>JAECYA010000053.1:11250000-11640351 GCA_018153455.1 Drosophila parabipectinata
ACCTCAACCAAAAATTCTATTTTCCGCAGTCCCCTCAGCTTAAAGGACTCACCCTATGCTGAAAAATTCTGGGAAGGAAACCGATATCTGAAGGAGTGCCAGGAGCTGCGCCCGAAGATTCGAACCGAGGAGCGCTTTAAGGATGGTAAGTTACCGCACAGCCCCGACGGACACAACTATTTTTCGCACAACCTGGAGGACGAGCTGAAAGACGAGAAGCTGGCGCTGGAATACATGGAGTTGGAGATGCGCAGGCGGCACCAACACTCGGTAGTGCCCCCGGCCATCGAACCTGACGGTGAGAATCCACTGAACGAGCGGCAGGAGCAGGCAATGCGAGAGCGGGCGGAGCTGGAGGAGCACAAGCAGAAGGTGACCCAGTGCCGAGAGCGACGACGACAGCGCGAGTTCAAGAAACATATGGTCGAACTGATCAAGGAACAGACGGACAACGGTCATGCCACAGATGCCAACCTTAGGATTCAAGCGGACGACGTGAAGCAGGAACGCAAACCGATACAACTTAAGGATCCTCTTTCCGCCGTCGTCCCCTCCGATCCTTGGGAGCAGCTCTGTTGGGAACGAAATCGGTTCCAAGCCCAATGCAAGGGCAGTTGCTTCTACAGTCATTCGCGTAGCCCTGCGCCCTGGAAGGTATATGCCAAGTAAGTACAATAATCAGTCTTTATAATCAATAACCTATCAAAGTTTATAAAAACAGTCAACAATTTAAGCGTTTTCTTGTTATTTTGAAACTCATTTACAGTATTTTGAGCCGTTTTAAAGGGTCTAGTATCAAAGTATATGTAGTTAAGACATATAGATTTTTTAAGTATATTTACAAAATTTGGTTCCTAATGTTTAATGTATATTTTAACAATTATACAATATATTTATACTAATTTCTTTTCAGAGTGGCTGCGAGCCTTAGCACTCATTTAATGGAGAGCATCGATGTTGATTTCAATCGCAGCGTGGCCAGCTACATCAAAGACTTTGTGGCAGGAGAAATGACTATATAGAAGTAGATTTAGTGATAGAACATGCCCGAATCTTTCCGGATAGAGTGCACTCAAATTTTAAACAGATTTCTAAGAACATAACGCAAGTATTTTTATGGTCTATCCCTTTTCTAAACTGTTATCAGATATTAGGATATGCGTTGCATGTCGGTTCCTTCAAAAAATTTAAAGTGTACAGAAATTTTGATACCTTAAAAATTCTGTGGTTGCATAGAAAATAAAAATTATTGTAGGTAGTATTTACTAATACGTTGTTTTGGGTCTTTAGCCTAAAAACACACAGATAAACATAAAATAGTATTTTTCTTTGAGAGCCTAAAGGTATGCTCTTTTTTCTTTAAATATTACATGTATATCTCTTATAAGGATGAACTGAACCCATTGTTGTATTTTTAATTATATATGACTAGTGAACATTTTGTTCAAGCTTTTGTAAAATGATTTTCTTTTGCCAGGCCGATAAAAGCTCTAAAATTTATGAATACATCAAGGCACCTTATATGTCACTTATTCCAAAATATTCATTTACCCACCGATAAAAGCTCTATGTTGGCCGCTAGAAGTGTTTGGGTTTGATCTGGGTTCGGGGCTTTGCAAATTACTCGATACCTCTTAATATGAATTATCTTTGGAGAAGGCATTTTATGTTTTCACCTTGACAGATGAGGCATCCGAAGGCCCCAAAGTTTATTTCATCGGAGATGCGCTTCAAATATTAGATGATATTTTAGTGTTGAAAATGGAGTCTCACGATATATACTTCTCGTTTAATACCAGGGTGTGAAACGCATTACACTTAAAGAACAATTCCATATTAATCTGCATTAAGGGGACCCCCCCCATTCTCGGTTTTAAAAAATCGATTTTTTTTTTAAATTTAATTCGAACTTATAACTATTCAAGAATGTTCCCTAAAAATTTCAAAAATTTCAAAAACTCTTGAAGATATAGCCGATTTGTGGTGGAAGCCTCAGGCGACGGCGAGAGCCATCTCAAAACTTTAAACGCGTTTTTCTCGAAACAGTGTTTTTACGACTGGCGCATGAGGTTACTCAAAAACTATTAATCCAATCGGTTCCAAATTTTAACACGTTATTCTATACATATATAGCTCTCGTATGAACTAGGATAAATCAAATCGGTGAAGATCTTCTTTACTTTTCAACTCGATTTGCGGCTAAAAAAAAATGAAAATTTTCAAAAAAAAATTTCAAAGGTCCGCCATTCTGTTAATTTTTGAGTGAAGTTAATAATCCTAGGTTATACGAGAGCCAAACATGTACTTTTTCTAATCCCGTTGGAATTTTTGAATTTAGATGTTCCAGTGAGCGGAAATCACATGCGCCGCCGAAAAGAAGGGCT
Organism: Drosophila parabipectinata; assembly: GCA_018153455.1. Classification (NCBI taxonomy): domain Eukaryota; kingdom Metazoa; phylum Arthropoda; class Insecta; order Diptera; family Drosophilidae; genus Drosophila; species Drosophila parabipectinata. Next base: position 11,252,385 of record JAECYA010000053.1, read on the forward strand.
TTTCTTTGATCACAAAAAACAACAAAAACAAAAAAAAAAAAATTCTGTGAAATGATTTTCTTCCTTATTGTGTCTTAATATATGTAAGCACAGTTACAACCCTAAAAAATAATTTATGTTCATTTGCCAGCCTATTGAAAATCGTCAAAATTTAAAATCGAGAATGGGGGGGGTCCCCTTAAGGCCAATAAGTTTTTGTAAAGGGTTCCTATTTGGTCATAACCAGCATTTTCTTGCCCCATCACACATAAAATTTTGAATTTAGTTGGAATTAGAATCCATTAGTCAGAATCTAATTAAGATTTCAAATTCGTATTAATTTGAAAAAATATATATTATCTTACTATGTTTTATATTATCTTATTACAATATTATATCATTTTCATAATTCATAAATTTCATAAAAAACGCTAATATAAATAATATAAATTGAAAAGATGAAAAAGTTATTTTTGTACCCTTGCAGAGGGTATTATAATTTTGTCCAAAAGTGTGCAACGTAGTGAAGGAGATATCTCCGACCCTATAAAGTATATATATTCATCATCAGGATCACCTCCTGAGTTGATATGAGCATGTCCGTCTGTCCGTCTGTCTGTTTCTACGCAAACTAGTCTCTCAGTTTTAAAGCTATCGTCTTGAAACTTTGCACACACCCTTCTTTCCTTTGAACGCAGTATATGAGTCGGAACGGCCGGGATCGGCCGACTATATCCTATAGCTGCCATATAACTGATTGATCGGAAATGGTATAACTTTGGTGTTTTTAGAGTTAAGAGTTCAAATTTGACACGAGTTCTATTTTTGGCAAAATAATACGACATGCTAAATTTCGTAAGGATCGGCCGACTATATCCTATAGCTGCCATATAACTGAACGATCGGAAATGACCCAACTTTTGTGTTTTTGAAGATAGAAAGCTGGAACTTGGTACAGATTATATTTTTGGTCAGTTGATCCAACCTACCAAATTTTATAAGGATCGGCCAACTATATCCGATGTTTGCGATATATATCCGGTTTTAGCTGCAAGGGTATATAAACTTCGGCTCCGCCCGAAGTTAGCTTTCCTTTCTTGTTTATATGGCTAAACAAGGCTTGCACTATTTTTTTTTTTAGTGGCAGGTCATAAGACTACCACCTTTGGTTCTAAATTTTAAATTTATGCATTTTATGCAGTTTTTTTTTCCAAAAATAGCACTTTCAATGTTTTTTCTATAGATCTTTTATATTTCCTTTAAATCCTAGAGAGAAATCAAAAAAATCCATACTCTATTAGAAACCCTATTAATGGGAATATGAGGCAGTTCCAATCCGTTGCATTCGTTGCCAAAATATTTTATTGAAAATCCAAAAGTACTAAGAATTAAAGCCGCAAAAAATGCAGCTGGTCCGAGTATTTACTAAAAAAAAAAATTTTTATTTGACCGAAAATAAAATAAATTTTGGAACAATGACCTTTAGGGTCAGCCTAGCATCTGATCTGCATTAAATTGATTTCACATCGCAATGTTGTGGGGTATTTTCCATTCATTGAAACAGCCTTTTGTTTTTCCATTTCGGTGAAATGTTATTCTCGTTTAATTGTTCTTCAGAAACTCAATCAAATCAAATTCATCAATTTATACAGGGTGGCAATCTTTGCTTAGCAACTAACTAGTAACTACGGACTAACCTAGCCAATAGGTTCGTACTTAATCGACTTGCTACACAGCTAACGCGGTTAACAACTTCCTGTTAGGGTCGTTAAGTCGGGGAATAGTAAGTTGGTTTGGATGGTTAATGTTTTGTCTGGTGTGTTTGTTGGTTCTTCTGTGCGAAGTGATGTCAACAGTGGCTAGTCGGTGTTAGTCCTCCGGTTTAAACCTACAGACTAAGCTTAATGCTACACTAAGGCTAAGGCGATGCATGCGTGTTTCTTTTGTGTGTTGTGGTATCTCTCTGTCTGTCTCGGGTAATGTGTGGGAAGTAAAAAAAAGTACAATAAATAGGTTGTTCATCCAACCTCGTATCTATCGAGGGCTCATCCACAGGGATCGGGGGGCGGCAGGGGTCCGGGTGGATGGGTGAACGTTTCTCAAAGCAGGTTGGAGCAGCTCTCCTCCGAAACGGCGCAATTTGTGGAGCGCGGCAGGAACTGGATGTGCTGCCAGGTGGCATTGAATCTGCAAGTGCAACAAACATTTATAACATTTTAATATAAAGTTCCGCTTCTCAAGATCTCAATCCTTACAGATATCTCTCAGCCAGCTGGCTCTCCACATGCGGCTTGATCCTGGCATAGTCCTTGCCCGCAATGGTGGTACTGCAGTGCTTCTGCATGTAGGCCAAAGTGAAGAGCTCGTTCTCGTTGAAGGACCGCAGGCCGGGAACCCTTAGTCTCCTGGTCAGGCCGAGGGCCTCGTATGTGTTCACCTGGTCGATGCCCGCCCCCTGGATGGCATTGCCGGCATCGACGGCGCCCACGAAACTACTCAGAGCCCTGGCCGCCGTCCGCGCGGCACTTAGCGTGACATGGAAGCTCTTCAGGGCACTGCTGGACAATTCACTCAGCTCGTGGGCCAATCTGGGGGGCTGGCCCGCCGCCAAACAGTTGACGTCCGGCTGGGCGTAGCGGATTTCTGGGACGGCATCGCTTACGTCTACGCTCTGGGCGTTGAACTGCAGCAGGAACGTGGAGAAGTTGTCAATGAGGGCCTCCAGTATGTCGGTTCCAATACGGGCAAAGTTCACAGCTCTGCACGAAACAGAAGAGGACAGACTCGTGAGCCGGAGACGGTTAGTGTGATTATTACGGCTACTTACACGGGATACCGATAGTCGTAGTAGTTGGAGCTGATGAGCACCCTGGAGACGAGCAGCATGTTGAGCTTGTTGGAGTAGGCGATGGCCTGCGGATCGTCCCTTGTGTACATCTCGGAAACAATGCTGTCAAAGGGAAAGGGATGGCTATAGATCAGCGAGCGTGGATGGCGGAGCATGGGTCCGCGGAGAAAGTGCAAATAGAAAGTTTCGAGACTCACACATCCAGCATGCCCAAAGTGGTCAGCTTCTTCTCCATGCGCATGCGCCGGAAGGCCCAAATGGACTCCAGGTGCTCCACGAAGTACAGGTTGTTCAACATGAGGTCCGAGTAGTAGTCCGCCAGGTAGTTCGGTTGCTGCAGCACCTCGTCCGGAATGCCAAACTGCAGCCGCATCTCGGTGAGCTTCTTCTGGATGAACTGCCTGGCCGCCGGCTCCAGCCACTGGGCCTGGCCCAGCGAGTCCTTCAGCTGGCTCCTCAGGCTGTAGAACATCAGGCGGAGGAACTCTTCGTCGCCATGCGTCTTGTTTAGGCTGCCGCCCCGGGGGGAGGCTACTGAGACTGGTGCCGCCTCGAACTGCTGCCTGGGCGGCTGCTGCTGCAGTGCATCCACCGCGAAGGGCAGCCAGTCCCGCACGACCTTGCTGCAGATCAGCCAGCGGGGGTAGCTGGCAGTCCTGCCGTAAACTGAATGATCGAAGTGCTCTGCCAGAATGCGGTACTCCTTGGACAGGTGGGGCAGCATCTGCCGGGCCAAGGACCACACTATAAAGTTGTTAATGGGTCTGCGGAAAAAAATCATGAAATAAAATTAATGAAAGCTAAGATTTTTATGAAAATTATATATGTGTTTCTATGTCACTCCAATTTATGCAATTTTTTATTTTTTTTTCTAAATATTTGTTATGAAAGCTTAGTTTTCAATTAATCTAGAACAATAGACAGCAAAGCATCATAAATATGAGACTTGATAAATAAATGAACTGTAGTGATGGTAGGGACAAAGATATTCATCTTCAAGTAGAGTCTCTCTACTAATACTTCATCTACTGTCTCTCAGACTACCTATCAAATTTAAGGACCTCACAGTCTCTAGACTATCTCCTACCTACCAAAGGAAATATATTTTATAGAGACATCTCGGCTTAGACTCAAACAGGATACAGAAATTTAGCCAAGCAGCTGGGTGGGAAACCTGTTAGTCCATACGGTCGAAGTAGACGAGGTTTTCTAGTATAAACCGTCATAACCGTTGTCATAAGTGGTGCAAGATTATTTTAAAAACTTTCAGTTAAAAGTTAATAAAAAGTTCGAGAAAATTAATAGAGTTAAATTGGTCCTTAGAGACTATTCCCTAACTAAATTGTGGAATTATTCGACATAATCTTACGAAGATAATACAAATTTTTATTAAATGGTTTTCTCTTCGACTTAGACTTAGATGCAAAGGCTTATATTATACAAAACTTATAGAAATTATTATAATAATATGTACATTTTTTTATCTTTTTAACAAAATAAACTTTCACTAAAACTATAATTTCAACAAAGTACCCTAATCAGTCGTGATGACTATTTTTTAGCCCTACTCACTTTTTGTCCGAAGTGGAGAGCAAAATGGACAAAGCATGCAAAACCTCAACGTCTCGTACCAGCACTTCCGTCTCTTCGGTGATCTTAGTTTTGGGGAAAATGGTCTGCAGAGACTCCAAGATGGGCAGCTGAGAAGGGATGTCCAATTTAAATTATTCATTTATTTATTTTATTGTTAAACTTTTGGTAACTTGCCGAAGGAGCGGTGGTCTTTAGATCCGCCAAACGCATTAGTTTATTCAGCTGGCGATCGCCCGAAGCCTTCGCATCCTCGATGTGCTTTACAATCCGCCTCTCGTAGTGGAAGATGTCATCCGCAAAGAGGTCTGCCTCCCGGGAGACAATGCCTGCAAAAGGAACATTATTATTAAGATTATTATTTCTACAAGAAAAGGCTTTACAAGTTGTTCATTTTATATCCAAAATTATAGCAAGCCCGAAAGGCCAAAAGTCTTTTCTAATTAAAAAGTATAATGGTGCTAATACATGTCTTAATGAAATTAGGTTTTTTTACTTTCGCATCTTGTACGCCATTTAATTAATGCATTAATAACAGGCTAAAGTTTATTTTAAAATTAATTTCATTATTTTAATGAATTAAATTGATAAAAACATCTATCAAGGTTCAAGCTAATAATGCTCTGAATGCAATCTGGGGTTAAGCTCACCCATATTTATGGCAAAGTCCCTGAGCAGCAGCTTGTAGCCCCGGACCACCTCCTCGTCCACATCGCTGCCATAGAAATACTTGTCCGGCAGACCGATCTCGCCCTCGTCCAGGGTGATCACATAGTCGTGGGGATGGTTGTAGCCGTTCTCCACACTCACTCTGTAGTAGGGAAATATTCCGTACTTGGTGTGGATGTGGGACAGAGCCTTTTTGTGGTCCCAGTCCTGAAGTCTCTTGGAGTCGCGGAACGCCTGCCATCCTCCTGCAATCAAGATTATGACCAGAACTATTAGCACCAATTCTAGTTCATTATTGCCGAGGGGAGATCCCCGGCGGTCGGAGACGGGTTTCTAATCGAAATTCCCCAGAGCCAAAGTCCATGAAGTTTGGCAAGAAATCAGTTGCATGTATATTATATATCGTAAAGCATAGATCCGTGTCTATATAAAAATTAAAGTCCGCGGCAAAAAACGGTTTTATATTGTTATGGCTTTTGTTTCGCCGGTTTATGACAATTAAAGGCGCTAAAATGTTTGGTTGTTTGAAATTTCCAGGGCGCTCAGTAGTCCGTCCGGCGACTTCTTTTGCAATCATAAAATACCAAACTGACCGAAAATGTAATAAAACAAAATAACCCATAACTAAAGTTATAAGTTCAAAGAGGAATTACAAGAACACTTCCAAAAAGGGGCGTTACACATTTAAAAAATATATATGAAGCGTATTAAATGGAATTTGTAGCCATTTAATGTCTAAATTGGGCTGACAATCCAAGTGAAATGCTAGTGACGAATGCTAGTATTTATATAATATAATGTATAAATGTTGTATTATTTGATCAAAGTATCACTATATTTCTTATATGCTTCGTTATATATCATTTTAAACAATTACGAAATATTTATAAGAGCCAACCCCTAGGAGTGATCACCTGAACCCCTGACCAGGTGACGAGATCAGTAGCATACAGCATCAATAGCATACATACCTACCCGGCACGAAATCTTTTAAAAACCTTTCCGAAATCTTTCTTTTTAAATATTTCATAAGTCATAGTTATCTCTTATAGTTTTTCATATAAATATTTCATAGAAAATATATCTTGCATTACCAAAATAATTTAATCAAGAAAGGAAAGCTAACTTCGGGCGGAGCCGAAGTTGATATACCCTTGAGTGTTAAAACTGGATATATATTGCAAACATCGGATATAGTTGGCCGATCCTTGAGAATATGATAATATAACCCAATTTATTATAATATAAAATCTGAAAAAAGTCCCAAACTTCTATCTTTAAAAATACAAATGTTGGTATTTCTACCAAAAACCCATTCCGATCGTTCAGTTATATGGCAGCTATAAGATATAGTCAGCCGATCGTTATAAGGTATTCGTTAAGAGGTATTATTAATTGAGAGATGTTGGCTTTATTTTAATTTTATGTTTAAATTTAAAATATTTAAAGTATTTTTTTAAGAGCAAAGAATAAGTGCCTATGTAGATCCTATGGTAAAGGTTTTGCAATTGGACGCAAAAAAGTGAATTGAGGGTACTTGAGGGTTGTAAGATCCTTAATCATTATGAGTTTAATTTTAAAAATCACAAAATAATATTCTTAATTTTACATTCCTAACTTTATATTGTGATATTATATGAAAGTAATCAAAAGTTTATGTATTATATGGATTTTAATGGATTATGGATTAAGTTGCAAGGCAACCACATCCCCAAGAACCTTTGCCGTCTTCCCAAAGTATTGCACAGGCAGACGCTCAAAGGCCAATACTTGACCCCTGGGTGGCGCCTAGCTTGTGACTCCCTTTGGGGTTTCATCATTTCACCGGATGACTTCCAACGGCCAAAAACCCAACCGCTGCAGACACAGAAACTGATTGTGTTTTCTTGCTTTAATATTTGTTGAGACTAGCAATTAGCACTTGGGGCAATCTGTATCGAAAGAAAGAAACCCAAAAAAAACAAAGCCGGGAGGCAGCCGTGCTAGCCGGATTTTTAGTTGCGCCAAGATGGATTTTCGATCTGGGGATGTTATAGTTTTTTAACGATTTATTGCAAACCACTTTAATTAACTTCAATTAAAGGTCTCTGTATAAAAGGTGACAGTTGGCCGGCGAAACCATATCAATCCGAAACAGCAGCTCCAGGGCAACAGTTGCTCCTCCGCCGTCATTTCTCGTTCATTTGGATTTCATCATGAAGCAGTTTGTGGTAAGATAGCCTCTGGAGGACTGCTCCCGAATTCAATTATTAATCATGGAATTGATGGGCAGGTTTTGGCCTGTCTGGCTGTGATTGGCGGCGCACTGGCTGCCCCCCGTCCGGATGTTAGCCACTTGGCGGGATACAGCTACCAGGCTGGCGGCTACAACGGTGGCTTGGTGGCCAACCAGGTGGTGAGCACTCCGGTGGTGACCACCTCGTACCAGCCCACCGCCGCCGGCAGCAACTACTTCAGCTCCGCCCCCAGCATCGGCCAGCTGAACCTGGCTCCCTCCGTGGTCACCTCTGGAGTGGGCAACTACCAGTCCGGCTCCTCGGACTACCAGGTGGGAGCCGCCGGCGCCAGCGACAGCATCGGACTGGCCGGCCTCCAGCCCGGACCCACCATCAACTACAACGAGCAGGAGTCCTACATCAGCCACCTGGCCAACTTCCAGCCCGCCCAGATCAACAAGCACTTCTACATCCACAGCGCCCCCGAGGACCACGACGAGCAGCAGATCGTCCGCTACGTGAACGTGGGCCGTCCCCAGAAGAACTACCGCGTCGTGTTCATCAACGCCCCCACCTCCACCACCAGCAAGGCCAAGATTATTGCCAACGTGGCTCCTGTCGAGGAGAAGACCGCCATCTACGTCCTCTCCAAGAAGTCCAACGCCCTGGACGTCAGCGCCGAGGTGGTTACTCAGCGTCCAGTGGCCAACAAGCCGGAGGTCTTCTTCGTCAAGTACAAGACGCCTCAGGAGGCTGCCCATGCCCAGCAGACTATTCAGGGTGAGTTTATCCTTCTTCTATGTACGCTCCAAAGAAAGGGTAGTCTTTGGGGTAAGAGTAGTTGTGCTATTGGGTTTGTTAGTTAACCTAACTAGTTAAGGTTTCATATCCAGTCTGAAGCAAGTCTTTCCCTTTTCTTAGTTTTCTATTCAAAAGTTACTAAGAATCAACCAAGATTCGATGAAAACCATTAAGTATTCAAAAGTTAAAGTTTATAGCATCACTCGTAAGTTTAAAGTTTAAACCCAAAATAAGGGTTGAGAGTTGAACAACTATTTCTTAAAACTAGAAGTTAAAAAACATATATTTTTAAGAGGTTTTTAGAAGCTTAAAGGACGAAAGCCTGTATGGACTTACTAAAGAAACAGTTTTAAAAAGCTTTTTTATATAACCCAACCGATCTATAAAGATAAAGCTGTGTTTATAAAATAAGCAAGAAACCAAATACTTCACTCAGTCCAGAAAGGCTTTACCCTCCAACTCTCCAATAAGCCTTTACCTGAAACCCTTCCGAAACCCCTTTATATAATCTCTCGAATTCCCCTCCAATTCCAGCCAACTATGATGCTTTGGGGGGCAGCTCCGAGACCAGCAACGAGGGCGTCATCCCCGTCTCCTCGGTCATTGGCAGCCTGGGCGATAATGGTGCCTCCGGTGTGGTCACCGATGCCAGCGGCGCCCTGAACATAGTTGGCACTGGCGGAGTGCCCAACGTGGATGCCAGCTACAGCGCCGGATCCGGATCCTCGGGAGTGTTCGATGCCCAGGGCAGCCAGCGCCAGGTGATCAGCACCATCACCACCGGCACCAATGCCCAGGCCACCTATCTGCCCGTGAAGCCGGTCAGGAAGTAGGCCGCCACTCAGCCACATCCCCATCCACTTGAAACACTGCCAGGACATTCGATTCGGTTGGAGCTCCGGCGGACTCGGGACTGGATGACCAATCATCTCGCGGTTTTGGGATCCATCGCAGTGGAGTGCCGCCGGGAAGACCTGCGCGATTTTTCTATTCTACTTAGATTCTTGCAATCGGCAAGATACTTTTTGTAAAGAACCTTTTTTTTTATAAATAAAATATAAGAGTTTTCATAGGCATTCAAAAAATGTAGAGAAGCTTGCAGTTTCATTTTGGATGGAAGATGGCGGAGTATTTAGAGTAAGACTCTTCAGAAAGCCAGACTCTTCTGGAATGCTCAAGATGGAGGGGAGTGCAAGCCCTTTGACCCCATCACCTGGGTTACCGACCCGTTCCACCGGATTGCAGCTTGCACAATCGGAATAGTCGGAAATCGGAAAGCCCGCAAAGCAGTCACCTGCCCTCTCATCACCTGTCCGACAAAAACAAGCACCAACAAATAAAATAAAAAGCCGAATCTGAAACTGAAGCTAATCTGTGTGTGTGACAGCGTCATGTATTTGGCAAGCTGCTCATAATTGTCTAACCTGATCAAACAGCCAACCGAGATCGAAAAACTCGACTCAAATGGAAACCACTCGGCCGATCTATAAATAAATTAGCGACTTAAAGAAACTCAACTCGGATTCGGAATTGGAATTGAAAATGCGGCCTCCCAAGGTCAGTCAGTGCCAATGCAAGTCGCATTAAAATACCACAGAGTATTAAGTGAGAAATTAGTCGGAGGAGACATCTAATGCCCCAGATGGATGGACACCGATGGCGCCAACAAATTTATTATCAATTACGACGCCCTTTTTCGGGCAGTCCCGCGGTAGAGATAGTTCCCAGCATATCTCTCACTGTACGAGCCGTATCTATATCTGTATCTGAGATCTGTGATATCTGCATATAAATGGGGCGGCAGCCAGCATCTTTTGCATAAAGATAATCACACCTACTAAATAAAAGAAACAACAACTCCGACAAACGGCAAACGACGGTAGCCCTCGAATCTCAGATCTTGAATCTCCAAGACCCGAGACTCAAGATTCAAGATTGAGAGATACTGCCTAGGCACCGCGCCAGATTTGTCCCTCGATTCGATTTCTATTACTGTCATCATCAATAAAATATTACATAAATTTTCAGCACAGCAAGCGATCGCTCCGGGTTATAAATATGGAATGCCTAATTGATAATTATCATTTTGTTTGGTTTTCCATAATCCACAGCAGAGATATGCGATCTTCGATCTCCGATCTACCACCGATCTCTAATGGCTAAATTAGTCCGAATCGATTAGAATGCATTAGTGGCTGGCCATATTTCCTGGCCTTTTGTCGCCAAATTGTCGATCAGTTTTATTCGTTTATGTTCTGTCATCCATCTCCAAGTCGTAAATCCATTCAAGAGCCGGCGTTAATCAGTCGCCCTGCCACACTTTCCACCAAATTATGTTTCATCTTCTTGGTTTTTATTTTGTGGCCATATTTTGCGACCTCCAAGGGGCCGATCAGGTGAATGTGTATCTAGATTTCCATCCAAAAACACAATATGTCTCAGATCTGAGTCAGCGATCGATTCCGCGATGACATCGCCTTATACGGTGCACTCGGACCACTCGGACCACTCGGAGACGCTGGGAAATACCGGTGACCGAACCAAGGGGCTTTGTCTGTTCGCCGATTTTGGCTTTGGCTGATCTAGGCCCAAACTTAGTCTCTCCGGATATTGAAAGCGAGGCAGGAAAATGCATTTGCATTTGCCTTTTGTCTCGCCTGATTAGCCCAAAATACGGTCGAATTACCTTTTACAGAACTCTTAGAAGGTCTTTGTCTGGAGGACTGGAAAATAATCGTATTCCTACCATTTACTCAAACATTTATTTTTTAAAGGGTTTCATGACTGGGAAACTAACAAAGTCCCTTGTTCCTCACTAAATCGATTAGTCAAGATATACTCCAGCTATGTATGTTACCAAGCATAGCACAGTTGCCAAGCACATACATAACTGGTGTGCATCTGGAGTACTGGAGTGTTTTCAACAAAAAATAGTATAAGCTCTTTTAAAGTTTAAATATAAGTAGTTTTTGATAATTATGGTCTATTTAAGATCCATTGGGTATTGTGTACACTGTACAGAATAGACTTTTCTTTATAATCCATTTTGGTCCATCCACTTTACAATCCACTTACTATAATTTATAATTAATTTTTAGCCAAAAAAGAGTTAGTGTGAAATAAGCATGTTTGAATCGTTGCAAAGATTGATATTTATTTTTTGTGTTTCCTTTCTTAAATGTCCTAATATCTCACAATCCTTCATACCCTCATGTGCCAATTTAGAAGGTAAATCTGTTGTTTAATAAAAAGTACAATAACGAACCGAATGCCTTGGTATGCGCGACGAGGCTACTATATATAGCCGAAGAATTGAAAACATTATTTACTATTTAACTTTATTTCCTTTACTGGGTTTAGGAAAAGATTTCAGTTCAGTTTTTCGGCTCAACATTTTGCTTGACAAATTATTTAACAAGTTGGGATTTCTAAGTATAGCTTAAAATTTGTATCTATAATGTAAGTTTTTTTTAATTTTTCAATGGATTTTTAATAGAAAAGGCATAAAAAGCGTTTTTTAAATTGATTGTCTTTTTTTAAATTTTTTGAAGTTTATATGTAACTGTGAAGATTTAGTTGGTGATAAAGTATACATTAGACTTCTGCATGAATGTATCCAAAATGACGAATGAATCATTTATTCTAAAAGCGGGCACACTTTTTTTTTAGCACAGTATATTTGGGTATGAATGAGTAGGGTAGTATTTTTTGTTTTATTTGACAGCTTTCAACTCATTCCATAGTTGTACAGCTATTAATGAGTACAGGTAAATTAGTGTGCCGTAGTCAACTCACTGTACAGTGTTTTAGTGTTCAGTTGACTTACTGTACAGTGGGAGAAACTTTATGACTGGAACATACACATAAATATTTCTCGTGTTTATGTAATGTCTGATTAAAAAATTTATTTGTATTTTCGTTTCAAATTTATTTATTATAAAATAGTGTATTTACAAAATATTAATATTAAAATGAATGCTTATTACAATAATTATTTTATGTTATTAAATTATCTATATTTAAATTATTAATGTTGTAATGAAGGAACATTATTTTATTGACCATGTCTTCAGATGTGGCAATTTTTGCCCGTTTTTCGCAAATTAAATTTTTGGCAACAGAAAATGCCCTTTCCGATGCTGCACTGCTCGCGGGAGCTGCTAGTATCTTGCAGCTAATTTGATAAAGCAGCGGAAAATGGTCTTTATTTATTGACCACCACTGCAGAACATCAAAATCTTCCCTATTCGCTTTATTAACATTTTTATAAGTTTGAAGCTCATCCTGAATATCCGATAAAATATTGGTGCTTTGAATAGGTTCGAATAGTCTGCAAATATGTTGTCTATGACTGTCTATCTTGAGAGTTCATTGCATGAGCGTCGTTCTCCTTAAAATCCATATTTATGAATTTTTGAAAAAATATTTGTACACGTCAAATAGTTGTACACGTCAACAGACAAACTGTACAGTGTGTTGGAAAAGGCACAAATTTAGTACTCACTAACGACAAGTACAACGATATACTGTACTCACTCGAAGTGAGTACACTGAAAATGTTGTGCTACTTTGTTCCGACCTATAGAGTACACTGTACAGTATAGAATGAGTGCAGTGTTTTTAAAACACTACACTACTGTACAGATCTGTTATGTCACAAATGAGTACATTCATGCAGAAGTCTAGTATACATCATATGATTCACTTTGGATTATTTACATTTTCAAAAATGATTAAGGAGATTGGAAGAGGAGAAAGAGTGGCTATTTAAAGAGGACGCTTTTCGTCTAATTTTGCTGAAGCTTAGACTTTTTTATACCATTCGAAGTTTCAATTCTCAAATTTAGACAAAAAGACTTACAACAAGAAAGGAAATCTAACTTCGGGCGGAGCCGAAGTTGATATACCCTTGCAGTTAAAACCGGATATATATCGCAAACATCGGATTTAGTTGGCCGATCCTTATGAAATTTGGTAGGTTGGATGAACTGACCAAAAATAGAATCTATACCAAGTTCCAGCTTTCTATCTTCAAAAACACAAAAGTTGGGTCAATTCCGATCTTTCAGTTATATGGCAGCTATAGGATATAGTCGGCCGATCCTTATGAAATTTGGCACGTCGTATTGTTTTGCCAAAAATAGCTCTCATGTTAAATAAGAACTTTCTAACTCTAAAAACACCAAAGTTATACCATTTCCGATCGTTCAGTTATATGGCAGCTATAGGATATAGTCGGCCGATCCTAATGAAGTTTTGTAGGTCGGATTAACTGACCAAAAATAGAATGTGTACCAAGTTCTAGCTTTCTATCTTCAAAAACACGAAAGTTGGGTCATTTCCGATCGTTCAGTTATATGGCAGCTATAAGATATAGTCGGCCGATCCATATGAAATTTGGCATGTCATATTATTTTGCCAAAAATAGCTCTCATGTCAAATTTGAATTCTCTAACTCTAAAAACACCAAAGTTATACCATTTCCGATCAATCAGTTATATGGCAGCTATAGGATATAGTCGGCCGATCCCGGCCGTTCCGACTTATATACTGCGTGCAAAGGAAAGAAGGGTGTGTGCAAAGTTTCAAGACGATAGCTTCAAAACTGAGAGACTAGTTCGCGTAGAAACGGACAGACAGACAGACGGACAGACAGACGGACAGACGGACAGACGGACAGACGGACATGCTCATATCAACTCAGGAGGTGATCCTGATCAAGAATATATATACTTTATAGGGTCGGAGATGTCTCCTTCACTGCGTTGCACACTTTTGGACAAAATTATAATACCCTCTGCAAGGGTATAAAAATGATGAATATCTTAACACGAAACAAGTCCTTTTCTAGATTTAATTTCGAACCGCTAAAATGATTCTTTTTAATAGTATAGTTTGGCTTAAAAAATTGTATTGTTTTTTTGATAATTATAGTATATTTTAATAAAGAAAATAAGTTGGAAAAAATTCTAAAAATAGGAATTTTATTTAAGGGGTTATATACCTTTTTGAGCGAAAATATTGAGGGAACTTTGGATTTTTATTTCAGGTGTGTAGCAATTATGTTATGTCACTGAAGTTATTTTTTATTGATAGTATCGAAACAATAAGCGTATGTTCTTGAAAAAATATTAACAATTTACAAAGTTATGGCAATTCTCTCGGAACCCTTTTTTTTAAAGCGGCTTGCGGTGACCACGATAGAAGTCCAGCAGGTCAACCAAAATCAAAAAACCAAAAATTTTTTATTAGTATAATATTATATCCAGTTCGTGAACGATTATTTTCAAGAATATTTGGTTTTTTCGCATACAGTAAACATTTTTCCAAAAAATTGATGTTTTCAGTTCTAAAAATTTTATTAAAAATTGTTTATCTGCAAAATTAAAATGGACGCAAAAAAACTGAATCGTTCACGAACTCGGCACAATCATTACGAATAATTTAAAAAAAATTGAAGAAGATCGATCAAATAGTTCTTGTGCAATCGTGGTCACAGCGAAGTCACTTTTGGAAAAACACGACTTTGAGATAATCGCATTCAAAGTTGCTTGACGCTGTCCGCAGCCGTGACGAACCGCGCCTCAAAACGCTGTTTTCCTATCGAACTATTATTCGGATCTCCATGAAACTTTGGAAAAATATTCTCCAGGGGATATACTTTAGGATTCAGCAAAAAAAAATTTTTCGTTTTTTTGAAGAAAAAAAAAGGTATATAACCCCTTAAAATACAAAAATGATATTGGATAACAATATAGGGATACGATTTGATATATAAAGATACTCTCATAAAAAAGATCAACATTTTGTGTATTCGTGGAATCATTGTTTTTTTTTATCCAATTTATCTTTCTAATTACGGTTATTTTCTAAAAAGGGTATTTTTCTGTAAATGTGGTAAGAATTGAAGATTATGATATAAGAACAAACGCGATATTTAGGATATGATCTCCAGATAAGAGAGTTTTCTTCCCCAAAGAAACTGGCGAAATCAGAGAGCTACAATCCGATCCTAATCGTTTATGGTTTGTAGCTTCAAGTCGCATTAATTAATCCAACTGTTATAGATATTCGCAAATTAATTGATAGGCGAATAGGCCCGAAACTAATGACAGACCCGATCGAGGGGGAAAAAAACCCAGCAAACGTGTTTAGGCTTAGGATGGCAGATGATTCCGATGGATCTGATCAGATGGATACATGGATGGGTGGTTGGATGGATGGTTGATGACGATGTGCCGTTTAATGAGATTCGATTCACTAGAGGCGCCATTCAATAGTTTTCATTCAATAGTGGCCAGAGGACATATGCCGACTTATATTTAGATATTCGCTAATCCATTGTGAAGTCAAGTTCAATGTCAGAGAAGTCTGCGGTGTCTGAATGTAAGCCGCTTCGAGCATTCAAGCATTCGAGCCATCGCTCCATCGCTCGAGCAGTCATCGTTCTAATTTGAATAAATTTTAGGTCAGTCCGAGTCCGAAGCCGAGAAAAAGAGGCCCAAAGACTTGGCGGCGAAACACCTTAGGTCTTGGGCTCTGAGTCTTGAAACCGAGATCTTGAATCTTGAATCTCGAGCGGTGACATTTGCATAAACTGCGACGCCGGCAGAGGCCGGGCAGTGGGCCGTAGGCACTGGGCCAATCAGAGCATATTTAAGCCAAGTGGAGCGCCCCGAAATGCAATCATTGCCTCGCAGCAATCCGTCAACGAAGCAGCTTCACTCAAGCACTCCACTATCTAACTAAGGATAACCAAGGATTACACACCCACGACCATGTTCATTCAACAAGTGATTTTCGGCTGCCTGGCCCTGGCCACCCTGGCCCTGGCTCGTCCCCAGTACGGATACGAGCAGCCCCTGGCCTCCGGATCGGGATCGCAGGACAAATTCCTGGGAGGCGGCGGCGGAGGCATCGGCGTGGGCTCCAGCCCCGTAGGCATTGGCGCCATCTCCGGAGGCATTGCCCCACACCGCGGCGGCGACAAGTACCTGCCCCCAGCCAGCACCACCCAGGCCCCGATCATCAACAAGAAGTTCTACCTGGTGTCCGCCCCCGAGGACCACAGCAACGACGGCAAGGTGAAGCACCTGGTGCTGGGACGCCCCCAGAAGAACTACCGCGTCGTCTTCATCAAGGCCCCAGCCGGCGATAACGCCAACGTCAAGTACTCCGCCGAGTTCGCCCCGCAGGAGGAGAAGACCGTCATTTACGTCTTGAGCAAGAAGGACAATGACCTGGACGCCAGCGACATCGCCACCCCGGCCCCCACCCAGCCCAGCAAGCCCGAGGTCTTCTTCATCAAGTACAAGACCGACGACGAGGCCAAGCAGGCCCAGCAGGAGATCCAAGGCCAGTACGACAAGCTCGGCGGCACCAACGAGTACCAGGAGGACAACAACGCCCCCATCACCTCCGTGATCGGCAGCCTCGACGGCCTCAACCCCGACGGCAGCTACAACTACAGGCAGATCGCCAACCGTCCGCCCAGTGCCCAGTACCTCCCCAGTCTCCTGAAGCACTAGAGGATTACCACCCATCTTGCACCTTGCGCCCCCCCTGCACAATCCTGCACCCCTCACCCAAAAAGTCCTCAAGTCCCCAAACGCCCAAACGAAACCAAGGAACTACCCATTATCGACCCTTGTTGTGTTGCTTATTTTTAAGAAATCAGCCTGTTTTTTTTTTTTTTTTTTCTGTTACATCGAATTGTTAATAAAGCCTATATAAAAAAAATAATTAAAAAGTTGTTATTAAATTAAAAGGGCTTCCAAAAGTGGGTAAACTCTAAAAACTGAGAACTACTACTCCCAGTCTTTCTCTAAAAATACCAGAAAAGTGATGTGTTTTAGTATAATACGAAGGTTTTTCAAAATTTATGAGCGTTTTAAACTCAAATCTTTAAAGTTTAAACTTACTTGGAGAATATTAAACATTAATTTAAAGTTTATATGCAACATTTTCTGAAACTCTTTTTTTTACTTTTAAACTTAAAAGATTCAATTAAATCAATCCAACGAAAAAGATTATAAGAGTCGTAATATTCAAGTTTTTGGTTTAGAATACATATACTTTTTCTTTAAGTAAATAAAAGTAGTTAATTATTTCATTTTAATAAAATTAATATTCTATACTTCTTTCTACAAAATATTGGCAGCGACCCTAACATCCAAAGATAAACTCTTGAAGAGAACATTGTTTCGTTGCCAAAATATTAAGATTCTCTTAAAATAATATAAATTAAAAAACAAATAAAAGCCTTATTCTAATTTTGAATTTATTTCTCTCTTTTTAAAGTGCAAAAGTCTAAAGATATCTATATCATATAATATTATGCAAATATACCGTCATTTCTATTAATTCTGTTCATAAACAAAAATAAAACAAATTCGAAAATAGCCACAGCTTTTAAGCTTTAGGCTAAGGCCAGTCGTTTAGAAAAAATAAATAATTTAATAAAAATTCTATAAATAAGGTGAAATGTTTCAGCAACGACAACGTCAGCCGAATTGAAACATAAATGAAATACAAGTCCAGTCGAAATCAAAACCACAGCCCAGGCACTTTGGCTTTGTCTCTCCCGATATTCAAATCTTCACTCGCATTTCAATATGTCAAAATCCGAATCGAAATCCAAATCCAAATCTAAATCCAAATCGGAATCAAAATCGAGGCGCCACAACACGAACAAAAACGCGGCTGCCGTCAAAACTTCCACCAGAAATTAGCTTAAATGAAGTGAGAAATCAAAATAAGCTCATCAAATTTATTTAAATAGTGGAGTTTTATATTTCTGTTTAGCTTTTTCCTCGTTTTTTTCGTCCGCCGACCCCCGGTTTTGTTGCTCTGATTGGGTCATTAAAGTGACGCTGAATAAACTCGGATCGGAGCCACCCGGGCGGCTAGGCCAGGGGCTGATTAATGTCGGATCGGAGCTATTGGACCCCCAAGTCTCCAAAGACTAGTCGTGAAATTGAACGCGGGAAGTACACAAAGGAAGGGGTAATCCGTCAGAGAATTGGCTATTCTTCAATTATTAATTGCGGTCTAATGGAAGTAATTTGTGCCATTAAATCAATAATGACAAGTGGCCGAGGCGATGAAAAATGAGCTCGAGGATTTATGTTTTTTTGCAACGAAATTGAAAGTGAACGTTTTGGTTTAGAATTACATACTATACTTTGTTTTAAATAGGTTTCTTAACTCTAACCAGGGCGTCAAATAGTAATTAATAAATTATAGCTTTGTTTTATCGTAATCAGTTTATCAAATTATTAAGTGGACTAGGATTTTATTAGAAAGTAATTAAATTAAGATATAAGGTCTATAACTCTATCCACTAGAGTGATTATGAATCTTGTATTTAAGGTAAAAAATAAAATCTAGATAACCACTAGAGTGATTATGAATCTTGTATTTAAGGTAAAAAATAAAATCTAGATTGTGAATAAACTATAATCATTGTTTAAATATAGGGCATTTTAAATCGTTTAAGTGTTAATATCATTATATTTTGCAAATTAGTCTGAAAATCCAAAATTAAAGGGTTGTGTAAGCAGTAGTAAAATGTTAAGAGAGTAAGAATATAATTTCTTAAAAAAATGTATACAAAGTATGACACTTATTGAAAATTGCGTTAAAATTTTGTATTAATTTTAGTTAAAACAAAAGTTTTTAACTGAAAAAATAAGCGTTTAAAGATAAAATAAAAAATGTAATTAAAATATTGTACATTTAGTCATTAATACGTGTGAAAAAAATTACTTTATTCAAATATTTGTTGCAAGTTCACTCGAGACAATAAGTTTATGGAGCAACAAAGGAAATGAGCCGTGCTTCGATATACTGTAGATTATAATACAAATATTTCAGCACCACAAAATATTCTGTACTCAAACTAAAACCACCAAATCTTTTAATCAAAAATCAAAAAGGAATGTGGTTAAAGAGAGTGTTTTTATTGTTGGAGGCGAAATTAAACCTTGGTTACCTTTTAAGGGTTTACAGCACACTTGTTATTAAACACTATTTTACTTATCTGTCATTTTTAATGGACTCTTAATGGATTTGTCGACGAGACTACCGTATAGGTATTCCATCATAACCTAACTATGAAATAAAAGTATTATTAAAATGGAAGACAATATTTATTCAATATACATATTTCAGTTGGCTCTAGAATGTGGCAACGCTTTTGGCAAAAATTTAGAATGTCAAAAAAGTTATGTTTACTGAGGAAGGTTTTATTTTCAGAACAATAGAAAGTGCTGGTCTCTAAAACGTTTTTGGTTATTTGGATCTGGGTTGTGGCACACATTTATTTTAACAATTTGGCATTAAAATCTCTTTTGCAGAAAGACATCGTTATATTCTTCTAAAAAGACTCTAAGAAATATTCAAAAAGATTAAAAAATTTTCAAGAAAATAACCAATATAGATGTGTAAAATAAGCCCAAATCCCCGCATAAAAATCTAGCTCCATTACTAATACGCACATGGCTTGACCTCCCCCAGCAAAAGAAAAAAAAAAGAGAAATACCTTGTAGAAAAGGCAAACCCGATTAAAGATACAGCCATAACATCTTCATACCCAGAGCTAGGCGCAATTTTTCTTAATAAAAGCGAGCATAAATCAAATTAGCTGTACCATTTTGCTTAAATGCGACATGAAAGTGTGGGAATTACTCACCAATTTATGCAAATCCGATGCACACACAAACGCAGGCAAGGCGCAGACAATCGAACCAGTTCCCAATACCGGGGCATTGTTGATATTTTAATTGACTCTTGTTGACAACAAGCAGCCAGCGACGAGCCAGCCACAAACAGAGCCCAGTCGAAATTAATCTACTAATCAGCATCGAGGCTGTGCGATCCTAATAACTGAAGAGCAGAGTTCGGCCAAAATGCAGACCCAACTGGCGCTAAATACAATATTATTTGGCTCGGCCCAGAGACCATTAGTCAAGAGGCGAGGGCGTTAAATTTAAATACATTTGTTGGCATTTGGCTTTTATATCTAATGTTTTAGTAAGCCCGCCCAAAAATGGAAAACCAAAAAACCATCGGATGATAAATGATCTGCAAATCGCCGACCCGAGATGTGAGATTGGAGATGTGAGAAGAGCATAACGAAAAGTCGTGTCAAAACATTGGGGGGCACATCATGTCTGCCTGTATCTTCAAACACATATGCCTCAGAATTAATTACTGGAGCTTCCAAAATTTGTTGGGGGGATTTTTCTGGGTCTGCCGGTTCTGGGTAATCGAGTTTTCTTGATCATTTTCAAGGTTGTTCTCGGGTCGTGAACTCTTACGGGCCGAGAAAATGAAAAACGAGTTTAAAAGTTACTTGGAAACTTCATCTTTTAAACGAAAGTTGTACACAAAATTAAAGAAATAATAACAATTAATCAAGCTCAGGGCCAAAGGGCCTAAAACTTGGTCCGATTTAATTAATTTGTTTGTTTATTTTTTAATAAAAAGTTTACAAAGCCTCGTAAAATTACGAAATTCTAATAAAAGGCTCATAAAAACCCAGACCTGCAGCTTCTGTTCCCCCATTTTCATGCACAATTAATTTTGCATTTTTGTCGAGCAAGTTCGTTGTCTAAATCTTTTGTTTCGGCAGCCCTAGTTGGCGACCTGCGTCTGGAAAATGGCAATTAAAACGCTAATTGGCACAAAATTTTCTCGAATTTCCACAAATCACCGTTTAAAAGTAGAGTCCAGGGGCTGCTTCGCAAACAGTCTCCGAGAAACCGCGAAATGTTCCACTTATTTTGGCTAATTTCCCTCACGCTGCTCTTCGGCAGGGCGCTGGGCCAGGGATCGCGATCCTACTTGCCGCCGAGGAGCCCCGCCGCCCCGGAGCCGATCATCACCAAGCACTTCTACAGCGTCTCCCCCGCCGAGGACCCGGAGGACTCAGAGCCGAGGACCAAGCACTTGGTGATTGGCCAGCCGCGAAGGAACTATCGGGTGATCTTCATTCGGGCCCCGGGGGCGCAAAGCAAGCGGGTCAAGTACACGGCCGAGGTGGCGCCCCAGGAAGAGCGCACGGTCATCTACGTGCTGACCAGGAAGCAGCCGGAGCTGGAGGCCGCGGACATTGTGGCGCCGCCGGAGCGGCACCAGTCGGAGCAGAAGCCGGACATTTTCTTCATCAAGTACAAGACCAACGAGGAGGCGGCCGCCGCCCAGAAGGAGATCCAGAACCAGTACGACACCCTGGGTGGCAACAGCGAGATAGTAGCCCCCTATGTGGCACCTGTTCAGTCGGTGGTTGGAGCCCTGGGTCCCCAGTACCAGCAGCAGCCAGCGTCACCCGGCTATCACTATAGCAGGCCAACTTCAACGCTGTTGGCGCCAGTGGAGCGATCTTACTGACAGTTTTTATTGTTTTTTTGTTTTTTTCTGCCAAAACCCACCACAACCCACAAACCCTACGGTTCACAATTTATACAGATGTATCCGCCAATCGTTGAATATTCCATGCTATTTGCATATAATTGATAAACCATTTCCACAGCCAGATACGAATTTATCATAAAATCTGGCGAACGCGTAAATAAATATGGTTTCTTTTAATTATATTTTTGTTGTATAATTTTGGCAAACTTATTTTCTTCTTTTTTTTGGTGATATCAGATTGGTGCGTGTTTTTTATTATTTCTTTTTTGCAAATAAAAAATATTTGCAAAAGTGGTTTGACCCTGTGACGCTGGAGAGGAATTCGCAAGAAGTGAAGCGACGAGCTTATTGGTTTTTTCTTTGAAATATTTGTTCTTTTGTGATTAAAATATAAATGGAATTAAAAAGTGAAAAAAATTAGAAGCACAAAATATAAATTAATGAAATAAAGGAGAGTAAATTGTTAATTATATCAATGATATGGTTTGTAGTAAAAACTAAGAGAAGAACTTTTCGGCTATTTTTTGTTGAACAAGTTTATTTTAAACTTGTAAAGCATCGTGTCTAAATAAAATACCAAATATAAATAGTTAAAGAAAATAATTAAAATATAGTATGTATTGGTAAGCATTGGTAATATTTTTTTCTGATTTGTATAACTTTAAAATGGTGTATTCAAAATCATACTACAAAATACAAATAATAAAATAATTATAATTAAAAAGTTTTCCTATGCCAACATTATTACAACATCTAATATATTCGTCAAAATAAGCACCAGAATATTATTTCTACTAACAGCTTATTCTGTTGAAATTAAGGATTATAGTTTTGGTCCAAACACTTTTTTTTACGAAAATTTCAGAGAATCTAAGCTTCTATTTAGATTTGTCAAACTAAAAAAAGTCAGCCAAAATCCAAATCAGCATAAATTTTGCAAGTCGCAACCGAAAAAAGAAACCGCAAAACGGCAATGCATTTTTTTATGATGTGTCTCTCCTCCGCGGACCGACCAGTTTATCTTCTTTGGATTTATTTGCATTTGCATTTAATTAATGGGATTTTGTTGTTGGCCTCCTCGGATTGGAGACGGTTCAGGCCACTTTTGGGCATCAACTGGGCGACCTTTTTTTGATTGGCAGCAGCAACAATTTGGCAGCAATTAATCTTAGGGGTTTGCCAAAAAATTAAACAAAGCAAGCACCCCCCTCGAAAATGTTAGGCAATCAGTGACTCTCGCCAAGGTCGGGGCTCCGAAGATCCGAAAACTGAAATACAAAGGTTCGGTTCTAAGCCATCAGAGGGCTGAGCGCACCTTTATTTTGAAAAACATTTTATAACACATTGTATTGTATTGGATGTGTGGTATTCGTCATCTCAAGGTGGCCGAAATGCCGCAGCGCATAAATCACACGTTCGATATTTTGGCCAAAAGCGCAAACACAGACAATGGCCCTAAAACGGCCCTGCCCAAAACGCATTCAAATTATGGCAATTATATTGAAATTTTTCATCAGCCGGCACCTAGAGACACTCGGTTGCTGATTTGGAATTTCGCCCGTTGGTTTGTGGTTTTGGAATTTCTGCTTTTAGTCGCTGTTACTAAAAATAGACCATGACACAACGACAACTATCCACATATTTAAATACTCTTTTATTGGCGGGTTTCCTAAAAAAATAATGTAGACATAGACATTTTTATAAAATGGTTTGACTATTAATATCCGGTACTATTTTGAAAAATTGTGGATTGGTGTTTATAGAAACCTTAAATATGTTTGATTCACAAATTTTAGCAATATTTTAGGACCTCCAATGCTTTTAAGATTTTCTCAAGATTATAAAAATCTATCATCTGTAACTGTATCCCAAGTACCGGGTACTGCTTTTATAGGGCATATTGTTCTTCGTATAATTTTCAGAGAAATAACACCTTTGTTTGCCGATGCCGCCACTTGAAGCATATCAACGGTAATGATATAATTTATGGACCGGTAAAGATTTGTCAAATCTTTGCTCAGCCCCCAAAGATCAAAGCGGAAATTATGAAAAGAAGCCCAACAAATAATTGAAGTGGTATTGCAACAATAAAGACCCAACTAGTTTGGTCTTGTATTCGAAAAAAACCCAATATGCAAAAATGTTAAATATAACATTTTTAATAAGCACTATTAAAATCGAATCAGAGAGCAAGGCGAAAAATAAAAAGCATAAATTAAGAGACTTTTTATAAAATATAATTAAAATAAAGTATGCCAATCTAAGCATTATTGCGGGCATTCTAGACTCTAGACTCTAGACTCTAGACTCTAGACTGTAGACTTTAGACCCGAGAGTATGCAAAATATGCAACCACAGAAATACACACTATATTGGCAATTTTTAAAAGCTTTTCGGAATCTAATGGGAATAAATTACTGCGCCTTTGGCCAGTTAAAAATAAATATAATAAGCTGTCAATTCGCAGTGCCTTTCCAACATAATTAAGCTCTTGTTAACAATGGCTTAATACGTCATACTACGTCCCATCGCGGAAGCAGGTTCTCTTCCAAAAACCAAACATGTAGAATTATTAAAAAAATCAAGAAAAATCACTGCCGAAAAGAAAAGAACCATAAGGAGATTGAATAAATTCCTCTGACTATTTCTTTGCTCAAGCAGACAGCGAACAAATTGCTTCCATCAATCACGATATGTAAACTATACTTTAATACATCTTTGCTTAGACTGAGCCACAAAAAAGGCGGACTTTCAGAGATAGAAGTTTGGGGCGAAAAACGAAAGCACTGAAGAAGAAAGTTCTCTAATCGAAAGGGTCTTGGGTGGGAAAGTAAGACACTTTTGATTTCTTTAAACAATAAATGTGTATTTGATAATGAAAGTGGAATGGAATTTAAGTAAATGTTTTGTGGCCAAAACCTCTCGCAACTACTACTGCCGCCAAGGCTCAGGCAAGGATCTTGGTATAGATCTCTGATGTGCTCGTAAGGTTTTACTTGTGGCGGTTCGTGGTCCCGCCCAGCTTTCTGAAGAAGTCTTCTAATCTAGGCGGAGTCTGTGAGTTTTGGGGGACTAAAGCGAAAACGACTTCGGCTTAGGGCCTGTGCACAAAAGTCTCCTCTTCTAGGTCCCAGTAGCTCCTTCAGTTGTGGTAATGTGCCACCGATAATCAGGCATAAGAGCTTAGATACTAAACTTTAGTAGAAATGGAAAATATTATGTTATTTAATTTCAGAAAATGTGGTGAAACTTTCTGAATAGCTTAAAGGGCTTATTGAATGATTTTCAAAAGTAACTTGCAATCTTATATGAAATAAAAAATGATTTTTAAATGGGCAGTACTTTAATGCCTCATTTCGCAGAGCGTCCCAACTAACATTTGGTTTTATTGCCAATATATTTAAAGGGAAGAAGGAATCTTTTCGACCAAATAAAGTAAATTAATTTTCGTTAAATTTAAACAAATTTTCGTTGTCAGGAAAAGCAATTGTTTGCGAAATACGTCGAGATATGCTTTTTTCTTATTTTAAAGTCCTAGTTCTTCCTAGAAAGTTAAATTCAGCAAAATCGAGCAGGAGTTTAATATATTCGGGGGCCCTACTGTCTTATTTCAATATCCTGTGCCGATACCCCCAAAAGTATGAAACAAAATTTTATTTTAAGAGTATATGGACCCTTTTTTGAAATAAACCATTTTTTTCAAATTTCTATGTTTTAGAATTTATGTATAACACAAATTTAAAATATAAAAAACATTCCTTACCATTGTGGGGACAGTTTGGATACAAGTTGGTCGAATGTGCCAGTACTTTTTATTGTTGAAGACTTACTTATATAAAGAAATGGGAGAGAAATAGAGAAGTACCATGTATCATATAGCCGGGAAACTTGACTATAGCCTTCCTTCCTTTTTTCATATTAGCACCTTTTGAAACAAAAATGCATAACTTTTCGAAAAACTATTGACAAAACAAAAAGATTCCAATATTTCGAGAAGTGTACCTCCATTTTTATCAATTAAGAACTAGAGTCTCCAGCCATTTAAAATAAATAGAGAGAACCTGGATTTGAAATATTGTTTCAACAATTAAGTACAATTTTAAGCAAATCGTGACAGAAAATAGCCTAAAACGTTCTACAACATCAAAATCGAAGCTTGAAAGCGCCAGAAACGTGCTGACTGCTTCAATGCTGACCAAATTAAGTCACAAACACGCTCCAAGAGCCGAGCGGACGGTCATAATTGATAAACCGCAAATGAGCAATCAATCAAGTGAGGATTTTATGCAAAATCTTGCATTCAACTTGAAAATGGCGGGGACATGATAATCGAGGCGAGACAATGCGACAAAACGGAAAAAATGCAACCGTATTTTGTGTGTTTTTGTCGAAAATGAAAACGAAGCGAAGAAAACACTCAAGCTGGAAACTGATCCACCGGCGATCAAGTTGGCAAACCGGCGAATTATTCGACTATGATTTATGATCGAGCCGAGAAGAAAAAAATTCGAATATCGATGGGCAACAGGTCACATTAAAGGAAGCGTGACAGAGAGGGGCGCTGAGCAACAGAGAAGGCAACAAACAAACAAGTCAAATGTCAGAGGTTTTTTTTTCAGAGGTACGGTATGGTTTGGTATGGTATGGTAGGTAGAGGCGAAATAATTGAGCAATTAATTAAACCGGCGAGGAGGGTAAGAAAAAAATTATAGAAAAATAGTGGAGAGAGAGAAGCGGCGGAACCGAAACATTCAGTGTATAAAAGGCCATTGTCCACCTGGGGAGGGCATCATTAAGCCAACAACTGAAAACCACTCAACATGCGTCTGTTTGTGGTGAGTTGGCCAGTGCCAGGACCAAGTTCCAGAGCCAGGATAAGCATAAGGATAAAACCCAACCAAAGAGACACAAAACCAATCAGTGACCTATCAGTGAATAAATTATTATTATTTTTTTTTTTTTTTTTTTTTTTCTGTAGACCCTTTGCACTTTTGTGGCTCTCAGCCAGGCCAAGCCCCAGGGCTATAATTATGGCAGCGGTCTCTCCGGCTCCCTTACCACCACCACTTCCGGCGGCGGAAGCAGCAGCGGCTTCCTGACTGCCCCCAGCCACTCCCAGAACTCGGTGGCCTCCTATGGACCCCTCGGCGCCTTCCAGAGCGCCAGCGTGGGCTCCCTGGTGGGCAGCTCCACCTACCAGGCACCCCAGACCGTCACCCACTACACCAGCGGTGGGGGCAGCGGTCACGGCGCCAGCTACTCCACTGGCTCCTCCTCCAACTATGGCGGCGGCTCCAACTATGGCAGCGGCGCCAGCTCCGGCGGTAGCTCCTTCACAGGCTTCGGGCCCTCGCCCAACATCGGATTCGGCGCCCTGTCCGGCTACCAGGCACCCAGCTACCAGCAGCAGCAGGAGCAGGAGGTGCAGCGCGGCTTCCAGGAGCCCCTCATCCACAAGCAGTTCTTCACCGTGGCCGCTCCCGAGGAGCACGAGAACCTGGAGAGGACTAAGCACCTGGTGATCGGACGCCCCCAGAAGAACTACCGCGTCGTCTTCATCAAGGCCCCATCTTCCAGCAACGCCAACGTCAAGCTCTCCGCCGAGTACGCTCCCAAGGAGGAGAAGACCGTCATCTACGTGCTCAGCAAGAAGGACAACCAGCTGGAGGTCAACGACATTGCCACCCCCGCTCCCACCGTGCCCAGCAAGCCAGAGGTCTTCTTCATCAAGTACCAGACCGACGCGGAGGCCTCTCACGCCCAGCAGCAGATTCAGGGTGAGTCCCCAACCTAGACCAGAGGGCGCTCCTAAGCCTAGAACCCCCAAGTAACCTCTCATTTCTCCCCCAGCCGAGTACGACAGAATCGAGGGTACCTCGGAGCACCAGGACGGTGGAGTGGCTCCCGCCCAGTCGGTGGTTGGAATCCTGGACGGTGGTGCTATTGGTGCCGCCAGCTCTGGCAGCTCTCAGTACGTGTCTGGCAACTCGGGCAGCACTCAGTACGTCTCGGGCGGCACTGGATCTACTGGCGGCTCCTACACCACCGGCACCTCTGGATCCACTGGTGGCTCTTACACCACCTCGGTCACCGGCGGCACCTCCGGCGGCGCCACCATTGTGGCCCACAAGAACGCCCAGAGTGCCACCTATCTGCCACCCAACAGCAAATAGGCTGCTCACTGCAGTGGCTCATCTTTAGAGACAATTCTTTCTGTACAGTAATGCAATACTTAGCGAAAACAGCCTTTTTTTGTGAATACCTGAATAAACATTAAACGAAATAGAAGAATAATTATGGAGGACTTGCGATCCTTGGGGAGCGACTTTGTTGGAAACTTAAAGCATCAACAGGAAACCCGAAGACTTTTAATCTTTAATGATCTTGTCCCTCTATAGAAGGGATCTTCAACTTACCTACAGACTTGATGGCCCGCTTCAGCAACAAATCCGACTGGCTCTTGTCCAGGGAGTCGATCTCTCGGCAACTGCGGTACAAGCTGGTTACCGTGGACTCGACGGAGTACGCTCCCTCCCCGGAGTTCGGCAGCATGGATATAAATCGGTTCAGTTCATTAAGTTCTGTAGGAGAGACGAGTCAGTGAAAAGTGACAAAAGTGTGTGAAAAAGCAGGTCCATCCAGCTCACCCTGGTACTCGTTGTAAGTCTTGTAGTTCCACTCGCCCCGCTTGATCACAAAGTAGTCGTGGTTGGCGTATTCGGAGGCGAAGTTGCCGCAGGCCCACTCGTACGTATCGTGGCAGGGACTCTTCGAGGTGTTGGCCCACAGGAGCAGTTGCCGGCTGCTCTCCACGCACTCCTTCTCGAGGCAGAGCGGCGCCCGGAGGTAGAAGGGCACTTCCGGCCAGAAGGCCAGCAGCAGGATAATGATCAGCAGGAGCAGGGCGCACAGGCAGGCGGTGGTCACGTACAGGATGCGTCGTTTTCGCGACAGACTCATCAGGGCGTCGAAGGATCGTCGGCCTGGAAGCAGCAAGGCTAGTGCGTCAGGACATTTTCCAAGGACGAAACACATGAAAACGAATGAGAAATGAAATGAGGATGTAATTAGATGAGTGTGTTAAGGAATGTAAATGATAAAATAAATTAAACTAAAAGACTCTTAAGTCCTTATTAAAAATAAATGAATGAAAAAATAAATTAAAATTACATTAAACATACAACTTTCAAACACAAAAGACTTAAATCAATATCCTTTATTTGTAAGCGAATTGAATACTTTTTGAAAAATAGTTAAAGTCCTAAAAAGTAAATAAAAACCCTTTTTAACTTATCTTTATTATCTCTTTGAAAAATTAATTTAGAAAAAACAAATCGGTTTTAAAAATAACCCTATTTTCAAGAGCTTTTTCAAGTCAAGATCATCTACTATAGTTCCACTGCCACTTTAAATGCGATTATCCAAAAGTTTTACCTTTTGAACTTTTAAAAATATAAATCTAATAAATATTAATCGTATATGAATTGAATGAAGAATACATATCTTACATATCTTACATATTTGCATAATTTTGTAAAAATCCTTGTTAAAAATTCTAAATTTATATGTTGTTTCCTTTTGTAAAAATACGCCTTGAAAGTAGTGTGTTTGGAAAGACAAGAAGACAAAGAAGATGTCAACAATATTATTTTTTTTGTTAACAAACATACATCGAACTTCTTCCAAGTTTACTTTTTTCTGCGTCATACATTTTAAAATTTTAAGTTTAATATTTGTATTTGAACTCTCTTAAGTGGAACTCCATCTTCATTTTGATTTTGGGATCCTTAAATATAAAAATGACGGCTTTAATCAAATTGATCATTTTTAACGAAACAATTCGTCCTACTTTGTCAATCCTGGGTCTTAATGCAATCGAAAGGTGGAATTTGTCGCAACTATTTTATCATAATAGAAATATTTTATAAAGTATACATAAATAACTTTTAAAAGCTTTATTACTTCCAAGCATACAAAACTGTATAAACCACCAAAATGGAATTGATTCAAGGAATTTTAATCAACTTGAGATATCATTGACTAGAGCTAAAAAACAAATGAGTTCGAAAAGAGCGCATGTGACATGGGTACGTTTCAGATGCTCTAAGTAGAAAAATATCTTTTGGAATTTAAATTGAAATAGTGTGTCAATTTTTCATTTTAACTTTAAATTTAATTTTATTAAAAGGAAATGGTTTTTAATCAACATGCAGAAAATGGTCTCTTAAGTACGAGGTCTATGCATATGAAACTGCGTTTTACTTCATTGTTAATTATCGGTAACAAAAGTGATCGAAAATTGTTGGTAAACATTTTTTTTAGCAACTTTTGACATCTGGGAACACTGCTTAAACGTTCTATAAACGTGGATCTATTTTCAAAACTTCAAATGAAAAAAATCCTGTTAATCCAGGCCAGCCGACACAATCCCAATCTCGGCCTAACCGTTTCGGCCGCAAAGCCATGCTGAGCGTTTTCCGGGATCAGGCCGGAATCGTTTGGTATGAGCTCCTAAAACCGGGTGAAACCGTTGACCGTTGTACCAGCAACAATTGGAAGAATTGAAAGAAACTCTGCTCCGTCCATTCTTCTGGACGACAACGCGCCATCACATCGGTCAAGAGACACCAAGGAATTGGTAGCCACGTTTGGCTGGGAGTCCTTACCCCATGCGGCTTGTTCACCAGACGCGGCTCCATCAGATTACCATTTGTTCGCCAGTTTGGGACACGGATTAGCCAACCAGCGCTTCGATTCCTATGGAGACCTTAAAAATTTGCTAGAAGACTGGTTTGGTCCAAGAAAAAGGAATTCTTCTGGCGAGGAATTATTAAATTGCCCGAAAGATGGGAAAAAGGTGTGACTTTTGAAGGGGCATACTTTTAAGATTGCAATTGTCACCATTTATTATTAATAATACTCGAAAGTAGTAAAAAAGAACGCATTTTTCCTACATTGTTGCATATTTCCTCTTTTTTTGGCTTTAAATTTCTTTAAATTTTAAATTTTTAAATTTTTTCATGTTAAGATTATATAAATTATATATAATTATTTAATTATAATAATAAATTGTATATAACTTATAATATACACCCTCAACCTAAAATTAGTCCAAAAATGAAATGTTTTAAAATGCCATTCAAAAAAGTATAATAACCAAGGATTACCTCTCAGTCCATTGGCCGAAGGATGTGTGGAGTTGGGGGTGTTCGCCGCAGGAGTCCTGCCGCCGCCCCCGCCGCTGACCTCGTTGAGAGCATCCTGCCGGGCCGCCTCCAGGTCCTTGGGCGTCAGGTGGGAGCCGTCGTCCATGTGGAGCTTCTGCTGGTTGGTGGTGAGGGGCGCCGTCTCACTGCCCTCGATCTGCTGGAGCTGCTGCTTGCTGGCCATCTCGTCCTGGCTGTTGTGGAGCTTGTAGCTGCGGTCGTCCACCTCGTCGATGGCGCAGATCGTCGGTTTGTATTTGCCCTGGTTTATGGCCATGCTGTTGCGGTTGCAGGTCCACCCTTATTGCTGCTTGTCGGTTGGCGTCTCGGCTAAGTGGTCGCAGTGGTTACTGTCCCCGCTTAGTCCAGGTGGTTCGGCATTTTTAATCACTTTCAGAGTAGCTCTGTTCAACGGTAAAAATAGGAAATCAGTGCAATGTCTTCAACAGGAAAAATAACTGAAATTCCCGGCGGCTCAACCGTCTTGATAATAAAAAGATTACCTTGAGACATGATATCCGACAGTACTAAAGTGCTGCACACAGTCTACCACATAAACCCATACACCTACCGATCCATCCATCTATCCACCCATCCATGCACACCACCCATCCATACATCCACCCATCTATCTCTAGTAATAAAGAAACCTTGGCGTTATGCGAAGCATCAGTGATAAGTGCGAATAGCCTGAGATAGCCACTTGATTCAAATCTACAGCAGAGGGCATTATGGTGGTACTTGACAAGGTTTGGGTATTAATTCTGTTTTTTAGATTTACTATTAGACTTTTATGTGTCTATAAGGTGTATATGACATATATCTACATACTCTTATAGATATTAATACATTTTCTTAGATATAATAACTTGGGAAATGCCCTCAAATAATTTCAATTATTTTTATACCCTTGCAGAGGGTATTACAATTTTGTCCAAAAGTGTGCAACGCAGTGAAGGAGACATCTCCGACCCTATAAAGTATATATATTCTTGATCAGGATCACCTCCTGAGTTGATATGAGCATGTCCGTCTGTCCGTCTGTCTGTTTCTACGCAAACTAGTCTCTCAGTTTTAAAGCTATCGTCTTGAAACTTTGCACACACCCTTCTTTCCTTTGCACGCAGTATATAAGTCGGAACGGCCGGGATCGGCCGACTATATCCTATAGCTGCCATATAACTGATTGATCGGAAATGGTATAACTTTGGTGTTTTTAGAGTTAGAGAGTTCAAATTTGACATGAGAGCTATTTTTGGCAAAATAATACGACATGCCAAATTTCATTAGGATCGGCCGACTATATCCTATAGCTGCCATATAACTGAACGATCGGAAATGACCCAACTTTTGTGTTTTTGAAGATAGACAGCTGGAACTTGGTACAGATTATATTTTGATCCATCCTACCAAATTTCATAAGGATCGACCAACTAGGGTATCAGGGTATATAAACTTCGGCTCCGCCCGAAGTTAGCTTTCCTTTCTTGTTATACTACTTTGCTATTAAAACCCTGTATATTTATATAAAAGATATATGTATAGTATGTTAGTTATGCCTTTTTCTTCAGCTATTATACTTTTCTAAGCAGATCCGCACATAAATCCAAAAGATCATATTGTTTATGTATAGAAGTATATATCTAAAATACATACATTGCAGCTTATACCCCTGAATATATGTTGCAGGCATTCTTGTTCAACATTTGACTTCTTTTCAATTTTAAATTGACAACAATTGCCGGCAATTCGCACTGGCGAATAAAAGCTTTCGACATCGACTGGCAAAAAGATCCGAATAAGACTAAGAAGCTGGCTGGGCTATGGAATAAACGCAAATGTCTGGGTCTGGGGCTTTGTTTTTGGAGACATGCATAAATTTCCATTGAGCGCCGTGCAAGTAATTAGAAATGCAGGCGGGCTGTCTTGGAAAAATAGGGAAACTGGGTTAATTGCTAATTCTAGCAAGAAACAAAAGGAAAACTCTGATCGCAGGATTCTAAAAAAATGTGTTTGCATATCGCATTGCTCACTGACTGCGTGGCCATTGGTCCCCAGAGCTACTGCAAATAATATGATTTTCTAAACTGATCTTTTTGTAACTCTAGGTGGCTTTAGTTGCGCTTCGCTGACCGCCAGAGGGCGTCGCTTGGCTTGCAGCTCTGTGGTTATGCTGGCTTTCAGTTTCCAGCTTTCAGCTTTCCGCTTTGTTTTTCGCTGATTTGTTGATGTTTCGCTCTGAAATCGTATAGCATTCTTGTCATTTAATCTGCGAGGCTGCGAGGAAAGCAGCCAGTCCACCCGCACCCGCAGCCCGGAAAGTGCCAGGTTAATTATGAAACTGCAACGGCAACGCACGCGACACTTCATGAGGCGCAATTATCAGACTCTGGAGCATCATCAAGTGCCACAGCGAGGCCGCGCAGCTTAGGAAAGACATCTTTAAGAGCGCCGGCACACTCGCAATGAGAAATAATTCTTAGCTATTAGATATATTATTTAAAATGGGCTTGTTCGGATGAGAGCCTCAAGACCATTAATGAGAAGTTCGTTTTCTGCCTCTTGGGTTCTAAAAAGAGAGCATTTTATTGAGATAATCATAAATTCATTTAATTATTTATTATATTCATTTTGCTTTTAATATGTTTTGCTTAAATATGGTGAGATATGGGATGGGAAGCTATTTTCCGAGCTGCCTTATAAAGGGTGGGTAGGTTGTGTTAACCTTCAGGTTGGTTTTCGAGGAAGTAAACTTGAAATTAAATTTAGTTTTTGATGAGAAAATCTATGATAATTGTATATCCCATTTATTTATCTTCTATATATATACGTACATATATATATGTGATGTATATACATATCTTCTATTCTATTCTTTCCTTACATCTCTCTAATATACAATCTCTCTTTACAATATAAGTATCTATATTCTATCCTATCCATCTTTTATTCTATAAATGCATTCTAAGTATCTAGGATAACGATCTAACTTCTATTGCATCTTTTATTCCATATATCTATCTTTTATAATATTCTATATATTTATATGTTTATTTATTATTTCTAACTTCTGTTATATCATATTCATTTATCTTATTCTTTATACTTCCATCCTATTCTATCTATTTTCTATCCTATCTATCTTATTTCCCATCCACCTGTCTTCTATTCTATCTATCATGTATTCCATCTAACATTTATCTCATGTATCTTTTCTATCTACCTATTTTCCTACTCTATAGATCTTATATTTTATCTATTCTTTATATCTTCTATTCTATCTATCTTTTGTACTATATATTTTTACCATTTATCTTTAATTTTATCTATTTTATGTTTTTTTATAGACATCTACAAAAAATGGATCTATAATGATGGATATCGTCTATTCTACATATCTTATTTTATATCTACCTTATATACTATTCCTTATTTTATTCCAAATATATTTTATTCTTATCTATCTGTATAATATATATCTTCCTTTCCATCAATGTTGTATTGTATCTTGTACCTTCGATTCTATCTATCTTTTATGCTAGTATATCCATCGTAAATCCCATCTATGTATATATCTTTTGACCTATCTCCTATTAAAACAAGAAAGGAAAGCTAACTTCGGGCGGAGCCGAAGTTTATATGCCCTTGCAGCTAAAACCGGATATATGTCGCAAACATCGGCCGATCCTTATGAAATTTGGTAGGATGGATCAAAATATAATCTGTACCAAGTTCCAGCTTTCTATCTTCAAAAACACAAAAGTTGGGTCATTTCCGATCGTTCAGTTATATGGCAGCTGTAGGATATAGTCGGCCGATCCTAATGAAATTTGGTAGGTTGGATCAACTGACCAAATATATAATCTGTACCAAGTTCCAGCTTTCTATCTTCAAAAACACGAAAGTTGGGTCATTTCCGATCAATCAGTTATATGGCAGCTATAGGATATAGTCTGCCGATCCTTATGAAATTTGGCATGTCGTAATGTTTTGCCAAAAATAGCTCTCATGTCAAATTTGAACTCTCTAACTCTAAAAACACCAAAGTTATACCATTTCCGATCAATCAGTTATATGGCAGCTATAGGATATAGTCGGCCGATCCGGGCCGTTCCGACTTATATACTGCGTGCAAAGGAAAGAAGGGTGTGTGCAAAGTTTCAAGACGATAGCTTCAAAACTGAGAGACCAGTTTGCGTAGAAACAGACAGACGGACAGACGGACATGCTCATATCAACTCAGGAGGTGATCCCGATCAAGAATGTATATACTTTATAGGGTCTGAGATGTCTCCTTCACTGCGTTGCACACTTTTGACCAAAATTATAATACCCTCTGCAAGGGTATAATTAAGCTCGAAAGTCGCAAGGTGAATCATAATCAATTTAATTAGCAAAACCCTCAGCGCCATGGCATTTCCAATTGGGAATATTCAATCAAGATTAGTTCTTCGAAGCCTACGCAAATCTTCGGGGCCGCCAAAAAAATACTAAGCGATAAGTATTGGTCAGTTTTGGAGATTTCTTCCCCCCCTAGCACTGAAAATAAAGCAGAAGTAGAAGTAGAAGTGGAAATGGAAGAAAGAGCGGTGCCTACCTAGTACTGGCTATCTTATCGAGTTGAGATTATTGCCTAATACATTGCTTGTTTTAGGAGCTGCTACTAAGGCCTTCTTTCTACATATATATGTGCCTCATGGTTAGCATAAATCAATTTTGTAATATTCCGCCAGATTAGATTCTCCAGCAGATTGCCCAAGGGCCTAATTAAAAAAAAACTCAGAGCAGAAGTCTTGGCCAAAAAATGGAGAAAATCGGTAGCCCATAAACCATTATCTCGGTATTATCTTGGACATTATCTGTCGCTAGGACCGGAGCCACTTGAGAGTCTGAAGGTTGAAGAGGGCCGGGGGCTGTACTACTTATATGGTGGGAGCTATCTCACTGTGTTGAGTAATGATGAGAGACCAGTAAGCATACACTTCGGAGAATGGCTTTAAACAAGGCGATAAGATCATCAAAAGTCGCACATAAAGATAATACTGGGATGACACACTACAGCCAGTTGGCTAATACCACAGTCTAGAATTTAGGTGTTTGTATTTGCAGGACGATGGGGTTTTTAAAGTAAGAGCTTTTAAATTTAAGAACAAATAAGGTGTTTTCTGTTTATTTGCCATTTTTATTTAATAAATTATTTTTTAATTGTATAACTTGGTTGTATTGACCTGGTTCCAATACCTGAACTTGGCTCTTCTGAAAAGTACCATATTGGTAGTTGGTGTTTATGAATTCCCAAAATCTACTTAACAAATCTATTTTCTTGAAATTTAACACAGAACTTTATTAACTAATTCCCTAGGTGATTATTTTTAGTTCTTACTGAAAAACTTGTTTAACAAATTAATTTTGGTTTTTTGTCTTAGGATGATCCTGTGGCGAGTCCTGGTGTACAACACAATTTTACATTTTCTTATGGCACTTCCGACAGTTTCCTGTAACGCTTACAATTGTTAATATTTCTCAATAATAATTAACAAGAATTTATTCTTGAGATGTTGTGTTATTAGATTACAATTCAAATAATTAAGTCACGCCCTCAGCATCTTCAAAAACCTGAATAAACCTTACCCCTTTAAACAATTTATTATATGTATGTGGGATTGGTTTTGAGGGTTTACGACATACGATGGGTTATATAAATATATATTAAAGATATTCGATATTAAGGAGGAGTATAAGTAATAAGTTCGTTTTTAGAAGGTGGTTTTCAAAAATCTTTTTTTCGATTTTTTAATTTTAATTAGCATTTATTTTAAGCCTTATGAAAACCAGGTACCTTAACCCTAATATTTATATTTAATAAAAGTTATTATATATAAGTAGAACGTAAACAAACATAGAAATACTCTAGTTATTTAGTACTTGTACTTGAACATATTACATCATAACCAAGAAATATAACCTTCGTCAGGTGTCGATTTTTTAACTAAAGCTTAAGGGAATGAACCAAAAATTGTCTAAATTTGATTGAATTTTCATTATAAAACCACTTTATTCAAAAGTAAATAGATTAAATTACTAAACTAATGTTTTCGATAATGTTACGATATTATTGAAAACAACGTTTAGAAAAGTGTAGACCATTTACCAGCCACCCATACTGTTTAGTTTTTAACACAAAGCCTTAATTAATTTTTATTTTTAATTTGAAAATAGCACTTTAATGGTATGGATTTTTTAAAGAATATTTTAATATATTTCTGGTTATGAGTTTTAGAACAGTTTTGCGTCAAAAAGTGAATTTCGGGGGTATTTAATATATATAATGAGTATAGTATATAATATAATGTTATGATAGTATCGGTGGTATCAAATATAATCATATTAGCATTCAAATACCTCTCCTAACTGATGGAAAATAAACAAAATAAATAAATATTATCCCCCTAGAAGTATCCCCTTGCTCATTAGTCATATTTTCGCCAACTTTATGATGAGTTTCGGTTGCGAATTTCCTGGTTTTTTGTGTGTTATTCTTGCTCGGATTTAATGGGTCGCTTTGGCGGTTCAAAGAACTCTCGCCGCGGAAAAAAGGCGGAAATCGGGGACACATGGGTACTGGGAGCTGCACTTGCAGCAGTAATACAAGCCGCCAAAGGGATCTCGATTTCATCGCGCCTCATCAAGTTGCAGTGTCTTTGATTTCGGCTTCTTGCCGATTTCTGATTTTTGATTTATGATTTCTGCTGATTTATGCTTATGCGGCGCGATTCCATTGTGAATCGGAGGCAGTCATCGAAGGCAACTGGAGGGGGGTGTTATTATTTGAAGAGTGGCCTGAGAACGCGTTTATCTCGGCCACTGGAGCGGCTGCTGCGACATTTGGTTTGGGGTGGATTCCCCCCACCCCTCCCCTGCTGTTTTCCGCATTTCCTTCTTGCGAAGCCAAGAAGCGCGCAATTCAATGCTGCGACGCAGTTCGATGAAACGAAGACGAGTGCTATTCTGGGGGTGGGAGTTTCCGATAAGACTTGAGATACATCTTTGATGAAAGTGCAAGTCGGCGGTTCTGCTTGTATTTCCAGTAGCTATAGCACAAGTTACAGAGTCCTAATGAAGCTCTACTTTGTTTATTATTCCTTTAGTTTATTACGATTTTGAGGCCATAACTCTCTAAATAAAAATAAAGATAAAATACTCTCTAAATAAAGACATTCCAGCTGCTGGCATTATTTTAAAATCGGCTCTTTCTTTGTGAAACCAAAAAAAGACTCGGCCGGGAACCTTTAGTGCCCCCCTCACGGGTTCGGGTTACCATATTCGAGCACGCCGGGCATAAATCATGACCCACCATATATATCCCGGCAGATAGCCCTGCTGAACATGTGTACTATGCTAACCCATTTGGACGGGCTCTTGACAATTACCAGCCATACAAAACAATAGCGGGCATTAGGAAATCAATTTGACTTTGCGGGTAATTGAGTGTGGCGCGCGCTTTTCGCTCACCTGTCACCCGGCTGACACCCTAATTTATTTCGGCTCTGGGCCACTCTATTGACATTTAATTCGAGCTAATGGCACGCCAATCGTCGCTTGTACTATTATCAAGAGTGTTGATTGCGGAGAACCCACTGCATGCCGATTGTATTGGCCAGCTTTGGGCGCGATGATAACATTGTCGCACCCCACCGATCCACCCGCCCTCCAGCTCACCAGCTCACCAGCCCACCGGCCCATCGACTCTGCAATCGGCTTGTTAAATGTGTCAACAATTTGTCGTGAGCTAGTCGAAGCCACTAAAAAGTGACAAGTTGGGAGCGAGAAGTGCACGGCGAGGCAAAATTCTGCTTATGCAACTCTGCCTTCGAGCCGCAAACACCCTCCAAACATGAAACCCTAATTAATTGGCCAGCGATTCTGATGAGTCGATTATTTGCCAACAAATGCCAACTGATGGATGCACATTTAGTGAGTTTTTAATAAAATTAAAAGTACTATATTCCAATGCCTAAAAACTATCATAAAACTGGTGACTTCACAGAACCCTTTAAGGGGATCATGGGTTTAAATAAATAATAATAGTATATCTTCCCCATATTTGGTTGTTATAATTTTGGTAGAATATGTGAGTAAGGTGTATTTTAATATTCGATTTCATTCCAAAGTTAAAGCGCTGAGAGGAACTGCGTGTTTAGGGCCGACTGAAAATTCTTTTAATTTTAAGGGATTTTTTGTCAAAAGTATTTATTTAAAAAAAAAACAAAAAAAAAAAAAATGGAAAAAAGGCTGTTCTTTAGAAAAAATAATTCAAATTCGCGTACCTAATTCAATTTAATAATTTTCAAAACTTTTGCCTTTTTTGTAAACTAGAAAAAACCCTTTTTTATTTATTTAAATAAAAAACTAAAATATTATAGAAAGTTCAAAGCTCTATTTTCTAATGAGCCGTAGTACTTTTGTATCACCAAAAATCAGAAAAATATGACTGCCACATGGCATGACCCCCTAAAAACAATTTAAAAGCCACTCTTGAATTTTTTTTATATATTTACTTTTAGGGTCTCTTTTCGATTTTTTATTGGATTCCTTTCTGGTACACCCTAAAGTGAAGAATATATAGAACATTCACCCTTTGAGAACATACATACAAAATTTTTAAATACCTTGCAATATAGACTTTTGAATAATTTCAACTCTACTACAAATGTTATGAAAATAAAATGTATTTCTCTAATTTAATTTATTTAATTGAACATTTTGTGCTATCGTTTATACCGTTAAAGGTTTATATACTCTTTAAAACGTTTATAAAAATTGAATTAAAAACGTTTGTAAAAAACATAAATATTTTTAATAATTTTAAACATTTTTCATCAAACCAATCCTAGTTTTAATTTAAATAATATTACATATTAAACAGACTATAAACCCATTATCCACAAGCTCATATATGGTATCTGTAGTGCCATCTCTAGATCACTATAGTTGCCCATCTCACTCCCACCTCCTCCACCGCACTCCCATCTCTTTCCACCGTTCATATGCAAACCACTCGAGCGCAAAGTTGAAACCGTAAATCGTTTAACGGAAAAAGGTGCGGTTAAGGTTAGCTTTTCGAGTACTTTTTCCCCCGGGCGGGGAAAACAATGCAAACCCAGCCAGCGGCAGCGACAAAAAATGCGTAACGAGGCGGGGACAATGGCAGAGTGACGAATGCGGGCGGAGGTTGCCGCAAAGGTAGAACATCCAGGGGATGGGGGGCTTACTAAGCCCACTTTTCGTGTTCGTGCATGAGCATTACAATGCGCAAATGCAGAGGGGTAAGAAACAACAACAACAGTAGGGGTGGGGGTGGGGGAGAGAGGGCCGCTTGCATATGCTCAATATGCAATAACGGTAATCCATAGAACCAGAAAAGCAGACGTGTCGCGAAAACGGAAGCCGCGGCAGTAAAACGCAAAAGAAGGAGCTCAAGAGGGAAACCCGAATAGGAAGCACTTCGAATAATGTTATTAGCCCGATAAGGGATTCTAAACAAAAATAAAATCAACAAAAAAAAAAAAAACAAGAAAGAAAAGCTAACTTCGGGCGGAGCCGAAGTTTATATACCCTTGCAGTTAAAACCGGATATATATCGCAAACATCGGATATAGTTGGCCGATCCTTATGGGAATAGGAATATATAATCCAATTTATTACAATACAAAATCTAAAAAAAGTCCCAAACTTCTATCTTCAAAAATACGAAAGTTGATATTTCTACCAAAAACCATTTCCGATCGTTCAGTTATATGGCAGCTATAAGATATAGTCGACCGATCGTTATGAAATTTGGTAGATCGGATTAACTGACCAAGAATATAATCTGTACCAAGTTCCAGCTTTCTATCTTTAAAAACACGAAAGTTGGGTCATTTCCGATCGTTCAGTTATATGACAGCTATAGGATATAGTCGGCCGATCCTTACGAAATTTGGCATGTCGTATTATTTTGCCAAAAATAGCGCTCGTGTAAAATTTGAACTCTCTAACTCTAAAAACACAAAAGTTATACCATTTCCGATCAATCAGTTATATGGCAGCTATAGGATATAGTCGGCCGATCCGGGCCGTTCCGACTTATATACTGCGTGCAAAGGAAAGAAGGGTGTGTGCAAAGTTTCAAGTCGATAGCTTTAAAACTGAGAGACTAGTTCGCGTAGAAACAGACAGACAGACGGACAGACGGACAGACGGACAGACGGACATGCTCATATCAACTCAGGAGGTGATCCTGATCAAGAATATATATACTTTATAGGGTCGGAGATGTCTCCTTCACTGCGTTGCACACTTTTGACCAAAATTATAATACCCTCTGCAAGGGTATAAAAAGAAAATAAATTATGAGGTTTCTTAGAAATCCATCTTCTTGCTTTTTGGCATTATCAGCGAGGGAACTTCTTCAAAGCGCCATGTCTTAACTGTTGAATAATACAGACGATTAATTAAATTACAAAATTCAAGGTTATTCCCTGCCATTTCAATGTCACTGTCTTATCATCTCTAGCTCTTCTTGTTGTTGGCTGGTACGTGCTGCACTCTTGCTCTGCCGGCGTTGCAGTTGCTGCTGCCGGCGTTCTTACGCATTATTTATGGGAATTTTCGGGGAACGAAATAAAATGAAAAGAACAAACAAAAAGAGAGTGGCAGAAGAAGAAGGGAGAGCCCGTTTGCAGCATCGCACGACTCGCAGTTGGTGTTGTTGCGTTTACACGGTGGGAATTTACAATGTTTACTTATCAAGATTGTTACTCAACAAACGTAATTTAGGTCACTGTTTATAATATCAAAAACTATTCATTAACTATATAAATACAAACAAATTTAACAACAAGTCAACAAATTTAAAGCACTATTTTTAATATTATTTAAAAATAATACCAGTTAATAGCATTTAGATCTTGTTCCTGACACTTCATTCATCTTTTTTTCGGTTATAGTTTTCATAAACTATTCAGGTTTCAACAGCGTTTGTTTTCTTTCTCAGCCAGAATTTTCAAACTGAATACCTCGCGGTCTTGATACACCATCTCCGTGTACCTTCCGCGTATCCATCCTAGAATGCATAAATAAACAAATATTTAAAGTTGGATTCCCGCAATGATTTGACACATTCTGCGGTCGTGACAGTTACTTGAACTTAAATGACCTGCCAGAAAAACTTATATTTCGAGTCTTCAAAAGACAATCGTTTGAAGATCGGGTTTCTTCATTCGACCCTTTGCAATGAGGTGACAAATTTTCGATCGTGATTCCGATCCCGATCCCCATCGACGTGGGAACGTGTATCTGATCTCTTTTGTTTTTTATGTTTTTCTTTTTATTTTCTTTTTGTTTTTGCTTTGGCCACTTGCTGAACCGGTTCTGCCGGCATTTAACAAACACACACACACACCGTCACATACACAGGTACTCCCGCTTACGTACACTTGGGCAGTTTTCCACCTTTAAAGTGCGCTTAGATGTACTCGCTCCATATATTTTCTGGCCACGAACGTACATTCACACACACCACACACACACACACCCGCGAGTGCATTTGTATTTGTGGAAATTCCTTAAGATCAGGAGAATTCTGCTGGTTTTTACCTTTTTGTTTATAGCTCATCTACCAGTTGGCAGTAGGAAAAACCCGTTATTTTTTATTACACCCAGGTTTTCGCAAACCTTTTTAGCGCATTTTTCACGACTCCAATTCAATAATGTTTTACTGAAATCACTGAAAAAAAATACTGAAATACAACGGCCGATTTTATTTTTAGTGGGCACTTCTAAGTTTTCAATTAAAAGTTTTCAATTTTACGCGCTCAGCCCAGCGAAAACAACAACAAAACGCACGACGTCAAACGACTTTCTCAATGAATTTTAAAATGAAGTATGACCAGGCCAAGGTAGCCAATTGATAACGATAATTACTTTCCCGTGAAGTTGAAAATGAGTATGACCAGAAAAGTATCGATAGGAATATCGATGTTTGGATTTTCAAAGTTCAGTGTTGAACTATGTCCATATTTGGCAGTATTATTGTAAAGCAGCGATGTCCAAAACCCCATCGCATGTGGTTGAATATTTTTGTGCTTGTCCTCTCCCCGCCCAGCGACATTGTAAACGACCTTAACGGTCGTTATCATTTCCAAGTAGTAAAGCAAATGTGAGCTAATTTCAAATTCAGTATTAAGTATTTAAATGGAATCTGGTATTAAGCTATTATCGAAGAAAAATAAGCTGTAACTCGAAGGCGCGTGGATTTTTGAATACCAATATATTAGATATTCTATATTAAAATATATAGATAAATATATTAAATATTATTTCATTCTTCATTTGCTCATTCATTTGCTTCTCTCCTCCTTACCATGAATACTTACCACCCTTATTTTGTAAACAGGGAAAGCTAACTTCGGGCGGAGCCGAAGTTTATATACCCTTGCAGTTAAAACCGGATATATATCGCAAACATCGGATATAGTTGGCCGATCCTTATCTGAATAGGAATATATAATCCAATTTATTACAATACAAAATCTAAAAAAAGTCCCAAACTTCTATCTTCGAAAATACGAAAGTTGATATTTCTACCAAATACCATTTCCGATCGTTCAGTTATATGGCAGCTATGAGATATAGTCGGCCGATCCTAATGAAATGCGGTAGGTTGGATTAACTGACAAAAAATAGAAAGCTGTATTAAATTCCAGCTTTCTATCTTCAAAAACACGAAAGTTGGGTCATTTCCGATCGTTCAGTTATATGGCAGCTATAGGATATAGTCGGCCGATCCTTATGAAATTTGGCATGACGTAATGTTTTGCCAAAAATAGCTCTCATGTCAAATTTGAACTCTCTAACTCTAAAAACACAAAAGTTATACCATTTCCGATCAATCAGTTATATGGCAGCTATAGGATATAGTCGGCCGATCCGGGCCGTTCCGACTTATATACTGCGTGCAAAGGAAAGAAGGGTGTGTGCAAAGTTTCAAGACGATAGCTTTAAAACTGAGAGACTAGTTCGCGTAGAAACAGACAGACAGACAGACAGACGGACAGACGGACAGACGGACATGCTCATATCAACTCAGGAGGTGATCCTGATCAAGAATATATATACTTTATAGGGTCGGAGATGTCTCCTTCACTGCGTTGCACACTTTTGGACAAAATTATAATACCCTCTGCAAGGGTATAAAAATAAGAAAATATACTAAATATCTAAAATAAAAAATACTAAAATAAAAAAAAAGTATTTTAAATTCTCATGGATTTTTTAGTACTATTTTATTTGAATTAAAGCTTCCAGTAAAATGCTACAGGTGGCGCTGCGACGGTTTAATTTGAAATTCGAATTTGACGAAAACGAAACTCAAATTAAAACAAAAGGATTTCTTTTACAACTCTACCGTCATTTTTATTTGTATTTTATGGTAAATAATTAAATTTAATACAGAAATTAGCGAAAAAAAAGGTATTTAATCATTATTCATGACACGCATTAATAAGTACAGTTAATAA
Source organism: Drosophila parabipectinata (assembly GCA_018153455.1). NCBI lineage: Eukaryota > Metazoa > Arthropoda > Insecta > Diptera > Drosophilidae > Drosophila > Drosophila parabipectinata. The sequence continues at coordinate 11,296,669 of JAECYA010000053.1, forward strand.
ATTAAACAGTAGCATAATTGAACTAAACTAACTGTGAGCAGCGGGCGAAACTAATTTTTAGTATAGGTTTTACGTAGTACAGACAAAAAAAAAATAATAATAGCTTAGGTTTATTTCGAGAGTACACTGCAAGAAGTCGGTCAGCGCTTCTCCCACTGTAGTTTGGAAATAAATGCAATATTATTTTAGGTAATTATAACGATTCAACTTTCCTTCTTTTTTTGTTTGTTTAGTATTTACACAAAGAGTTTACATTAGAAAATTACATAGATTAATCAATAATATTTTTTTTTAGTTTTTACTTTTTGTTTTATAATTTGTTTTGCATTTTTTAACACATTTTGGCGTTGTAACATTTCTTCAAACCGGCAAACTTTGAGTTTGGCAAACAATTTTTCACAAAAAAAGAAAACGCCTACGATTTTTTAAAGACATATAGACGCTAGTTTTGAAAATGTTCGATTACTAAAGTTTAAAAACACAAAAAAAAATTCTAGAGTAGCACCTATTAAGTGTTTTTTTCTCTTTCTTTACCCATCGTCCCTGGGATGCTGCCTCGAAAGGGCGTGGCAGTATCTTTGTACAGCATCTCCAGGAAACGCAGAAGTTGGACGCAATCGTCCCATATTTCAATAAAGGCTATCACTCGCATCAGTCGCTCAATCACACAATCCACTTTCATCAGTCAGGCATTCAGTCACTCCCTTATCCTAGTGTTCTCTCATCTCCCCCGATTAATTCTTTAGTACAGATTAATATAGCACTTTTTTCAACTTTCCAAAAAATTTTTGCAAAGAACAAACACAAAAACTGAAAAATAAAAAGTGATAAAAAAAATTAAATGTTATAAATAAAACCTTTACGCATTAGAAAGTTCTTCATGTCGTGACTAGGCAAGTTTAAATTTTTTCTTTTCCAACTATTTTCTCTTTTTTTCCTAACCGGAAATATTTGCAGAGGACAAGATTTTCCGTATTTCCGTCTCCGTGGTCTTCTTTAGCAGCACAACATTTTTGGAGTCCTTGGACATCCTCAGAAGCCCCTCGTACTTTACATCGTTTTGGAATTTTTTTGTTTTTTTAGCTGAGAACCAATCCGTTTCGATGTTTTCTGGTTTTAGTACATTTTGGTTTAGTGCGATGTTAGAACATTTCGTTTTTGTTGTTAATATTCCGGCTATTCTGCTGCAGTTTCCCTTGTCCTCGCGAAGGACACTCTACAGATGCTCGTCGCCGTGATAGCCGTTCCGCAGAGGCTGTCGCTCCTGCGAGTGGTCCGTGGGCCGGTTGCGGTTAAAGAAGCCGCACTGTAAAATAATAAAATAGATATTAAATAGATTGATTAAAGGATTACTTAGTCACTAAGTAAGTTAAAGACTGGATAGACTACTCACCTTATATAGCAGCAAGACGAGGAGCAGGAAGATGAGGGCACCGGCACAGGCGGCCAGTACGACCACCCAAAGAGGCACCACATCTGGAACGGGCTGGGGCTCCGGCTCCGCCTTGTAGAAGATCTCGTGCGACTTGATGATCGCATCCTTGGGAGCCCCGATGAAGGGCAGCTTGGTGATGTTGGCCACCGCCAGGGTGGACACATTCAGGGGGACATTGGAAGCCAGTTTCTCCATCGTCTTGGCCACCATGCGTGCCCTGATGGCCACGAAGGCGGCGTCTCCGTCATCGGTTCCCAGATTACTAACCACACAGCGGATGGTTTGGCACCGGGCCGCCTTGCATGGGGAGTTTAGGTCGATTTGATGCGGCTCCTGACCCTGGTCCTCGTCCGGAGACCTCTTGAAGCGACGCTGGGAAGAACTGGAGGAGCTGCTCCATTGTCCGGGCGACCTCTGCAGGTTGTTCTCGTCGTAGAAATTCTCGTTCTCCAGTCCGTAGTATGGCTTGCTGCCAGAGGAGTAGCTCACATGGTGGTAACCGCCAGGAGCTCCGGGAGCTCCATACTGTTGTTGATAGTTCTGGCTCTGGTATTGTCTGGGTGGCTGCACATTAATGTGCCCCTGGCTTTGAGTCTGGAACTGTCCCAGGTTCTGAGACGGATATTGAACACCCTGGCTCCTGTAGAGCTCGTTGTCCACATTGCCGCGATTCAGGGTTCCCAAGTCCAGGGTTCCGGCATGGAAGTTGCCAGGGCGACCACCGAACTGCGAATTGTCCTGGTGGCTGCCTCCTTGTCCTCCGGATCCGGCTCCGACTCCTGCTCCGGCCAGTACGATCTGCTGTTGCTGTGGATAGCGGTAGTTGAAGTTCTGCTGGATCGTGGGTCCAGCCATGTGGATGTGTCCCTGGGTGCTGTGACCCGCAGCAGAAGCTCCCGCACCTGATCCTGGAGCGGTCGAGGTGGATGTTGACCAGGTAGTGTAGCTACTGTGGTTCATACGGGGCTCCTCTTGGGCCTGAGCCTGTGCCTGGTTGGCACGATCTCGATGGACAAAGGAGGCGTCTCCAGGCACCTCCATTTGATCCTCCCGCTCCAGCTCGGCCACCTGCTTCGGGGTCAAGCGGTTCTGCGGCTCGGTTCGGTTGCTCAACAACACTGACTGCCCAGATCCGCCGCCGCCTTGGGACACCTGCAAGTGACCCTCATCGCCGGATAGACCTCCACCGGCTGCAGCAGCTCCCGTTTGGCCAGCAGCATCAGCGGAGTTGAAAATGGCTCCCTGGGCCTGCAGATATGACTTCCGGCGGAGCTTCTCGTCCAGCACCAGATTTTTCTCGTTGGCCACCACCTCATCGCATTGGATGCGACCGCCAGTCTCCGGTTGGTTCAGCAGATACATCAGAGGATCGCCTACGATGGTTTGGTAGGGAAGGTGGATGAAGACCTCCGCCTCCTCGATGATCGAGGGCCGGTTGTTGCGGATTTCATAGATGTGCACCACCTGGGGTCCGATCTCCTCCTCCTTGGTTGCGTTTTCCAGGGCATTGTAATCGTCAGCCTTGTACAATTGATAGGGTGGCAGAGAGGTTCCCTTGATGTCCAGGTCGGTGTCCACCCAGATGCCCACGCTCTGACGGATCTTGTTGTCGTAGTCGGAGCCCACCTTCTCTAGGTTCGTGGAGTTGGCCTCCCAATAGAAGTCGTAGCTTGACGAGGTTCCGTATTTCTCCTCGGGCACAAGGCTGATTTTGAAGTGAACCTGAGGAGAGAATAGGGTTAGATTTGAAGGCTAACAAGCGGTCCCTCACATATGCGGACAAGAGTTCCTGTCTAAAAAATAGGTTATAATAGAACCCTGAACCTTTCTTAAGAACCCCATTCTTTTATGGGATTATAAGCCCACATGTTCATAAGGACATCTAAACGGACAGACGGACATGGTTGGTAACCCTTTAGGACTTACAATCTTTCCGGACTCTAAGGGATTGCCGATGTCGCACTTGAGCGTGTGGTTGTTCTCCGGCGTGGGCGGTGAGCAGGTGATGGGGGCATCCTTCTTCTCACCCAGTTGCTGTAACTTTCGGAACTGTAGATCCGGAGGAGTGATCATGTAGAAGGCAGCCTCAAAGGCATCCTCGTTGTTGTTTGAAATGAGTACTTCGATGACCAGGGGCTCTGGTGAGCCAAACAGATACTTGTCCACGGTCCTGGGGAAATATTTTTTTCATTAGATGGATTCGTTTTTAGGGCATGGTGTGTACTAACTTGACTTCCAGTTTCAGGTCCGGTTCGCAGATGTTGTCCGGGCCGCAGTTCTTCTGAATGTTGATGGCATCTGTGAGAACGATGTCCCGGTTCTGGTCAATCACCGGCTCCAGGGCCTGCCGCCTGGTGCGGACAACGGGGTTGAGGTTGCGCTGACTGAGCAGATTGTAGCGGGCCTCCACGGTTAGGGGCGTGAGTTTGTCCTGGACCTTGTCCATGAGGTAGACAGTTTCGTTCAGGCAGTACTTCTGATTGTAGTTGAGCCGGATGGTCTGGTTCCTGATGTTCTTGCCCTCGTCGCGCAGGAAGAACAGGCGAGGGTTGGGCAGCTTCTTAGCATCCAGCAGCCAGGACACGTCAAAGTCCAGTTGACCGGGCAGGAAGCGACCCGTGTAGCTCCAGCAGGTGGTTAGGAGCATGCAGGGAACCTGCTTGTGATCTCTTTGCAATTGGCAGGACCTGTCGTCCAGACTGATTAGTTTAGAGGAGCTAGCGAAGCTGGTCGAGGCGTCCACGGCTGCCACTGGGCGGGCCTTGAAGATGAAAACCTGGTCAGAGCTGTAGGCTCCCACGGCCAGATCCGGATAGGTATTGCCGTCCATGTCCACGCCGCCCGAGAGCGCAAAGCCGAAGGTGCGGGGGTAGGGTGCCCCCTCCACGAGCTGCTCGGACTTGATCACCTGCGAGGGCTTCGCCAATGGACCCAGCGGGGAGCCGTGGAAGATGTAGACCACACCACGACCCTCGGGTCCGTCGTAAGGAGCACCCACGGCGAAGTCACCGTAGCCATCGCCGTTCACATCGCCCAAGGTGGTCAGGGCCAGGCCAAAGCGTCCCTTGCTCTGGTAGCCGTCGCGGATGTGCTCGATGTACCAGCGCTTCTGGAAATTGGGTCCGCCCTGGAGCAGGATGTAGACCCTGCCCACGTCGTACTTGCCCTCCACGTTGTCCGGATCGGTGAACAGGGGCGCCCCGATGATCAAGTCGTCCAGGCCGTCGCCATCCACGTCGCTGGTGGCCAAAGAGTAGCCAAAGTACTCTCCGATCTGGCGACCCGTGATGTTGAATATGTTTGACATGTTCCAGCTGTTCACCACGATTTTGCCGACCAGGTTGGCGCCTCGGGGCATTCCGATGGCCACGTCCTCGTTGCGGTCTCCGTCAAAGTCCCCGGTGACCATCGAGTAGCCCAAGTAGGAGTCGTCGTTGGCGGAGGGGCTTTCGCCCGTGGAGAACACCTGGTTCTCCGGCCGGGTCACGTCATGGGAACTGGCTTGTCCTGTGGATTAGGATGTTACGATTTGGATTAGAGTATGCTCTTCGTAGATGTCCTGTTGGGCAGGTTGACATCTTGTTTTATTATGGGTGAGATTACTGGTTTTTATGGACAGTAACAGCGGAGGTAAAAAAACTACAATTTTAAAGAGTCACAGATTTTAAAAGTGAATATTTTGTTATATATTTTATAATATACTTTTGGGGTTTGGATTTTAAGAAATTTTGTAAACATATATTTGTAATCCTTTCCATTAAAACAATTTTTTTGGAAAGAAATTTAAATTTTGATTAACTGATTTCAGTTTTTATGTATATTTTTTAAATCAATATATGTATTTAAATTTTTAACATATTCATTTATTAAAATAAAACGATAGACTTCAAAAAAATCTGGCACTTTTCACCAAATTTCATTTCACAAAACATTTTTTATGCTTAAGGACTCTTTTTAAAATTGCTATTTTTATGGCCTCAGCTGTATGTAAAGCTTTATAGATTTATGGGCATGCTAGACAACAACAACAGCAAAAACACAACAACTATGTATATATACAATGAAAGGCACTAAATAGATATGAATAGAACATGAAACTACATATTTTAAAACTTCTTCCAGCCAAGGATGCCACTACGAAATGCTAAGACTACGTTTTTAATTGTTAAAATATTGTTAATATTAATAATGGAGCTTTCTTCGTGCTTTGGAAAACATGCTTAAACTACCGTTAGTATACATTCCAGTTAGTACAATACAACATACACTAAAACAACATACACCAAAACAATCCAAGTGGTTCTTTGTAAGTTTTAAGAAATTAAGAGGAGATGATAGACGAAGCTGGAAAAAATAGGATTTATGGAGAGAGGATACTTTCTCCTTACAATTTTATTCAAATATATTTATTATGTGGTTCTTTGATTTAAGAAAAATAATGGCACTTTTATTGAAGAAGGATCTATTTCGTAGGTGTAAAAATAGTCAATTGAATTTATTTTCAATTATTATTATTTAAAAGTCTATCAAAAAGTCTTATTTTTGGACAAAAAAATGTTTAACCCAAAGGTTTTATAGTTGATTAAGTAATTTCTGACATTGAAACATTCCTTGAGAAGACTTTAAAAAGTTTTTTAAAATTTAGTATAACTAAAATTCTTTTAAAATACAAAATTAAACAAACATGTAAATTATATTTTTCCATTTTTTTACTCCTTTGTCTATCATGAATTTATTTTCAAAAAACCCGAATCGCATGAAAGAAACTTGAGCTAAGCAACATAGCTTTGAATTTTTATATATCTTTGTAAGTATATTATTTTAATATATAAAAATAGTTCTTTCATTTGATTCCTCCTTATATGTGGGTTAGCGGAGACAACAACCAGCGGCAGAAGCGGGAGGAAACACAGCTATTGGGCAAAAAGCGATCTTAGTCCTGTGGAAATTATTGGATGAACACTCTGGAGACCCATCGAGCAAAGCGAGGCTTAATATATATTTTTTTTAATATTATCAGACACCATTGATGAGGCTTTTCCGTGTGTGTTTTTGTGGTTTTATGTTTAGGTACGTAATAGTTTGTATATTTTTTGCAGCTTGGTTAATGTTCGCATGTACAGTTTCGTTTGAGTTTTGAGGCAGTGAGTGAGAAACACACTTATATTTTATTTATTTATTCTTTGGTTTTTTTTTTGTGCTTTTATGGCTATTACCTCCAGTGCCGAAGGGCTGATAATAAGGCGGCTTAAATGGAAACTCGGCGTCGGGCGGTATTGAGTAGGTTTGTCCTTTTTATGGTTTTTGTTTGTTTTTTTTTTAATAGAAACAAAGTGTTGGTGGGGTAAACGGTTCGATTGGGTTTAGATTTGAGTTTCAATTATTATTTAATTTTTTATTTTGGGAATCGGTACAGAATGCATTTTTACATTTTCGGTACAAAATTTCATGCATTTTGCCCCGACGCACAGGATTGATGTTTGATTGATTGATTGAGTGTTGTGAGACAGATTGGGAGGAGTGGGAGGAGCAAAAAATATAAAGAGAAAGAGAGAACATCATTTTTAGATTAATCAGATAAGGAAGAACATGACGCGTTATACGGTACAGGTACAGTTACAGATACAGTTACGGTTACAGTTATAGTTATAGTTAAAGTTACGGATACAATTAAAGATACAAGTACAGTAGAAACTGTGTAACACGGTACCATAAATGCAACTAACTCGTATTTGGGTTAAATATAGACTAAAATTACGATAAAGAATAATTATTTTTAAGGTTATTTCGCTGACTCCTGCTGTCGAGTTGTGGTTGAGTTCGGAGTTAGCGAATAGACTTCTTAGGTTTGGTTCGCCTATTTGGCGGTACAATTTTGTTAGCTTTGGCAGCGACAACAGTGCGACGTTAGGCCAATAAGGGTTAAAAGAATTTGTTGACAACAACTCGACAACACAATATCTATGGAATACTGTACTTAGGGTAAAGCTACTTGATAACTGAGACTTGAAAGATGTACCTAAGAGTTAAAGAAAATATTGATTTCGACTATTAAGGTACTTTTTAAATGGTTTGGTACATTTTATTTCACACAAATTAGGTACTTTTTAGAACATAAAATTAATTGAATAAAATGATGCAAATTTGATAAATTAAGATACGCCTGATGTTAGGTACTTTTATAACAAAGATTCGACTAATTTAGGTACAATTGATGCACACTTTATTATTATACTTTAAAAAAATTTAAATAAGTCTTGGAGCTTTTAAAAATAAATTTACCTTAAATCAAAATCTCCAAGTTCTCAGTTATCATCTCTTAATGAAAACTGTTTTCTATAAACCATAACAATTTTACACTCTTACAAATTATTTTTACATTTACTTGAAAATGCGCATTTGTGTAAATTTTATGTAAAATTTTCTGGATGCTTACAAAAAAATGCTAAGTTCTACGCCTACGTCTACGCTCTCCCGACTACACGACGGTACAATGCGACATGCACTATATAGTAATACATCACATTATATCAAATTCTACGACTAGACTTATCATTCCGACTTCTAGACATACAGATTAAATCGTATATATAGTTCAAAGGATCAGGGATATAGATCCATAGAGATCAAGTGTTAGAATCTGGGAAAGAAAATATTTTTTCCCACCGGAAAGGGCATATTACAATACAAACATAAATATATTTCCATAGTATTTAGGTACTGGGACAAAAACAAAATTAACACACGAAATAGGGGAAAACTAAAATAGACAAGGGGTACAAATTGAATGCAATAATTTTCTCTTTTTTTTACACAGGAAGGGGATCAAAATTAAGTCGATTTATGAGGGATTTATCGAGGAAGCCCTACGCAAATGATAGAGGACGGGGACAAATGCTAATGATAAACAAGGATAACGAAATTCAAACCATACTACGTGTGTGTTCTGTGGGCAAGAGTCGGGATATAACTTAATCGTATCAATTTTATAACTAAATACATTGGACAAATATCGGATTTCTTAGAGAGATGCGAGATACTAGACCAAAAAGCAACTTCGTAGCACATATAGTATTCAGTGATAGTAACTCGCCTCGAGAGAAATACAAAAATAGAGGTACGGATAATAACAATAAAAATAAAAAAAATAACAAATAAAATAAATAAAGAAGTAGAACAACGGTATAGGCGGTAAGAGTGGGAAAAACGTGCACTTACCTTGCCAGTACCAACTGCCAGGTGCGCCGATATACAAACGCGATCCATTCTAAAACAGAAGAAACCGGGTTACAAATAACCAAATATAAAAAATATATGTATACACAGAAAGTTATAGAAGGTGTATGTCTAGCGTCTAGTGATTGGATTGAATGCTGGGGATGCGATTGTGAATGCAAATGTTATGCCACGATCCCAACGAGGTGCCAACTAAACGTGCCCACGTCTGTCCTGCCCAGCCATTTCCATTCCATGCATATGATAACTCAATGAAACCAAAAAGAAAGGCATGGATTGGGCTCGGTTTTTAGACACACATTGGGTTTTTCTCTAAACGACTTGTAAATACACTTGGGTTATGGTGACTTTCTCAATTATCTAAATTTAAATGACTATAGTCATTTAATGATAAAATATATCAAATAATATAAAAAATATGTATTTTTTTAGCTGCATAGTCGATTTTCTTTTTTTTCTTTCTATTTTAAAAAATTATTGTTTCTTTTTTTTTTTTTTTAAATTTAGGTTAAAGCTTTCCAAGTGAATTAAGCAATTTGATCTAATTTTTGGAAAAAAAATGATTGGCGTAGTCGAACTCTTACTTTGCTCTTATTAGGAACATAGGAATCTCATAGAATTTGAGAATTAGTTTTTCAATAGCATCTTTAATTGTTAGGGTATATCCAGTGAGTACTTACCCCGTTGATCGCTGCACTAAATCCGGCCTGACACGAGCCCTGGCGATGATAACCCCAGTTGTCTGGAACAAAAGAAAGATGGAAATTCATGGCATAAGTGAGTGATTGGGCCAAAAGGGAAAGGCATTTGGAGTGGAAGTGGGAACGAGACCAGGTCCAGTCGCAGTTGACCATTTAGGAATTGTGTGTGATTTCATCATAAAGCCCCCGAGTCTGCAGTTTAGTGTGTGGGACAATAAATTGCAAATAATTACCGATGCAATGCAATAAATTGCGCTGCTATTTGTCAGACCCGGCTGGAGGGTTGGGGGCAACATAAAAGGATTAGAGCGCACACTGCCGTTGGGCCAGTTGATGGACATTGAAATGAAAGCACAACAATAAGCCAGCGATCCGCCTGGACTCGCCCCGGGACTCCCTACCGAACCTCTGACGTATCCCTCTCTCAACCGATTTCCAAAGCGGCAAACAAAAAGATCAAGACGAGGCCCAAAGTGGAGACGCGGCAGCCACAAGCACATCCGCACACACTATATAACCCCCCATCCATATCGCCATCCGTATCCCCATCCAATATCCACATCCAGGTCCCCATCCACACATCCTTTTGTTGGCCCCGCCTTTTGTTTGTTTGTCCGCGTGTCCGTGTGTCCGTTTGTTTGTCCGGCAAAGTGTCTGGCGAATGTTGCCTTGCTACCAAATACGAAATCACGTAACATCGGCAAAAAAGACTCGAATAAATATGAACGATGATCGAAGATTTAGATACACTGTTTTTTAAACACAACTTTTTGTTTTTTTTTTATGACTCATTAACGCAGTTTAAATACTCTTTCTTGGGCTGGAAGCTTAAGGTTATTCTGATGGGGTAATTTTATATATTTTTATACAAAATATAAATCTTACTACCCCCGTAGTCGACCTCTGAGATTTTCTTTTATATGCCCAAATATTCTATTTGAAGTTACAACTTGACTTGATTGAAAATTATTACTGATAATTTTAGGATCAAAATTAAGTGCTTTTTTTTTAATTTCAAGGAACCCCAGCTTAAAGGTTATCCTTAAGGTTAACATTTAAAATCAACATTAAGTAAAATCTAATCTAAATAAAGCTTTAAAGAAATTTCAACCAAAAGATAGGGTATTACCTATGCTGATGTGGCCAAAAAAGCAAGGCTCAGAGGCGCTCAAAGGGAAATTGGTAAGACGAGGAAGAGGAAAAGGCTATAGGGGGACTAGAGGACTACGGGGACTGAGAGCAAAAACAACTGAGAAATCAACAGGCAGATCGTGCGTTTGATCAAATTAAACGATAACAATTTGTCTCGAAGTGTTTCAATTTGAGCGCTGCGACGGCAACAGCAGCAACAGCAACATGTTGCTGCGGCAATCGCATAAGTCAACTTTTTTGTGGTACTACAGGTAAAGACACTCGTACACTTAGTACTCGCACTCGTACGTGAGCATACCCAAGGCATTGTCTCTGCCGTTGTAGTAATTCCCATAATAAAAAGCGTCTTCGTCTTGAATTACAATTAGTTTTTAGCAAGGGCACGCCGGGAACGACGTCCCTATCCTTCTGCGTCTCCGACTCAACGGGCTTCTCAGACTTGGCTTGTCCACTCCGACGATTGTTGGTGCTTTTTTTCATTCTACTTTGAGTTACCCTTTTGTTTTTGGATACTCTCAATGGGGGTCTAATCATTTTGGCAATAAATTTGGCATGAAGTTAAGGCGATTACTGAACTTATTCTTGTCCGCTTCTATGTCCGATAGCTTGTCCATTAATTGAATCAGTTTTATTATTTTATGAATATAATCGTTAAAATAAATGCATTCCAAAATATTTCTAATATTTTGTGATTTCCTTTGTCCTTCTGTCCCTGTTAGCACTTTGTCCGCTCGTTAATTTTTCAAATCGGCCCATATTTATACCATAAATCATGTCTATTTTATATTATAGAGATAGGTTATATTTTCTAGACACTCAAATGCATAAGAGCATCCAAAGTTCGACTTTTCTAGAATATTTCCCTCCTTTATTTGTAATTCTTTTTAAATATATTTATTTTTTTGCCCGTCTGTGTTTCGTTTAACTATTTAGTTTGGCATTTTGTGCGTTAAGTTGGTATTTATTGCTTTCAGTGATGTCGGAATGTGTTGGGGCAACTGGCAGGATGAGTTGCCTCTGCCGTTGCTGCTAATCATTTCACAACAACGGCAACTACATCGCCAACATTAGCGGCAGCATTAATAACGCAACAACAACGAGACCAATGGGAATCAACTTGGCCCTATCGAATGTGTTTAGAATCTATAAAATGCCCTTGGTAGGCCCCCATGGGCACTCTGGATTGAGTAATCGGCCCATCATTCAAGGCAACAAACGTAGAGAAATGAACTTGTTCTTTGGAAAAATTGTCCTAAATTTTATGCATTTTCTGCATACAATTATGTTTTTTCAGAGCTCTACAAATTGAAGTCTTTATTGGGGTTATATGGAATTCTATTGAATGGGTAATAACTTTTAGGCTTCTAAGAGATATTTATGTTTAAAGATACTAGACTGCTATGTATGGATGTATTCTAAATCTTACTTTGTTCGTTAGGTTGCCCCTAGCTTTTAGAAGATAAGAGCCAGCAATGATTTTGGTAAAAACTAGGCAGAAACTTAAAGATTATATTATTGTGCTTTTTTATATAAAAAGCTAAATTAAACCCTTGTCACCGTTTAAGGGTTGTTTTCAACTCACTTGTTAAACTGCACTGCCTTACTCTCAATATGTCACTTTGCTAAATTCTCGACAAGATTACCTTATAGTTAAAAATATAATTTTAGATTAGTTATTTTTAGAATTTTGCCTTTTTAAAATCTTTCAAGTACCAAACTTCAAAATTTCAAAGTTCCATCAAATTTTAGTTTCAAAAGCTAAATTCTTGGCTAAATATTTTCAAAGTGAATCACTTAACTTGATTCAAACGAGTGCCCCATGTTTATATACATTTTTGTATGCATTTGCAATTATTTCCTCCGACATTCCAAGAACCAAAAAGCAAATAAGCTATAAAGCCAGAACCATAGCCCATGGCAGAGCAATTCTTCCGTATGAGGATAAACTAGTTCAAGAGTCACAACCCCCGACTAATGGCCATATGCCAGCAGCATCATAGAGGAACACTCATACCTCTGTAGGCAAGTCCATATATTCGTATATATACATAGACCTTATACTTTCTAACTTGAAAAAAAGATATATAGCATGCTTTGCATCTGCGAGGCGATGCTAAAAATACTGACACCTCATCGGAACTTTGCGGAGGTGGAGGTGGATGCTGTGCTTGGTGGCGAATGCCACATGTGTGTATGCACATACCTCCGAATATATACACCGATTTATATAGACCCAGATATAGTCGGGCATAAAGCGATGACTAACCAAACAAATTTGGCAGGCTGTCCCAAAAGCGAAAAATAAAAGAAAACAAAAAGCTAGGGAAGCTAAGAAGGGAAGCCTAGCACCGCTAGGGAAGCTAAGAAAACTGACGAAGATATCAAGAAAAACAAATTTCCCGCTCCGCGTGAAATAAAACTTTGAACATCAGATTAAATATTTTTAGATATATACAAACATCGTACTGCACACTATTTAGGGATAGAGAACCCGTGTATTTTGTCGGCTGTCAAGTAGCATAAATCTTTCATTGGAACTTTCATTGGCGTCGGGCTGGGCGAGGATGCCAGGTGGGTGTGGATATTGGGGCTTATGATTTGATCTCTCGATGGTTTATATTTTCAAATGACGTCAAATGACTAAAATAATTCTGACAAGCTCGCCGGTCGTGTTGGAAAAATGCAAGAACATCCATAACATGTCATCCTAATGGAGATTTTTCTCAAAAAAAACTTAAAGTTTAAGTTTACAATTAGATTAAAGTTTAAGATTTATAGATCTTATCCCCTTATGGGGATGACCTTTATGAGTGATACAAAACATTGGTCTTGTGGGCTAGTACTTTTAGAAGCATGTGAAAATTTTAGGACTCCTGGAAAGTGCATAGAACTTGCGACATTTCTCCCCGATGTCATAAAATTACAAATATTTAAGTCTTAAAAAAAACATAAATATTTTAATAAAGGTTTTTCCATTTGGCACTTATTGTAAAAACTATTTTTCAAGACATTTAAAAAGTCTCAAAAGCCAAAAAAAAGGACTCTCTTAAGTTTTGTCAAAACCCATTCTTAAGTATTCTTGACACTTTCCACTTTAACCCCGTGGTTTCCGTCACTTGATACCCACGAATTACCCAAAATATAAACCCAACAAAAATTAAGCCAAAGAGAACCAAAGAAAGTCATTGACTGACAGCTTTAATTTGCTTTTCAGGGGATTCACTGAGGCTCAAATTACAGAATCACACCGATTCAGGGGTTGTATTGTTATGCCTGGTGTGAGTTAATCCCGTTTATACAGATCCAGTTATCAAATACATATATAGTGCAAGTGCAATGATATACTCACTTGTGCGGCAGGGGGAGACCTCGTTGAAGTTCTCAAAGTCGTGGGTCGTGAAACAGGTCCCCACGGGGTCGATTCGGAAGGCCTTCGATGGTGTCATCGTGTGGTAAACGTAACGCGGTGCGCAAGCCTGTAATTAGAGAGTTAAAAACCATATATTTAAAATATAATAGAGGCTTCCAAATCATTCTCTACATTCATTTGATAAATATAACAACAAATATAATAACTAATTTAGTTTGGATTCCATTTACAGGAGTTTATCTAAAATATTTCCCTAAAAAATATTAGAAACCCTTCCTCTATGTTTCTGAAAGAAACCTATATGTTTCTCAAAGAAAGTATATGGCTAGTATACGTATAATAATAAATTTAATATGTATTTATATTTCTTAAATAATATATTTAATGTATGTCTTTACATAATTTATTTTACATTTTCCTGCAACACCGAATAGATCATCTTGTATTTACTGTGTGAGAGAAAAGAAGCCAGGGTCGAGCATGGAAATTATTTGGTAAAGATGTGAGACAATGGCAGGCCAACGGCAATGGAATCGTCATGGAGCGTCGTTCCTCCCAAAATGGCTAAAGCGAATTAACAGAACTCATGCCTCCCAAGAACAGTGGGTTTTGGGCAGTGGAAAACATCGCTTAGATAAAGAAAATATTGGAAAATACTTTGGAGGGAAAGATAAATCTAATTTTTCGTATTAATAAAAAATTTTAAAATGTACGAATCAAAAGGTTAAAAAAAATTTATTTTCTATGGTTTACAATATCTATATTGAATTAATTTTTGATTACTTCGTTTACTTTGCAGTCGAAGTAATAGATGACTCATTGCAGTCAGTCAAACAAGATCTTTCTTTTAAATGTTTTGACTTTTTTCATTTTTTAAAGAAGGAATGAAAATCAAACCAATAAATTAATTACGTTCCCTTGAATCTCTTTCAAAAAAGAAAAGACAAATTTCATTAAATAATTCAGATATTTTCGATAAGCAGACACTTAAGGTGTAAAAGAGTTGGTTGGAATAACGGACAGGTAATACGCATATCACTTGTATTAATAATTTTCACTTTCTTTAACAAGGATCTAATAAGACAAGTAAGGCTTGTCTTGAAATCAAATAAACTTACTTTCGAAAGTAAAATTCTCATTAGGTATTAATTTTTTAATGACTTTGCAGACACTTAAGACACTTATACTTAGGTATAAAGACCTGTATCTACGATTGAATATCTGTAATCTATAATCTGTCTTTAAACTATCGATTTTTTGTATGTCTTTGAAGCCCACAAATATCGAATAATATCTCTACAGTGAAACGTAAATGATATTTAAACATCCAATTTGAAATACAATGTCACTGTGCGTGGGGAGTGGGGCGCAACCTGGTCGCATCATTGCATCGCTCCGCATCTCTGCTATTCTGTGGGTTTATATAGTTTTATAATGTAAGTATAAATGGCTGGCAGTTGGACATAAAACACGCACGGGACTGAGACCATGGCTCTCCGGCCAAATATGGTTAGCCGTTGGAGTTTGTGGCATGAGGCAGCTGAGGCAGCCCCAGCCCCAGGACCGGCACCAGCACCGGCGGCATGGGGCATGCATCATGAGGCATCAAAATCAGCGTCAAGATCTTAGGCCGTTCCATTGTCTCCGCACTGCAATTACTTTTACAAATTTATACATATTGTGCCATTTATGGAAACCTGTGCCTCTCTGCCTTTCTGTATCTGTCGCGTTTTCCTCTTATTTTCATTTTTTTCTTCATTTTTCTTTTATTTCCAGCACGCCACCCCCTCTGGAAACTTTGACATAAACTCAAAATGACGCGCTATCGCCAAAAATGCATGCTGATCGGATATCGAATGGGATTCGGATTCGGAGTCGGTTTGGGCCTTGGATTCAATGGAAGGAGAGACCAGGCCGGAGCCATTCAAATGCCCCATTGAATCACAAATCTATGGGCTAGGCCATATTATGCAAGCCTGATCAGAAATGGGCAAACAAAAAAATCACAGTCCTGCTATTCGGGCACTGAAAAAAAATTGAATTTATAAAAATTTGTTTTTGATGCAAAATCAGAATCCCAGCTTTAACTTGTGGAAAGATTTAAAAAAAATTTATTTTCTTGAAAAATTATTTTTTCTAAAATTTATTTTATTTTTGAGTTGGTATTAATTTAATCAGTCTTAGTAAAACACAAAATATACATACAATGCAAGTTTGTAGTCAAAAATATTTAACATCATCTTTTAATCAAAGCATACTTTTAGGCGATTTCTTTTATTTTACTTTTCTCGTTAATAAAAATAAATATCCGGTACTATCCAGTAAGCTCTTATCCCTTTAATCTTCGACTCTTCATTCAACCTTTTTCTGCTAAAGTTTCTCGTAATTCTTTTAAGCGCAGCCGTAAAAAATGGAGAAATAATAAAAACGAAACCCGGGGAGTCGTTGGAGGAGAATCGACAGACAATCGACCTGCCGCTGGCCACTCGGGGGAGCGATGAACAATTCAATTGCCCAAGTAGACCATTGTCCATGCCATGATCAATAAGTTAATAGCAATTTCCTATTAAAAACTTTATTATCAGTTGGCCAGAAGAGATTCTTTGCCAGGCAGGCATCGCAGCGAGCTCTTGGCCGAGACTGCATTTCGCGGTAAAATAGTTAGATATGCAAATGAAAGGGGCTCCCCACCCGAGATGGCTGGACGGGGAAAATGCTTAGAGCCAAACAGGTAACCCAACAAGTTGATCTTCTTCCAAGGCAATGAAATCAAAAATGATGGCCCAAATGGTTATAACTTTTGGCCAAGTGTGGCGTAGCTTCTACCCATTTCAGGCTTAGGTTTATAGTTTTTTCTGCGATTTTGTCATTTTTCAAATGCAAAATGGAGCGAATCCAAATGGCGAAGAATTTATGATCCCGGGGTGATCTCATCTGGAAACATCTGCTTTTTAGTGTTACATTTGCAAAAAAAATATTAAATTTTTAATAAAATTTACTTTACAAATTCCATTAATTATTTTCGCTTGTAACTCATGAGTTGTGCATTCGATTTTAATTGTTTTGAATGTGGGTCAAGGATCGCTTCCCAGCTGGGTGCTGTGCCAAAAATAAAAAAATATAAATAAATGGGAATGAGATCACAATCGAAGTTAAAGCAATTAAGACCGCTTGTCGGGTACTGGTCGGGTGGGCGTAGGCGTGACCGCTGCCCACCATGGCCAATATCGATAATCAACGGAGCAGTCAAGGTGACATCACCGTGAACTTGTCCCTCCCTCTCGCACCTAGTGTTGCCGTCTCTTTCGCCGCTAGATGCCCCGAGCTTGGGGCATGTGCCGCATGTCGTGCGGTCTCGTCCCACTACGTTTCTATAATTCATACCCATTACGGTTCGGGAGACAAGTGTACATTGGACTTGGGGTGTTATTATAGGAGTTATAACTTGTAACGTCATGGTAAGAGTAAGAATCATTTCCGAAATAATTTTGAAACCAAGGTCACACCTTTTAAATATTTCTACTTCTCTTAGAGTTTAATTACTCTCAGAGTCCTTAAAATAAGCGAGGATTGCGACTTCTCAAAAATATCACCAAAACTCATCTAACTGAACTTTTAATTGAAGTCTCTTAAATATAGTTTAGAGGGTATCCTCCAGTCGGTATTATAGCACACACTTCCCTACGATTTTTTTGTGTTATCCTGAAAGTTGTTCGATTGCGACATGATCATCGACACGATCTGTGGAATTGCCCGAGCTATTGAACCCGAATAAGGCCTGGAACTCGGATATAGGCATGTGTATATATTTATTTGCAATATCTGTGCAAAAGTATAGCGAATAAGCTGAGGGGGTGGAGTGGAGACCTGACATGGGCCTAGCCAATGATTTTCCATGTGCATCTGCATTTATATCTGTATCTGCATCTGGCCCAGGGCCTTTCAGCAGATATTCTCCAGCATTCTGGCAATGGTAACGTCTGCATGTCGACCATGTCAAGCGTGTTGACTTTTGACTTTTGCTGTAGCTTGTTGTTGTTGTGCTCCTGCTCCCCCAAAAAAAAAAAATTAAATCTAAAAAAAAACATGAAAAGAAGAAGTAGAACCGACAACGGCGTCTGCAAAAGTGCAGTTTAATGTCTCAAAAATTTATCGTTGGCGTTTTGGTATGCACTCTGCTCCAAACATGGGCAATAAACCACATGAAAAAAGAGATACAGCTAAAACACAAAAACAGAGCCAAAGAAAACAAAAGCCCAAATACAGACAGGGACCTCAAAACTACTAAAATCAAAACAAAAACCCCGCAAAGAAAAGAAAGCCCGGACAGGCCAAACAAAGCCCCAAAAAAATCCTCCAAAATATGTTAAGCTGCCAAGGAAATAAACCTGGAACACGACAAAACAATTTGGTTATAAAGAATGGAATTGCTTGGACTGCCAAAAATCAACAAAAAATGGCAAAAAAAAGGATCACATTTTGGGTCATTTGGGGTTAAGCTAGGGATTGCTATTAGCCAGAAACAGACAAAATTTTTATCAAATATTTTAGAAGATTTTTATAGAGAGACTTCTCGAGACTAAGCAAGTTTCACCTATGCTTCCCGGAACTGCCTCGTTGTGGATTATTTGTGTTTTATTTTTAAAATAAATCCTCAGTAATAAATTTGAAAATTCATGACAAAGATTTCAATTAATGCCAGACATGTGGAAAACTATGCAAAATAATTGTATAATTTTTTTACAAAAATTCCTGTTCTAAAACTTACATATAAATCCTCATTGGAAAATCCTACTCGTCAAGGTTCAACCTTAAATTGTTGCAAGCTTAATAAAACTTTGATAAAAACCCTAAATGAAATTTATCCATATAATTAGGTGTTGGGGTAACCTATTTCTCACACCTTGGTCGCAGTGACTGAAACCTCATGTCCCACTAACCCAATGACTGATGTAATGCAAGATGATGTAGTCCTGTAATACTGTGGGGCTTCACTCGACACTTTGGAATCAATCGATGGCCTTCTGCCGCCCAGATCCTGCCCAGTCGGCTTCGCCCCATCCGGTTAATGGTCATTTGAAGGCCAGTACCAGGCCCAGACCCAGTTAGAAGTAGCAACTTGAAATGCGTGGCGGAAGTGACCTGACCTGGGCAGCAAAACAGAAAAAAAAACGGAAAAAAAGAAATATTTTACTGGCCATCAATGTTAACGGCTCTTGGTGCGCCAGGGCCAAAATCAAATGGGCCAAATCAAAGTTAATTGAGAACTAAAGTGAAAATCAAATGTTTATGGTGGGTGGGCGAGTTGGGAGTCTCCAGGCCAGGGCGCACCTTCAAGACACGTCCCAAAAGCAGGCAACCACAAAGCACCAAAAGCATTGTGGCACTGAAGTAAAGTACACTGAACGAAATTATATTATAGATTATATTAGATAATATTCAAGAATGCCACAAAATGCCCTCTTTTTACAAAATTTATGTAATATGATAAAAAGTGAATACTATTTTTTGTTGATAAAAAAAAATCCCTTTTTGACTAACAAGGTCTATATTGTTCTCACTATATGATACCCGGTATTGCAGAAGAAAAGTTTCTAATATTAAAAATGTCTACTTTGTACAAACTTTTCAGCTCAAACATAATGTAGAACTAACTACATACTTTAGATTATTTTTTTAACTTTAAAATCATATAAAAAATACATATTATTTTTTCTACGTTTAACATTATCCACATTGAATGTATTTTCATACAGTGTAGCTACAAAGCAATGGCAGCAAAAGTAAAACTATCTGAAGCCTGGTATCTAAAATCGTCTGGGTTTTCTTTTGTGGTCGACTTGACGCAATCCAGGTGAGCCAGGTGAACCACAGCGATGACAAAACCAGCCGATACAAAAATATGAAAACCAAAATCCGAGCCCGATTCCGAATCCGAAACCATTGAGAACTTTGTTTTCATTTTCTTCTCCGAACACCCACTGACATCTAACGGCAAATGCTATAAGCCCAATAAAAAGAGGTGATTTCTTGGGAGATTTTCCAGACTTATGGAAAGGTGTCAGTTACCAGGCCAGGTGGGCGACTCGCCGGCTAAAAAGTGCTGGTATATGGTATATATATTTATTTTTTCCCTTGCACTTTCAATGTGATTTGACATTTTAACGAGCTCGGTGCTGGGCGATGATGCCATCATCGATGCACATTAAAAAAAATAACAAGACCAGAAATGAAAATCAAACTGGCAGCTTTTCTGGGCTGTGGGTGGAAAATGGAAAGGGGGTATTGGGTTCTCCAGTTAGTGGGTCACTTGCGGTCTGCGGAAAATGAAAGTATCTCACTGTTTCGAATTCCTCGGCGACCTCACACTTTGTTTGCCCCATAAAGTTTACTTTTATGCATTTTAAAACACGATAATGAGATTTTTGAGGCAATTAAAAAAGGGCGATAAATGCACAGTGTTTCGGGGGAATTTATGTTCGATGACATCTTAAAATATACAAGATTCAGGGTAGTTTTAAAGTTACCCTCTTTTCTGTTTTTAATTACTTTCAGTTAATACTTAACACATTAAAGTGCCTAGGGTGAGTTGTATTCTGTTGAATACTAGTAATTAAAGTTTGGAATAATGACTAACATTGTAGTTGCATTTTAGGGACGTGGTCTTAGGATTTAGGGACGTTTTATTACCAAATGAATAAATTCATTTTATCCCGCATTTTAATATTTAAATTCTTTGTTAAATTTATTTATCGAAGTATAATTTGGAAAATAATTGATGATCATTCACCTATTCTTTATTAAAAATAAATATCGGATTACTGTTATTATTGGAGTTTCAATATACCGCTTATAGCTGATCTAACCTTAAACCTAATGAAGGTAAAATATTTAGAATTTAATTTTTTTATTATTATTTTTTTTTTTTATAAAAAATTGTTTTGTTATGTTCACTTACCACAACCAAATCACTATCGCGTCCAGTGGCCACAGTAGCTCCCAGCCATTGATTGGACTTCCTGTCCACAATCTCGTGATCCGAATTGCGAATGTTACCTATTTTCACACAAAATAACAACATAATTAATAAAATATTAAAAAATTAAGCTAAATATAAAGGCGGACATCTTTAAGAGGCAACTGAAAAGTGGCAAAAAATATAGGGGAACTGCAATTTCAAAAACGAAACCCAATTTTCAAATAAAGAAACCACGGAGACAGTGAAAACAAAAGCTCAGAAGCCCACAAAAATAGACGGAAATGAGCAATTTAGTGAAATTAATATGTATTTTAAGAGGCAGGCGGGGGAAAGCAAACTAATTAAGCTACACTGAGAAATAAACACAAGACACTTGAGGACAACGATGATGGTCACTTCCGTTTCTCGGTGATTTATGACACAAGTTTTTTAGGGGAGCCTTCTCGACGAGGAAGGTGACACAGTGGGGAGTTCATTTTGTAAATTATGTATATACTTTAATTTAATTATTTTGGTTTTCTTTAAATTCGAGGGTGCAAACTGTAAACAATTTTGTGGGTGGTGCTAGTGTTTTTTATGAGGGGATGAACGTCCGAAAAAATAAAGCCATTTGATGGATGATTTCAATAGTTCGGGACTAATTACAAAATATGAATGTGGCGAAATAGAATGCGAAAGATTGGTGGACAGTAATTGCGATGAATGAGTTTTAGATTGAAACGAATTTAAAATATACTTTGATACTTATTTTGGGAAACATTTTTCATAAAAAAGTATTTAGGAATTTTAATGAATCTCTTCAAAAAATAAATAAAGATTGTGATTGCAAAACCACGAATGTTGGATAAGATTTTTTGGTTTTGTATAATATATCAACACTGAGTCACAAAAAAAATAAAAATCAAAAGATAACGTTGATATAGTCCACCGTGAATAATATCTCAATAGTGATTAACGATTCTAATGCGTGACTGCATCATGGAGTGAATCACAAGTATGGAAGTAGGTGCATCGTCAAAAAAAGGAGAAATTTCCGGACGAACCTGCCAGCTGAATGAAGCACTTGTTGCCTCCTTTTTGTGTTTATTTTGAAGCATGATTTTTGGCAGAAATTTATGCATTATTTTAGCGTATTACAGAAAAAACTGAGGCTCGGAGACACACCTCCCCATGAGCTCTGATAATCCATTAAGGCGACGTGTCAATAACTTTTCCCCCAAGGTAGCTTTTTACGGCCCCAGTCCCAGTTGCAAAATCAAATTGCATTTTGCATGTGGGTATATTTATGGTAGACAGACGAAGACTTCTGAGCGACTCCGGGGACTGACGATTTAATGGGAAAAATATGCAGAAACTTTAGAAACGATATATTGCATCATTTTGAATGCAAAAAGGAAGTTCCTACTCGCGGCAATGTAAGCGAATAAATTTTATTATTTCCGTTTTATGCCCAGGACGTTCGGCCGCTGGCAATTGTCTAAAAATATATATGTTTTTCTGTAATTTTTTCCTGTATTTTGTGCCTGCATTTGTGCGCTGCACTGCTGCCTATATTTCCCCCTGAATTCATCGCATTTTGCATACTAAAAGGTTGCGCATGCGTGTTGGCCATAAATAAACTAATTGCAATTTGTGCTCCTCTGGCGCCAACTTGATGGCACTTTCGATTCCCGGGGAGTCGGAGACACGGTCGGAGAAGTGTTAGCTGGCGCCACATTCTCCACTAGAGAACCCACAACTTCAGACCCATCATTACAGAAACACAGAAGACGGAGAAGAACCCATCTTTATGGGTCTCTGCAGTTTCGTGGCGAGTGAATGGTTCCATTAATTCTTCTTACCTTTCGAATCGAATTTCACCAATTTGCAGTCGTCGTCGTTGAGGCTGCATTTGAACACGGCTCCCGCCTCCGACACGCCCGGTTGATAGCGGGAAGTGTCCAATTTCGGGGCACCCACAATCAGGCTGCAACTGCAAATAAAAGTAAAATAAAGAATTTATTTAAATGTATCTACAAGAAAATTGAACAAAAGATTTTTATAAGAGTGTCTGGTATTTAAAGTTGTCTTATAAGCTTTTTGAAATAAGATTAGGTTTTCTGAAAAATCAAAGAATATTTCATACATTATATGTAATATTATTCAAAAATTTTGGAAAAAATCTGCCCTATTTTATTCAAAATAAGCGTATCAAGAACAGGAATTAATTTTTCAACAAGGCAGTGATCCTCAAATCGTGAGAGAATTTTTAAAGTAAAAATTGTATACTTATGTATTAATTGCAAACTTATGGGGATTTGGCCAGGGATGGCTAGGGCGGTAGGAAACAGCCCCTTTGAAGCTTTGGAAAAGTGTGGAACTGAAGTAGAACCAAATTTCAAAAGAAATTATAAAAAAAAGAGAGTACTAAATACTATAAATTAATTGTATTCCATTTTAGTCAAACCATATGGGTCTGCGCTGAACATTGGTTTGGAATTTGTATCTATTAGATGTAATATTGTAATTGAATACATAATCTCAGGGGAAACTATGGTTGGCAGTTTAATTCGCGTTTCTTATAAATTTTATTGTAAACTCTTAAACATACTTATGTAAATATATTATCTTCTTAACTTTAGCTATGAAATCTAATCTTTACTACTTATCTATATTTTATAGGAATGTTGGAACTTTTTATTTAAATAATGATTCAAAATCTAAATTATGAATAAACTAGGTTTCATTTCGTTTTGATTTTGAATAGGAACTGTTATACATATGTATACATATAAGTTTTTCAATTGTAAAGGTATTTATCCAGGATTATATTATACTCTACCCTAAGACAAGTAACAATCTAAAACTAGACAGTGCCTATTTAACGCTTGTTAAACGATTTTTAATATTCAATATCTTGAGCACCCGTAGGAACCCCCATTGAAAATATTTCGCAAAACCATTTGGCACAAGTATCTTCAGTTTTCACCACCAAACTACCGTATTTTGGAGAACAAATGTTTAAACAAATGCCTGCAATTATTCGAACAAAGTCAACTGGCCATCATCCATCAATGCGTCCTTAATTCAATTCCGTTAACGCTTTAAATTGGTAGAGTCGCCCCCAAGAAGAATGTTTGCATCTTGCAACCCTCTGTGGCAGTCAGTCCAATCGGTCGAACCCCGAAATTCTGGTCGGTGGCTCTGGCCGGATTCTGGGGTTCGCCTGGTGGCTCTTCTGGTGGTTCCTCTGGCGGTGGATCTGAAGTGAAGTGCAAATGCAACATGCAACTCATTGTGGCACGCACATTGACAGCTGTCATTAATTCATGAATGCGGATGTTCGGCGAACAAAGCCAAATAAAAGGGTGCTCTGCCTGGCCAGGCTTAACCCTAGGGTGCCCTAAATGGGCCTTTATTAAAATTGGAAATAATAAAACGGAAAGTGAATAAAGGCACTGGGTGAAATTATAGGGCACTACATTTCTTTATTAATTGTTCTAATAATAAAGAAGTGCTATTTCCATTTTGAGAGACAATGTCTTCATTGTTTTTTTTTTTTAATTTTTCAGTACATTTTTTGTAATTTTCTCTCAGTGTATCGAATACAAGGCCAGCCGCAAACGGTCCAAATCAAACACACTTGAGAGTTGATTAAAAACGGGCTTTGTCCCGTGCCCGCCTAGCCCTCACCCTAGCACCTCCCTCACCCCTGTCTTTGGACTGCCTCCCCACCCACCATGCCCCTCATTCGGCGACCTGCCCGACCAACGGCCCACATGCAACAATTTGACGCATGACTAAAGTAAAAATCGCACAGATGCGTGAAACTCGAGAAGGGAGCGACCCGGAGAAGACCGCGAACTGAACTTCCTATGAATGGGCAAATCGATGCACTGAGAGAAATGTAAGCAATGAATCTATGTTCTTCTATCTCAAGCTAATTTCGAAAAATTTGTAATTGGTTTTAATTAAAGCAGAATAAAATTAAGTACCATTTGGTATAAGCTTGTATGAAATTTTCAGAAAATGTACATAAAAATAATGTTTTTTTCTATTTATTTTTGAAACTTTTTTTGCAGTGCATTTAGAGTAAATAGTAGAGCTCTCAGATGAATGAAGCTGAATGCTCCAGGCCTTCAATGCCTTACAGTGCCATTTGGCTTGCATTAAAATAAGTTTTAATATAAACAAATATGCAGCCCCTTTTAATTTCAAAAAGGGGCTAATAATTAAGGTTTTTGTTTGGTTTCTGCTGTTCTAATAAAAAACGTAAATAAAAGCTCGTATCTGTGTATCTGCTGGGTGACATCATTGGCACCCATCAAACAAGTTGTCATGGCGATTCGATCAGTCTCTCGCTCACTGAATTCTCAACGTAATTAATATTAATTTATGGACAAACAAACAAAAAATGCCACAAACTTAAACAAGTTCCCCTCAGTCACTCCTCCGCAAAGTCGTTGGATTTTCATTTATTTATTATTTGGCCTGAGGGGGCGCTTTTAAGTCACATTTGCATTTCGGTCGATGAATGAATAACCAAATCTTCTCAAAAAATGCCTTTCATCAATAGATGATTAATCCTTGTTTTTGCATTTGAGTCATTTCATTCGAAGAAGTCTACTCATTGAATAAGCCATTACTAAAATATTACTAAAAATGCGTTTTTGTCTTATTGATCGTGGATCATGTTCGTTTTGACTTACGAGCTTTTAGTTCTTCCAAGAAGTTCTAGCAATGCCAGCTTAAAAAGTGTGTGAGAACAGCAGTGACGAAAGTCATGCATAAACCAAAAGATCTTGAATGTGTAATATCTTGAAGGGCAAGACCCTTTAGTAAATTTATTCACTGGGTCATTGCGCTATTCATGGCGCATTTTATTGCGCAATTATTTATTGAAGATTCCCCCGCCTTCCAAAAACCAAGCGAATTCTACTGATTTGAATATCTGATCTCTCACATACCCAAAATTCAAAAAAAAAATTGCCAAACGAATTGGGAGCAGTCGAGCATTGCCAGTTACGTAATTTTTTTTAATTTGAAAATTGAAGAGCACGCGCCTGTCTTTAAATCGTTTTATTTTTATTCATTTTTTTCAGCGATGATTATTGATGCGCAAAGAGATCAAAAGCTCCGATCAAAACAAAAAACAGAAAAGACCAGAACACAAAAATAAATAAAAACCAATGACAGTGCCGGCCTCCAAACAATCAAAATCAATGCAAGCCAATTGAAAAGTGAAAAATAACACGGAAAACGGCGCCAGGCCAACAAAAAGCCGATTGTTTTGAATTTTAATTTTTTCACTACGCCTCCGAGCCACCAACTGGAATGTCTTAATTTTTGTTGACCCTCAGAGGAAGCCAAAGAAAGGATAGGGATCAATTTAAAGAGCAATTTCCCGCACACATGTCCCTGTAACAGTTCAGGAGAAAAATGTGTAAACCTTCTGTCGGCCTCTGTGTCTTGAATTTTAAAGGTTGTACTCTGACTTTGGACTCGGAATGAAGCGCAATAAAAATAATGTTTTAAAAATAACATTTTTCGATAATGGTTCTGAGTCTCTCCCGAGGCCCTGGGCCCGACTTCCGAGTTTTCAGGGGAATCCGACAGCAGAGCACACATATGCCAGACATTCATTCATGCCACTCGATGATTCCAGGATGTGGCACGAGTGAGAGGGCAACATTCAAAAGGGGAGCAATTATATATCGAGTGTGTATTTTTATCCCTTGGCAATTCCTAGTCCCAGTCCCCGGATGAAGTCTCAGCTCCAGTTCCCAGTCCGAGTCCCGACTCCTGTCCCCCGATCTGATTTTTAATGTGTGATGTGGGTGCGCATGCTTCCTGCCCCATCAGGCCACACTGCTTTGCAGAAGTTATCGGACAAAGGCTTACTGTTTGCTTCTAGGTTTCAAATATCAGGTAATATTATGCAGATAATAAATTAGTTTTAGGAAAGGTACAATTTCAGAAAATGAGAACTAGAAGATGCAAAGATCATGAAATAGATATCTGTTTAAATAAAATTCTAAATGTTATGTTATTCATATTATTAAAAGTAAGATCAAAAATGCTTTTAAAATACTAATAGGATTATGCTTTTCATTCAGTTCTACATGTAAAGATATTATTAGGTCGATTACATATTTAAAAAAAAAAAGGTAAACATTTCTCAGATTCAGCCGCATTCTTGTGTCGATCAGGAAACGCTTTCTGACCCTAACCCCCTGAACCCTAACTTTGGACAGAGACTGTCCATCACTGTCCTTTAAAAAAAAACTAAATGAAAGGGTACATTTCACGCAGAAACAGCAAAGTCAGAACCGCGACGATCGGATCGAACCCGAACCAGAACCCTCCTTGACTTTTCGATTTCCGATGTGGGTGCGAGGACTCGAAAGTGAATGGGAAAAGTGAGGGAAAAAAAACGACAATAAATAAATAAAAGTGGAAAATGTAGGCGGCACTGAGGGTTGGGAGGGCGTGTCGGCGCTAAACATGTGTGCGCCTTGAAAATATTATTTTGTTTTATCCCCGGAGGTCTGGGAAAATGGAAACCCTTGGCCCACGTGACAGTCCGTCCGGTCACCGTAATGACATGCTGTGCACAAATGTGTTTTAAGCCGGTTTCCCTCCGACTCTCCATTGTTGCTCGACTCGGGGCGTGTGTGGTTTTCCAGCACCTTTTTTTTTCTATTTTCCCAATTTTATTTTATTTAACACGCCACACACTTCCGTTTTTTTTTTGTGACTTTATCTAGCCAGCTGATCTGCTGGCGATCGCAGATCTCCGATAGCCATCCACTGTTTTGTGGTTTATCTGTACCTCTGAGTCTCCGTAATCAAGCGGCAATTAAGGCCCAGGCTCAGGCCCAGCCAACCGCTGAAATGGCAAAGTATCTGGGCTTAGAGTCTACACAGAGCCAAAAATGTGGCTTGCAAGGTATATTTTTGGATTGTATCTTCCAAGAAATTGCGAAAAATCAGATATTTCAATAAAAATAGGTAAATAAATGGATAGAGGCCATAATTGTGAATATGTGTTATTTCTTAGACTTATGAGATAAGATATTTTTATTAAGTCATTGGACATTAAAAAATAAGTATTTATTTTTTAAACATAGAAAGTTCTTCGAAGAGTTTTTTTTTACCTCGAATAAAACAAATACAAATAAATAAATATCCTATTTAAGAGATATTTCTCCGGTTTTTTTTTTTCAAATTCATTTAATTTTGAGCGTGTCTATGTCACATTCGCTTGAGGTTCGTTTCTTTCAAATTTAAACGTTTTTTTTCGAATAACTAATTTCCATATCGTGCCAATTTTATTAATTAACTATTAATTTTCTATATATCTCTACTATCCTTCTACTATCTATTCATTTTAGTATCTCCTATCTATTAATCGGAATTTCTTAAATACATAAAAAAAAAAAATGTGCCAGAAGATGCCTAGACCAAATCGCTAATACTAATAGTGAAAAAAGAAGCGAAAAACTTCCCTTCCTGACCTTGATATTCATAGTTTTCCTACTATAAATTATCATATATTAGTCGAAATAACGAGAAGGTCCCATTAAGTGTAAATAAGTAGAATTGTTCCAAAATAAAAATATTATTTCCTATCGTATAGAAAATCGTATATAAATGAATATATAAAAGACATTTATTTATAACAAAAATTTAAAAAATTCGTTTTTAAGTTCTTTAATTACATTCTTTAATGAACTAAAATATTCTTGACTTGAAGCTTAATCAGACTAGATATAATAATACTTCTAAAAATAAACTAATAGAAACTTCTCTCAATGGCTATTAAAATTGTTAAAAATTCTTGGAAATTCAAAATACCAATAAATTCTGTAAGAATGAAATGTAAATTGTGTCGAAAAATCGAAATAAATCTAAAGTTCTACGAAGTGAAAAAACTAGCAAATTGTTAAATAACGATAATAATGAATTATTTGCTGCTAATTAGCAAAAAAGGGGGAAAAAACTAAACATATTTTTAAAAGTAAAGGTCTGATGGGCCATAAATATTTTTGAAACTAGTTATGACCCCCGTTTTTTGTCGCAGTGCATGGACGGCGTACGTATAAAAATTTGAAATCAATTACATTTTTCATTGTCTGCCGCCGTTTTATTTTCATTATTTCTCTTTTTTTTTGCCATTTCATAACCACAACAAAACAAACGCCGCTCAGCAGACAGACAAACGATCAACGATCGACACGATCTTTTGTGGATTTCCAGCAGCAGCTGACAGTTATGCAATAAATAAATGGCCTAGGTCCAATGCAACCCACTTACGGCAGAACCGAGGGTAGCTCCATGGAAACTTCAGGGGGACTGCGACTGCGAGTGCCACTGGGAAGCAGCCTAAATGAACTCCTCAAGTGCGGACGCGATCGACGTTGGTGGCCTGCCGGGGAAGTTGGCTATAAATACGACAAGGGCGGTTCTTGGAGACAGAACTCTGTTTGCCCAGGCTCCTATTTTGTTTATCCAGCATATCATTAGCTCATCACACAATCCAGTAATGAAGCCATCAGCAAATATTGCATAAACATTTCTTGCAAATAATAATAGTACTCTACTGTTGTGTTGGATCTACTGATGAGATTTCCAGATACAAATAGTTGTAGTAAAGCGATTTGGCCAAGAGAATGACAATCTGAGCCATTTAGAACACTTTCTGGTAAGGCAACTGTAATGGCCAGAGCCCAAAAGCGGGCAAGGCATGGGGCTCGGATCAGGGATCGGGATCGGGGTCAGACTAATGAGATCCGTCTATAAGGAAACCTGTGCCCGAGAATCTCTCTCTCTCTTGGTCCCAGTCTTGGACTTGGTCTGATTAACGGACGAACGACTTTATTTGGCCAATTGGGTGAAGTGAAGCTGAAGTTGATGTCGAAGTGGCAACAACCTTGCCAAGCAAACACTTGACCGTAAATAGCGCACTCGAACTATGTCACGCCGAGATACAGATACAAAGATACATGGCCAAGAAGCGAAGGTGGGTGCGGGGGAGGTTGAGACACTGATATTAAAGCATTTGTCTGCAGATACGGATACATTTATGTGCTGTATTAATTGCTGGCTGCCTCAGGGCAAACCACATATTGGCCAACAGCTTTGGCTCTCTTGCCTTATAAACAATAACCACAACTAGTAGAGTACAGAGAGAGAAATTGTTGAAAGTGAAAAAAAGGTATGAGCCGAAGTATCTATTATTTTCATACAAGTAGTACTACTAGATATGACTAGTGCTAGTACAAAGTAAGAATGCCTTTAAAAATCTTGTAAAACCCCCACTATTTTCCCCAGTGTATGGCCTTTGTTTACCACTTTTCCTCACTTGGTTGTCGCCCAAGTAGCCTTGTCTTGGGCTTTTGTCTTCGCGGCACTTAACACATAATTATCTCACCAGGCAGCAGAACGGAGCCAGGTAATTTTAAGCTTTTAAAAAAGCGAATACAAAATATCGTAATGCCCTCTCGCAGGTCCATAAACAAACCCCCATAGAAATGGTTCTTTGTGTGAATTTAAATCTAGACAAGAGATTGTCTATGTTCCGAAGAGGGTACATATATCACTGCTATAGCAGATAGACTTATCAATTCTCGGTCGGCAATAAAAAATACAAAACATTATTAGTTGCCATTATTAAGGATCAACAAAGTATTCTACTGGCTTTCTCCTCTAACGAAACACAGAAACAAAAAATTTAACCCCAGATTACTTGTATTTTTATCTTTTTCGTACGCACACTGCTTGCCAAACACAGAAACCCTCAAAGCTGAAGTTGTTTTTAGGAGTTATCTCTTTATTTTGCTTTTGTGAATCCACAAAGAGCATTCAAAGTTCAAACAACTTGAGTCAGAGTCAGAAGTCGCAAGATGCTAACTCAGTGCCATTGTATCTTTGTATCTCTGCATCTGAGTATCTGTATCTGTAGCTGAGAGTGTCGCATCTTTTAGGGCAGGCTCTAACCAAATGCCCCGACGATCTGCTTTTTGTGTGTTTGCGTCTGTTTATTGAATTGTAAACATTTTTAAGGTTGCATTTAAATAATTTTTGTTGCTTTTAAGTGCACTTAGCGCATTATGTATCTGTATCTGTAACACGACCTGTCTTCATATACAAGCCTACACATTTGTATGTGTATAACATATGGATTATAGGGAATATGGCAAAGAAGGAGCTGTTGGAGGCCCAAAGGCCATTCACACACGTAGCCAGATGCTGTTTCTTTGATAGCCTCCTCCCGGAAAGCACTTTCCACCCATCCATTCCGTCCACTCTCTCTATCGATGCTACGTATCTGTAGCCGCGTCTTCAACTGCCTCTACTGTCTTTCTTCCAGCCGCTCTACAAAGAGCGTCCCACCAATTCTACGGCCTCCGAACGTGCCCATTACACAGAGAATCAGGGATGCAGATTTGAAATTTTAAATATTTATATATATTTTATTAACTAAACTATTAAAGAATTAGTATTAGTTATTTTTAATAAATAAGTCAACTAACACAAGAAACGGGCCGTGAATAAAAAACGACCAAAGTAGTGATTAATATTTGTTTAAAAAAGAAAAAAAAATATCTTTGAAATATCCCCAATGGGTGTAGTATTTTTTCTCAGTGAGCACTATGAGTACGAGAGGCTCAGGCTGATTAGCACGCTCCATCGAGCTGAACTCTGAGGGTTCAGAAAGGCTATCGATCGATCCGTTCGAATATTCGAACGGCTCACATGAATAGCGTGGAAAATGTTGGGCGAGAGGTGGGCCCGGCAATATTTTGTGCCATTTGTCTAGGGGTCACCGCGAAGTTCCCGAATAAACTTTCCGGTTCAAAGTCAGGCTGTCATATCTGTGTCCCACATTCGGTAATCGACCAGACTGGCCTCAAACCCATAAATGCCGCGACAGATGGATGGTTGGATGAATGGAGGCAGTGCCATGGTGCACCCTGTGGCACTCGTAAATTTATCAATGAATCTCTTTGGGCTCGAGTCCGGTCGCTATCTAGGCGTTATTGAAATTAATGGTCGTTTAGAATTCTTTATGAATATTTACACGCTCGTTGGGAAAGTGAGAGAAAGTTAAGAGAGTCAAGTTCCCTGATAGAGGGAATCTTCCGAGATTAGCATTATCGCATCCGACAGCCCAACAAAAAACGATGAAAGATTCTTGAAC
This sequence comes from Drosophila parabipectinata, assembly GCA_018153455.1. Taxonomy (NCBI): domain Eukaryota; kingdom Metazoa; phylum Arthropoda; class Insecta; order Diptera; family Drosophilidae; genus Drosophila; species Drosophila parabipectinata. The sequence goes on from JAECYA010000053.1 coordinate 11,328,724, forward strand.
GAAGACAGAAACTATTTGACACTTTTTCAAAAACAATCAAGACGTCTCCCTGCATCTCAAGAACTCAACAAGTTTATTTTATATTTAATTAAATCGCTTGGGAATTAATCACGCCTCACACTTATGCTCGGGGCTTGGTGATTGAATGCAGTGGGCTTATCCGGAAACTCGCCAAAGAGCGTGATTAAGTTGCATTGACGCAGCATTTCGAAAAGACTCGATAAGACTATCCCAAAAATATTTTTATTCATATACGAAATATATGTATTTATGATATCAAGAAAAGGGGAAAAGCCATGCAGCGATGACGGAATCGGAAGTAAAGAAAGCTTATATACTTTGTAGGAAATAATATATTATATTACAGTACAGAGTTAGTACCTTTGGCATTTATCAGTAACTTTTGTAAATATATATGTAAAAATTCATTAATTTATTTATTATTATTATTAAATTGATTCTTGAAAGGAATCTTTGTGAAAAGCGTAAGAAGAGTTTTAAAGCCACTATACTAGAATATAAAACTAACATTATTTTTAACTTGAAAACTCACTTGTTTTGATTGGAGTAAAAGTTGCTGCGGGACTTGTGCATCGCAATGCTGAATCCGAACATGGAGTTGGCGGCCTGCCGGAACCGGACGTAGCTGGGCAGGTCGATGTTGTATGCGTCGGTGGCCACGGCGATCGCCAGCAGGATCACCAGCCAGGACATGCCCATCCTGAGACGGGGGAGATCCGTACACATTTTCGTGAGTTCTTGGCCCTCTACTTTTCTTGTTTTTCTCGGAGATTCACAATTTTCGGAGGAGTCCTTGTTTGGGGATTTCGGATTTCGTTGGAGGCGATTTCGTCGGTTTTGTATCAAGAACTATGGCACTTTTACGCTTGCATCTTCACAGCTGCTGGTCGAGATTCGGAATTAATATCACATATGGTCGCCAAGACACACCGCACCTCACACACATACACTCTTTATACGAATCTCAACCTTGGCCGAAATGAATTCAGATTCCGAAAAAAAACTAAAGACAAAAAGAGAGCCCAGCAATCAGAGTCAAAAACAAACATTCTCCAAGTCAGCAAAGACAAATAAGTGGTCTCTTTATCAGTGTCTCTGGCGGCCAAAGACTAGTCTCTCAAAACATAGTTGGTCGGATGCTTTGGGCTTCTAGGGACCAGATGACTACATTGGAGGAAGACTTTTCTTTATGTCTCTCTAATGGTCTTGAAAGAAAACCTATTTTTTTCCAGTGCAGAGCAAGACAACAATCGGCCTTGAGGCATTGATTCTGTGGGCGGAGAGGTGGTTAGGGCTGGCCGGTCACCGAATCTATTATTTTTCCAAAAATGGTTTTCGATTACAAGGTTCAGTTTATGATCAGAGATCACATTCTTTGCTGATTGGGTTTTGGAAATATTAAAAAATTTGTTTTGAATTATCTAGGAAAATCTTTAAAATGTTTCTAATTAAAAAAAATAATTTTTTTTAAGTTTTTGGTTATCATTTTTCAGTAGTCACTTTGTAGAAAACATTTAACTTTTTACTTTTTTGAATTTTAAATGTTTAAATTCTTTATTAATTCTTTTATTATTTATTGTATATTTTTATGTATATTTTTAGTATAGTTTTTGTTTTAAGATTCTAATAGAACTATAATTGTTGTTTATTTAAAACCATGCGTTTAGGTATTTTGTAAACCTTTCCATTGAAGCCCTACAATTCTCTCGGCCAGGGTAGCAGCTGGGTCGTTTTTTCTGTTCCTCTGTCTTGGCCAATTTGGAGATCTGATTTGTTGTTTTAAAGCGTTTTGACGGTTTCTTGTTTGCGCCGCGCCGACCTGCGTGCAAAGCTTTTTTGGCGCGTTCTCGGCGCTCGGTTCTCAGATCAGCATCTCAGATTGTGGCCAGATGACGTAATGGGCCGCCAAACAGGTTGCCCAAAATAACGGCCGAGGCAGAAAAAAGCCACCAAAACCCGAAAATTAGATAAACATCAGATAGCAGGCCCTTTCTAGCCAGCTTTCCTCTCCGTCGAGACAAATTGCATTCGAAATGCGCAAAAATGAGTGGGCGGCGTTGGCGTTTTTTAGTGCCTCTAGAGCAGGTGACATTTGACACATTTTCTAGCTTCTCGGATATACATACATACATATATATTTTGTTGTATTTTTACTAGCAGGGTGTGGGCGCTGGCAACTCATTGATGGGCGGCTGCCATTCATAGACACGAAAATTAATTATAATTAAGAGTTTGTTGCAGAACGCCATATGGCGACTGAATCCAGAGTCGATCATGTGAGCGGAATTCGCAATGCGCCAGCTTGGCTGGGAGACCGTTACAAAAATCGAAAAAGAATTCTACAAAAAACTCATTTGGAAGCAAGATATATTTTTTGTTGAAAAATTAGCATAGCCTTTCCAAATGAGTGCCAGAGACCCTTGATAAGGCAATCTAGGGCTTTTGAGGCCAAGCCATTAAAAGAAAATATTTTAAGATAGAGTCTTTAAAACTCTACCCAACTGCACTACTGATATTTCGCTCTAATATTCAGCAATCCACCTTTGAAAAGTGAAACTTTTCAGTCACTGTTTTGAAGGGAATTCGAAAACATCAAGCAGATGTTTCAAAAAACTCTCATCAAATTAGTAGAATCGCCAGAAAAAAAACACAAAAACCGATCATTTATCTAAAAATAAATCTTGAAAATTTGTTTCGTGGTGAGATGTTGGAGATTTTTTGTTGCTACACGCCCAGACTCAGTCTATAGGTTGTACATGTATAGTATACATACATATATAGACCTGCATATACAGATCTTTTCTACACTGCACAAAAAAAAGGTCCAAAACAGCTGAGACAGCAGACAGCAGAGTGTGTGTGTGTGTGGGTTGGTGTGCTGGTGGGTTTGTCGCAGAAGGTTAAAGCTGATTCTATATATATTTTCGTGTATTTGGAGTCACTTTATTGATCTTGCCACATATTTGGATGTTTACTGAATTCATCACTTGAGCTTCACTCTAAAAAAATTCCTTTAATTAAGCTTAGAGGACCGCCGCGTTAAATATTTTATTTTAGTTTTTAGAATTTACTTTATTTCTACTCTATTATTTGGTCAGAGCGCCTGGCAAACGCAGCGAATTTCGAGCACCGACTAGCGAGAGCCGAAGCATCCATTAGATTCATCTTAGGGTAGACGGTGCAGATACAAAGATACATAGATACATAGGTGAACACCGCTCACGGATCGCCTACTCAGTGGGAACGAGACGCCGCGATGGGGAGCGACAGAGACACAATCTCAAAGCTTTTTCAAATCGAAAATGATAGCAAAGTTTTCACAGAAAAAAAATACAATTTTTACAATATTATGTATATGTTTATAGTCGAGTCGTGCAAATACTGATATGCAGGTGCTAAACGAAAGTGAAGCCAAACAAACAAGTCTTTACTTATTGAAACAATTATAAAAGCAATTAAGTAATGAAACTAGCATTAAGGCTTCAAATTTAAAATTTAAATATTTCAAGAATTTAGAAGAAGTTTTGGAGCTTAGTTCAATTGAATTTGGAAAACATTTTTTCGAAATACTTTTTCAGGTTTTTCAAAAACTGTTTCCCTACCACCCACTGCTAAAAATAATAGGGAAACCTGTCTATCGATCACTTCCCATATAATTAGTTTTGATCAAAATTTTTTCATGTGTTTTTCGAGGCAAAGAGGAAAGCTATCGGAAATTAGTGTGTGGGCTTCAAATCTTGAGGTGAATTTTGTGTAGGAAGGCACAACATTTCAAATGTGATTTCCGTTAGCAAAAGTTTGGACCATTTGGTGTGTCATCGGAATCGTTTCAGTATCTTTATTTATCTGTCTACATATACACAGAAATTTAGATAAAATGAGAAAACAGAGATATGATCATCTGTCCTGGTGACAGGAATTTGCAATCGTCAACGTAAAAGACGGATTGCCGGTAGTCTGCAATTCGAGGCAAAAGCTATTTCGAGTTAAAATAAACACCAGAGCACTTTGCTTTCCACTCCACAATAAAATAACAACGGAATTAGTGTCGGCTCGCCGTAATACTACAAATTACCAAATCAATTTGCATACACGCGATGGGCCTGTTTATTGTTATTCGAGCGATCGCGGTTTCTGCTGCCGATTTAAATATTTCGATCGCGCGCGCTCCGCACTCACAGCTGCCAGTCTCGCTGCAGCGTTCAAATGAGAATGAGCCTTCCTTCATGCAAGGCCCGGAGATACCTTTCGCGCCCCTAGTGCTGCCAGACCGCTGGCCGGATTCGAAATAGCGCGGGCAAGCAGTAGCAACGAACTCTTGAAAAAAGTTATTACTTTTACAATTTTGCCAAACATTTAAAGTCATTAATAAAAGTCATATTATTAGATTGAGATATATTATTAGATTAAGCCATTGAATGATACAAGAGCTTAATTTGACTATTTTTAAAGCTTTATATAAAATTATACTCTATGTTGAAATATTTGTAAGATCATTTTGTTTTTGATTGTGTTTTTTCTTGTATTTTAAATATATATCAGAGTTTTCATTAAACAAAATAAAATATATACGTTTCGAAATTTTCAAATCCCTTCCCGCAGTTAACAAATCTTCCAAAATGTAGCCTTTCATAAAAATATTGTGTTCCTAAGCCTACGATTTTTTAAAAGCCTGCGAAAAACTTAATTAAGTGTATTAAAAATATTTATTAATAATTAAAATTAGGTTCAAACAAACTGAAAACATTATATTTGAATTCATAGAAATGTTGCCATAATATTGGAAAATCACTACCAGTCTAATATCGATACACGAATACGATATACCACAATTTCCCAAAGGCGGCTAAACACAAGTTGGCAGCCCGAATTTTCTCATAAGCTAAGCATCCAATTGAAAAATTTTCGATAATTTCTTGTTATAAAATCTTATGAGATGAAACTGATGTATATATATAATATCATGAAAATACGGGTCATTATAAACTATTTTTAAGGGCATTATTCAGGGCTAATGCCGGAAAATAAGGAACATTTTATTTGGCGCCTTGGCAAAATTGCTCTTGACATGTGTATTAACAATTGCATGTAAAACCAAACATGTAAGCTGCCAAAAATGTAAAAAAACACACTGCCCTCGACATGTGTATAATGTATGAATATGATTTTTTAAAATCAAACTGTTGTAAGTAAAATTTTGGAGGCACTAAAAATTATTTAAAGAATTGGCCACTTAAAACCCAATATGTAAAAGTTGGGAAACAATGTGTCGTAAAATACCAAAAAAATACCATGTGTTTTACGGCACAAATACATGCCACGATAGAAATATATCAATTGTGGTGAAAAAGAATATCGATATGTTGGTTTTTTTATTTTTATCATCCCTACTTCAGATTACGCGACCGAAAAGGGGTCTGCGTAAATTTCTTGCTGTGCTGATAGGAGACCGACAATACGATGCACAAGGTGATCCGGCAGATGTCCCAGCTGCGCGTGCAGCCCCAGCTTCCGGGTGCAGCGCTCCTTAAGCCAGCAAACACGTCCAGTCCCCATCTGAGCCAATCGCCACCTGCGCTCCCAAAAAGTATCCACACGGCAGCAGGAGCTGCGGGCGGAACTCTCTGCACCAAGTGGAACAAGCACAACTACGGACCCAGGAAGTGGCTGGAGTACAACAAGACGGTCCATCCGCCGCAGGAACCGGAGGAGGATCCCCGCAAAGCCGTAAGGAATAACCAAAACAAACAGAATCTCCTGGCAGGGCAGTCAACTATTCAGATGTATATATCTTGTATAGGAGCAGATATTTCTTATTTGCCTGAACACTCATTTAAATAGAAATTCAAGACATTAATAATCAAAGCCCACACAACTTTGTACGTGTGCGAAAAACATAAATTTGTAAATATTTGAATAGAAATCTTATCTACCTTTTGATGCTACGCTCTATGATTGATGTTTGAAAGTCTGACCACTATTTATGAAACGAATCCTTAAAACCTTCATCCCTTTTCAGTACGTTTGCCACATGCGCACCAACATCAAATACAGTCCGGACAAAATGTGGTACATCGCAGCCTTCGTTCGTGGCATGTCTGTCGATGAGGCGTTGAAGCAGCTCAACTTTGTCCTCAAGAAGGGAGCCACCGATGTGCGGGAGACTATTCTAGAGGCCCAGGAGATGGCCGTCCAAAGGCACAATGTGGAATACAAAAGCAATCTGTGGATAGGTAACGAATGTCGCCAATTTCCGAGGTTATTTTTGGGGTTGTTATTTTCACCCAACAATGGAATAACTCGCCCCGATTATATAAGAAAAATCGTATAATCTTTCCCACAGAATAAATAGAACCCAAATAATATATATTTTATCTATTTTAGCTGAATCCTTTGTTGGCAAAGGACGTGTCTTCAAGGGAATGCGTCGGCATGCCCGCGGTCGTTTTGGCACTGTGGAGTACAAGCACTGTCACTACTTTGTCCGCCTGGAGGAGGGCAATCCACCGGAGCACTACTACCAGGAGCCACAGACGCCTGAGCAACAGTACGAGCACTGGCTGGAACAGATGCGCAGCCGGAAGATCATCAACTCGCTGTAGTCCAATCACGTTGCTTCCACTTATCCACCTGTTCCTGCTCCTCTTCCAATTCGTCCCTCATCAAGCATTTTTTTTGTTTCTAGATTGTTTAATTAAAAAAAAGAAAAGAGTAGATAGGCATCGAACTGTATGTTGTTTTTGAAGAGTGCGGGCGGCATGTGGAGTTCCTTTTAACGACCCTTAAAAATTGGCTTATTATGGATAATAAGGAAAATAAACTACATAGTAAGAGAGACACAATATTTTATTAAGAGATGTGGGCAAGAAGTTCTTTTATCTGTCATAAGACTAATTATTGGAGCAGTGAATCATTAATGAGTACAATTTTCATATCATAAGTCTTTATAAATCAACTTATTGATTTTAAAAGTTTCTTTGGGTTTTATACTTTTAAGAAGTAATAAGGAAATCATTCGCGTTTGAAATTAAGAATATTTTTGAAGGAATCTCAATCTTGATTAGAATTTTCGTCATAAAGTGGCTGAACCGGCAGTTTTTTTATAAGGTCTCAGTTGCCTTCAGTGTCATTAACCTTTTCCTGGGCTTCTTCCTTTTACAGTTCAACAATGTCAAATTCCTGGGTGCCTTTCTCTAGTTCCTCGGTTACTTTTTCGAGTGCCAAAGGCTGACGCTCTCTTACAGCTAAATCCTCTTCCTTGCCCAGCTGCAGGCAGGCTAGCTTTGAGAGTCTGGAATGTTTAGGACGACCTGCGTCACGCCTGCGTTTGCGAGGATTTGACTTCTTTCCAGGACTTTCCTCTTTTTTGTGTGCAACTGTTTCTTTGTTGGTCTGCCCATCCTGGTGATCGCGTAAAACATGCTTCGATAGGTTCTGGGCACTGCTGAAGCAGCGACCACAGTCCAGAGCCTGACACTCGAAACGCCGACCTGAATGAGCAGTCAGCATGTGCTGGCGGAGATTCCTTTCGTAGGAGTAGCTTTTCGAACACCCCTCCTCCGGACAGATAAACTCGGAGCCCTCCGCTGTCTTATGTTTGGCTTCGATGTGTTGCTTGAGATCACTGGGCTTGTCATAGCATCTGTCGCACTGGTCGCACTTATACCGGTTCTTGCCATGCAACGTGTCCCTGCAATGCTTGGTATACAGAGTCCACTTGTCGAACTTAAGTGAACACGCAGGACACGCATAGAGCTTGCAAGTGCCCTGATGACTCTCTCGTTGCCACTCCTGGTAGAATCCACGGGTGCACTTCTGGCAGCGGAACGGATAGTCCTGGGTGTGCTCCTTGATTTCGTGACGTTTAAGTTTCAGTTTCTGTGAAAACTTCGCCGGGCAGTGCTCGCAGGGATAGACCCTGGGTTTTTCGTGGGCCTCGCGCACATGCCGCTGCATATTGCAGGACGAAGTAAACATTTTGGAGCACTCCGGGAGCGAGCACTTGACTATTTTCTGGGCCGCCGCCTCTGGACGCTCGTGGGTGCTTCGCAAATGCCGCTTCAAATGGGTGAGTATCGAATAGGTTTTATCGCAGCCCTCGTGGGAGCAGGCGTGCTTCTTCTGCAATAATTGTTTTATTTAGTGTCTGTTAATTAAAGGCAGATTTTATACAAACAATTCCCGTATGGTGATATTCATGGCGATCCAGTTGATCCAGGCGCTTGAACGTGGCCTCGCATTTTTCAATACTGCAAGTGTATTTCGCAGGTCCGGCGCTGTTCCTACGCTCCTTGCGAAGATTGAACTCCTCCAAGACATTGTCCAGATCGCTGTCACTAGTTATTTGCATCTCCGGCGGCATGATTTATTTGTTTTTTTTTTTATTTTTTTTTTTTCTAACTGTCAAAACAATGTTTGAACATGTGACGGTGTTGGGTTACGCATAAATATGGTTGGGTTGCTGTGTTGAATAATGCTAGTTTAGCTAAATGGTCCCACTAAATTTTTGTAATAGCAGGATAACGTTTATTTAAAACTGTCCTTTAGGGACAACCATTAAATGTTATCACCTAAATTTCACGTATAGATAATTTTACATATTAATATGGTAGAAATAAATTAGAGTAGTAAGGGGAGGTGTGTCCTTTTTAGTCTTCTGGGCTGCTCGCTGTTGTCCAGCAGGGAGCTGGCCAACAGGTTCAGGTGATTATGAAGTCTCTGCATGTAACGTGCACTGCTTCTTTCTTCATATGGTCCCACTAAATGATTAGTCCCACTTTTAATGAATTATCCTTGCAGTTGAAACAGGATATATGTATCAAAATCATCGGATATAGTTGGCCGATCCTTATGATTATATCAAAATAAAACAATTTATTACACTACAATATTTTTACCAAATACCATTTCCGTTCGTTCAGTTATATAGCAGCTGTAGGATATGGTCGACCGATTCTTATGAAATTTGGTAGGTTAGATCAATTGGCAAAAAAAAATGATTTGTATAAAGTTCTAATCTTCTACCTTTAATAAAACGGATGTTGAGTCATTTCAGATTGTTCAGTTTTATGGCAGCTATTGGATATAGTTGGCCGATCCCTATTAAATTTGGTAGGCCGTATTATTTGGCCAAAAATAGCACTCATGTAAAATCCGAACGCGCTAACTCTAAAATCTCTAAATTCTAAAAATACCAAAGTTATACCATTTCCGATCCATCAGTTATAAAGCAGCTATGGGATATACATAGTGCAAAGGAAAGAAGGGTGACAATAAACGCAAGCGTAAGCGGTTCTCGAGCATTGACGGCTCGCATACATGAACATACATATGTACATATATGTGCATAAAATATCCCAGCAGTTCGGCTGGTGGCAATAGTTCTTTTTGGGTATGGATTCGGGTACTCTTTTGTGGGTACCCATATCGCTTACTGTTGGTATAGCGGCTTGGGTATTCTCTGCTTCATGTTTTTTTCTATAACACTGCGAGTATATACTTTGGTACTCCTTTTGGGTACGACGGTCGGACCACCACAAAGCGCAAACGAAAATCTTCTCTTTTTTTGATTTTTGCTTCAGTATAACTTGAGCATATTTGGTGACACGACGTGAAAGTGTGGTAAATAATAAATAAATAATAAAAACACTAAATAAATATTAAAAACAGTGACAGTGAAACAGTGATAAAAAAAGGATAAAAAAGGTAATAATTATAATTATGGTTTGCAAAAGAGAAAAGAATTTATTTTCAGGCGTCAATTATAAGGAATTTGTTGCAGCCCTGGTAAAGTTGCCAGAAATATAAAAAATATGCTAAGCGATTCCTTAATGATGGAGTATAAAGTCATTAAAAACAGCGCGAAATGTATATTTAGCACTACTTGGTAAGAACTTAAAAAAAATATTGGCTTTAATTTTAATAATGATTTTTTTTTATAATATTAGATGTAATTTCTGCTGATGGCGGCAATGGAAATATGCCTCAAACAACAACAACAACAGCAACAACAACACATAATTTTTGCACACGTAACACATAAGTATTTTTAAGCCAAATAAAATGGTGTAATTCTGTGAATTTCTGATAAGTAAAATAATTTTATAAATTTTTAAAAATGAATTAAATGTATTTCTATAATATTAAATAATTTTATACATATTAAAAAACAAAAATTTATAAGAAAAAATAATCTATTTCTGGCTATGTAAATCGATGTCCCTTGGTAGATACCCAAGTGGCTATACTGTATAGAGTACCCAATTCCGTACCTAAATCAATGTCCCTTAGTAGTATGTATTTGGGTACTCTTTTTGGGTACCCCAATTCCATACTCATTGGTATACGAAGAGGTGACGATTGTACACTGCCTATGACATGCCTTAGTTAAATTCGCCTCTGAAATACATGTCTAAGGTATTGACTGGTGGGTACTCGTCTACCCTAGGGGCATAGTGAATTCGACACCCATGCACTAGTGCGGCGAACTGCTGGGTAAGTCCTTAGATCAGAAACAGAATCAGAGAATAAAGAGCAGTGGAAGCGCACACTGGTGGGCTCCAAATTAAAACGCAAAGATTCATAATATTACACATATGTATGTATGTAAATAAATTATTAACATCACGTTATAAGGACCTAAGACAATCAGGACTACAAGGATTTACATGACGAAGGATACGAAGGACACACCGTGGAGGACAAAGCCCAGGAACACCGTTTAAAAAAACTGGAAAACCGGAAAAACTAAAAAAAATTTGGATTTTTGTTTTTAGAATTGTGGACGAAGAAAAGAATCTGAGTGAGTAGAGTGCAGTGATGGGTAGACGCGGAGGTATAAAAAACAAAATTAAAAAGAGAGTAGCACACCTCAAATGGTTGCTGTGTACAAGTACATCGCCTCTAGCGTTGTCAACAAGGCAAAAGTTGCAAGCTGAAGTTGACTTTCTAAAAACGAAATTAACAGAAAAAACAACGCAACCATCTGAAACTCACTCAACGCCCATACCAACAACCTGTGAGAAACGAACAATTAAAGTTCCAACCCCCAAGCAACTACCGAGAATGCCGGATAATTACCTGCAATTAAACGTGCCACCTAGAACCGACAGCTTGTGCGAAGACCAGCACCGGCAGGGCCCGATCCCAGAGGCCCCGGACAGCAGCAGCAGAAAATCTACAAGTCCGAGAGGCCAACCGCCACTTGCGTCACCGATTGAGGATCAGCGTGCCACCCCCGGCGACGTCCAGCTGATGCAATAGAGGGTGCCAAACAGTGATCATTTCGGACACATATAACATGAAATAATTATAATGAGATATATATAACATTTTTATGTACGATTGCGCGGAACTACTTTCCCCTAATCAGAAGCATTGCCTGTAAAGCTTTGCGAAGCAATAGGTAAAACATATGTAAAATGAAAATACATATATTACAATATTAATTATATTATTAAGAACTAATGTAAAATTGAGCGCAACCTTTTCTGCCTAATCATAAGTAAAGCCCGTAAAGCTATACGAAACCGTAGGTAGGAAAATATGTACATATGTACATACATATATGTTAACCGGGTTTTAAAATTTAAAAAAATATATACATATGTATATGTTAAAGCACTATGAATGAAATAAAATGAAATAAACATTCAAAATTCAATATAGCAAAATTGATTAAATGTAAAAAGTGGTAAGATGTTTGGATATAGTTTAAATGTTTAAATATTAAATATCGAATCGAATTTTTTTTCCTGCACTTTCTTGTACTTTCATTTCTTGTAGTGACTTTTTATACTTGTTGAATTCATTATTTTTTGTCCGATGCTTATTCTTGTATACATGTATAGATACATATATACATATTTTTTCTGCCACATACATACATATATATTTTTTATACCCTTGCAGAAGGTATTATAATTTTGGTCCGACCCTATATAGTATATATATTCTTGATTTTCGATTGGAAACTTTGCTGACGCCCTTCTTTCCTTTGCATGCAGTATATATGTAAGTGGGAACGACCGGGTTTGGCCGAATATATCCTATAGTTGCCATCTAAATGAACCATCTATGAACCAGGAAATGGTATAACTTAGGTGTTTTTAGAGTTAGAGAGTTAGGGTTTTACATGAGAGCCATGTTTGGCAAAATAATGCGACATGGCAAATTTCATAAGGATCGGTCGACTATATCTTATAGCTGCCATATAACTGAACGATCGGATATGGTTTTTGGTAGAAATACAAACTTTGGTATATTTCAATATAGAAGTATGGGAATTTTTTAAGACTTTGTATTGTAATAAATTGGATTATATATTTATATTCCCATAAGGATTGGCCAACTATATCCGATGTTAGCGACCGGTTATAGGTTTTAACTGCAAGGGTATATAAACTTCAGCTCCGCCCGAAGTTAGCTTTCCTTCCTTGTTTTTAATCTCCTTTTTCTAGGTCTCAATATTAGCCTTTTCGCTAGGGAGTTAGGATAAGAGCCAAGACGTTCATGATATTTGATAGGATTTTTAGATCTCATTCTATATCTCTAGTTCTCATGAGAGCACCAGGGGGCATTACAAATCGATCTGACAATCTTACTTTGCGCTACTCGTATTTTGTGCAGGTTTGACTCAGACGCTATGCCGTAGACTTGTAATGCATACTTCCAGATGGGGCTGAGAATAGATTTATAGATCCTAACTTTGTTTGACAGTGAAAGCTTATTTATTGGTGATAATAGCCAGGACATACTTGCTGCCTTTGAAAGCACAGCCTGCTTGATCATCGTTGTGTGTCTCTGGAAATTAAGTCCTCTATCCAAAATCCCACCAAGGTGCCTTGGGGTACACCAGCTGAAATTGGGCGTTTTGACGACTTTTCTCCATCGACAACCACACTGAATTTTCTCTCCGATAAGAAACTCTGAATGAGGAAAAAGAGCTGAGGCGTTAGGAGGTTTTTTAGCCTACTTAGAAGACCATCGCGCCATACCCTATCAAAGGCTTGTTGAATGTCCATGAACACAGCAACTGCATACATTTGTTTTCCATGGCTTCCAGAGCGAAATTGACCACGCGGTGTCAAGCTGTTCAGGTGTGCCATGACTTTTTCGAAAGCCAAACTGCCACTTTGGAATAGCTCTGCTTACCCTTGCTTGTCCAAGGATACGATTCAGTATGACTCTTTCCATCATTTTGCCCAATGCAGGTAAGAGACTAATTGGCCTGTATGCATCTACTTCAGTGGGTTGCTTTCCAGGCTTAAGTATCATCGTGATGATAGCATTAGTGACTCATTAGCATGGGTAGTGACTCAGCCTTAGGACGCTGTTAAAAACAGGACTGTGAAAAGTAGCGCCATGATGGGAAGAATCTTCACCGTTTTGTTGTCTAGAAGGTCCTCTCCTGGTCCTTTTTTGTTTTTCAGCTTTCCGATCTGTGCCTTGACTTCTTCCAGGGTTACAGGCTTACAGGGAAGACCCATTTGAAAAGGTCTGTCCAGTTGTGTTTCTACAAACATTCGATTTTCCATCGGAGTTAGATCTAGCGGCTTCTGCTGACTTGACCTACACCAACCGCCAGCCGGATTTCTGAATGGAGCCTTTGGGATGACCTGTCTCTTAAATCGACTTGTGAGTTTCCATAAGAAGTAATTAGTAGATGCATCTGGACTCGCATTTTCCAACATCTGGTCTATATGGTCCTGCTTGTTCATGGTCAAGACTTTGCTTTTCCGGTTTGACAGTCTTTTATAAACCTTGTGGAAGCGAATATCTCCTGTTCTTGTGTATTGTCGGCGGACTCTTCTTCTAAGCCGTATAAGAAGTAGAGCATTTTGATTCGAAAGGTGCCTTTGGTTCGGGGTAGCAGCTGTCGCTGCAGTGTGTATATTTTCCATGAAGGCTGCCACCGCAGCTTCAAGATCGTCTGGATGATTGATGACAGCGTTGAGCTTAATGCTTTTGTCCAGGGACTCCTTAAACTTTTCAACAGAGGAGCTCGGCGGTAGTATTGATTTCGTTTTGGCCTTGCATTGCGGTCTTTGACTTAGCGTTGCGACGATGGCCAAATGATCCGAGGACAGCTCGTATTTGGTTTCGATCGAAAGTTTGTTGAGTGGTACCCCATTTACGATGAAGAAGTCCAGGGCTGTTGGTGTGAGCCTGGTATTTGAAGAATAAAAAGTAGATTCCCCAGTAGCTAGAACTTGACTTGAGCTCGAAACTATAACCTCTTGAAGACGCTTTCCCCGGCAACAGGAACTTAAATTTCCCCACCATTGATGCTTGCTATTAAAGTCACCTCCAGCCAAAAATTTTGGGCCTAGAGAGACTAGTAGCTGGTCAAAATCGTGTTTTGTCCAAGGCTCGCAGGGCGAAACTTATTTTAAGTACACCTCCATCTGTTAGAATATCAATGCAAGCTAGCTGTAAGTCTGTTCTCGTTGTGGGCTCACTCTGCGTATGGATAATGCCGGCCTTGATAGGGATAGCAGAGCCGCCTTTAGCGGTGATTGGCAAAGTATTGGTCATAACCAGGAGGCTAAAAGTTAAGTCCGGGACGCATGTGTGTCTCGGTAATGAGCATTATATCTATTGAGCTATCAATAAGGAAAAGACGAAGTTCTTCACCTTTCTGTACTATACCTCTTGCATTCCATAATCCGATTTTTATTTTTGACAATGTCATTTCCTAGAAATTAAAACCTGAACTAGGTCGCGAAAAGCCTTGTTCGACTCAATTGTTTCCATGACTAGTTTGAAGAGTTGATCCAGCCTAGTGTTTATATCGACGATTGCCTTCTCCAAAGTAGACAGATTCTTGTTGGGGTTGCAGTCGCCTCCTGGTATATGTGCGGCAGACTGCGGAGCTGCGGCGCTGGTACTGCTCGGAAGGTTATTCCTTGCCATGTTTGCACAAGAAACGCCGTCTCTGGTAGCTGACATGGAGAAAGCCGTGTCGGCTTTCATTGATCCTGGTGTTTGTGGGGTTGCTTAACCTCATTCCAGATTTAAGTTTCCTGCTTAGTTGTTAATGATTGACTTGCACGATTTGGAGTTAGTAGGATGATCTCCGGCACAATTCCCACACATAGGCTTTATGAAGCAACAATTTTGAGTGTGCCCAAAATTATTTATTTATTTATTTATTTAACAAAATTAAATCTAGTATATAATACTAAATCTAATGGGTTTCTTGAAAGAGTACTAGCTGCTATGGCCTACGACTCGAGACTTAGTTAATTATTTACAATACTTAAATATTAAGGTTGGATTTGATTACAAATGTATAAAGGTTTGTTATGTTTTCTTGAGAAACTACATTTAAACTGTCGGATGTTGTTTGAAAATGTGAGCCCTGACGCTCTCTAGAAGACGGCATGAGTTAAGAAGATGGTCTATTTCAAGGCGTTCGCCACAAAGGCAAGAGGGACGTGGTGTTCCTGTAAGAATATGTTCGTGTGTTGCACGAGTGTGTCCGATGCGAAGGCGAATGAAAGTTGAGCATACCCGCTTTCCAAGGTAGGCTGGCAGAAACATTTTTGTAAAAGTATTGTTGATGGAATAATATCGGTGGTTATAAAGTTCCCATTCTCCAATTTGTTTGTCCTTAAGGTGATGACGGATTAGGTTACTTATGTCCTTGCTGTTGAAAGGACTGAACAGAGGAGACGGTTTTTGTCTCATGTCCTGAGCAGCCTGATCTGCTAGTTCATTGCCAACGATTCCTTGGTGGCTGGGGGTCCATAAGAGAGTTATCTTGTTGGTGGTCGAAAGCTTTCTTATCTCCTCGATTGTGGGATCGGTGTGCCCCCAGTTCCTTAAAGAAGATAAGGTGGAGAGGCTATCGGTACAGATAACAAATTGTCCTAAGTGTTTCTTGGAGTTGTACTGAGGTAGCATTGGTGATTAGATTATTGAGTGATTGAGAATTTTTTGTCTTCGCTGTCGACAACAGCAAAGGTAGTTGATTCTTCTGTTTTAGATCCATCGGTGTAGAGCCATGATTTTGAGCCAAGTTATCCTTGTAACGATCGGAAGCGGGTCTGGAATTCTGATCTCGTGGTATTCTTTTTTGAGGCGTTATACATATCCAGGTTCACATTAGGTTTTGTATTGTTCCAGTAGGCTGGGGGCTTTGTGTACTTTAGTTTGGGAGGTGGTGGGCCAAGCTGCGTTGTGTAGTTGGCACATCGCCTAAGGGTGGATATGATTTTGTATATTCGTTTTTGCTTAAACAAAGCAGAAAAATCCTTCCTTAAAAGAGCATTTTTTGTTAAATGCAATTTCGGAATGAGCTGCATGGTCGTTTCTTCTCTGCGGGCCTGAATGCTCGGAAGACCGGATTCAGCCAAGATGCATGCGGTAGGAGAGGTAGGATACGCGTTAAGAGCACGTCGAATTGCATCGTGGTATGGAGCCTGCAGCTTGCTTAGGTGCGATTTTGCACACCATCCGTAAACTGGTAGGCCGTAATCTATTTTAGAGAGCTTCAGGGCACGAGTAATCCATAACAGTGTATTGATGTGAATATTAGTATATTTGGATGACAAAAAGTTTATAATATTCAATCTAGTCTCGAGCTGTTTTCTTAATTTAATACAGTGTTGATCAAAAAGGAGTTTGGTATCGAAGGTTAAGCCCAAAATGGTTAAACTTTTTACATTTTCAATTATTTTGTTTTTATACCCTTGCAGAGGGTATTATAATTTTGTCCAAAAGTGTGCAACGGAGTGAAGGAGACATCTCCGACCCTATAAAGTATATATATTCTTGATCAGGATCACCTCCTGACTTGATATGAGCATGTCCGTCTGTCCGTCTCTCTGTCTGTCCGTTTCTACGCGAACTAGTCTCTCAGTTTTGAAGCTATCGTCTTAAAACTTTGCACACACCCTTTCTTTCCTTTGCACGCAGTATATAAGCCGGAACGGCCCGGATCGGCCGACTATATCCTATAGCTGCCATATAACTGAACGATCGGAAATGACCCCACTTTCGAGTTTTTGAAGATAGAAAGCTGAAACTTAATACAGATTTTATTTTTGGCCAGTTGATCCAACCTACCAAATTTCATTAGGATCGGCCGACTATATCCTATAGCTGCCATATAACTGAATGATCGGAAATGGTTTTTGGTAGAAATAGCAACTTTCGTATTTTTGAAGATAGAAGTTTGGGACTATTTTTTAGATTTTTTATTTTAGTTAAGGGGTCACGCCACCCTGAAATTTTGAAAAAAATTTTTTTTACCTAATTTAAAAGACTATATTCTTACGCGTATTTTAAGACGTCCCCGAAGACAATATCTTGATAATTATGGAAGTTATGTTTATTTGAAGTCGGCACGGCAGGAGGGCCCCTAAGACACTTCTTTTTCTTCTTTTGCGTTTTTCTCGAAACCACTTTTTTCAAGACGGTGGGCATGATAACTCAAAAACTGTTCAACCGATTGACTTGAAATTTGAAACACATCTTCTTACATAGATTTTCCACAGAATGACGTAGGATTTTTTCGATCCAATGGATAGAAATTTTTTTATGCAATTTTTAGTACGAAATTTTTTGCCCAAAACATTGAGTCAAGTTTTGAAGTGCTCTCATTTGCGTAATTTTTTTTTTTCTAAACCGGCTACGTCACTCTGTTCCAAATGTATCACTTTTAAAAAAAAAATTTTGTTTACTTTTTTCTGATGAAAATTGACACGTGAATCATGCCCACCATCAAGGAGCACTCCGGAAAAACCCATGATCGCCGATGTTCATATCTCCGCCACTTTGAATTGAAAACAAATTTTTTTTAGAATTTATAAAGCTCATTAGTTGTATTAAATAGAAATAAAAGTGGAAAAATCCTATCTCAACTAGTTTAGTCACAAGAAATTCCTGAAAATTCCAGGGTGGCGTAACCCCTTAATTGGTTTTATTATGATGTAATCATAAGGATCGGCCAACTATATCCGATGTTTGCGATACATATCCGGTTTTAACTGCAAGGGTATATAAACTTCGGCTCCGCCCGAAGTTAGCTTTCCTTTCTTGTTAAATATAAAATCGTAGTTTTTAATCTGTAAAATATACATTAAATATAGATTATATCGAGGTATGCTATTAAGATTCTATGAAAAATATTGGGTATATTTTCTATCAGGATAAAATGAAGTACAGTTATAAAAGGAATCAATATTATTAATAATTGGTAACAAAATGTTAATTTTTCTGGTTTTTCATATTTTCTAATAAAACAGTTACACTCCTTAAGAGTGTTAAGAGAGGACCCTTCGTAGTCCTTGCACTTAAACTTTCAACGTCTACGCGGCCCCAATTTTTCCCTTTCGCTAACGCTCGACCGGCTTAGAAAGCTGTCTTGTCGAGAGGGGAGAAATCATCTACTCATTGTTTGTATGTATGTATACTTAAAAAAATATTAACGAATAACCAGCTCAGTTACACAAGAATTATACGGAGAAGTTGTCAATAAATATTTTAAAAATATTTTGTTGCTAATCAAGTGTTTTTTGACCTTTGAAATCTTATCAGTACGCACTGTGGTTGTGGAATATTTTGACTTTTCTATATGTGTACGCCCATAGTCCCAATTCCGCAAAAGACCGTCTTCTTATCAGAAACTTCGAGCTCAAGCTTAGTCTCAAGACCAGGGATGATATAAAAAGCCCGAGCCACGAGTCTCGCAGCATCAGTTGAAATTCTTCCACTGACTCTTAAGCAAAAAAGTCTCCTCCAAACGCAAATATGTATACAAAATTTTCCTGTCTGTGGTACTCTTTTCAGCAATTTATTTAATTTCCGACCAGGGACCGGAAAGAAGCAAGTGTTTCTATGTGTTTCTATTCTTAAAATTTATTGATTAAATTAATTTAAAATTCCAGAGTCATGCTATCTATCGGAAGAAATGAAGGACCAGTGTACTGCCGTCTGATACCATTGTAAAGCCTCTGTTGAGATATTTTGAAAACTCACGGGAGATGGATCTCCAGCCACCAGAGTGCGAGAAAGACCACTCGGACTTGCAAAATAAATTGCACTCAAATTATCGGAAGCTGATATGAAGGAATAAGAAAATATCTACAAAAACAGTACAAATTGGGAGAAATTGAAAAAAAAAAAAATCAATTGGCTAATTTTCATAGTTGGAAGTTTTCAAAACAAACACCCTACGTAAGTTGGCAGAACCCAAAAGTTAAAAATAAAATCCACAGCTGTTCTAACTCTTCCAGATCCGGGTCCAACAACCCCAAATAATGAGTCCAAATAATAATGACTATCCAGCAACCCAAGTTCCAGGATGACATCCCTTTAAACTCTGAATTCTCTGTGGGACTCCTCAAAATCAGTTGGAGCGACGATTCTGCAAATCCAAGTCAGTGTTGCCATTTTAGCTATTTTATTGCTAGATCTAGCTATTTTGAAACTGCGAAAGCTATAAGATTTTGAAAAATGCTATTAGCTAGAAATCTAGCATTTTTTAATGTTTTGGCTACTTTTGGCACTTTTAAAATAGTACCGAAAGAAATAGGTAAATAGGTACCGACACCGGAGCAGTCAATACATTCGCACCGTTAGCACACTTTGCACTCAAAATTTTGAGTCTTCCTTGGTCCAACGCAGAGGTAGAACGCGTATTTAGCCAAGTGTAGATAGTAAAATACAAGAAAGGAAAGCTAACTTCGGGCGGAGCCGAACTTGATATACCCTTGCAGTTAAAACCGGATATATATCACAAACATCGGATATAGTTGGCCGATCCTTATGAGAATATGATAATGTAACCCAATTTATTATAATATAAAATCTAAAAAAAGTCCCAAAATTCTATCTTCTAAAGTACCAAAGTTGGTATTTCTTCCAAAAACCATTTCCGATCATTCAGTTATATGGCAGCTATAAGGTATAGTCGGCCGCTCGTTATGAAATTTAGTAGGTCGGGATAACTAACCAGAAATAGAATCTGTACTAAGTTGCAGATTTCTATCTTCAAAACACGAAAGTTGGATCATTTCCGATCGTTCAGTTATATGGCAGCTATGGGATATAGTCGGCTGATCCTTATGCGATTTCGCGTGTCGTATTAATTTGCCAAAAATAGCTCTCGTGTAAAATTTGAACTCTCTAACTCTAAAAACACCGAAGTTATACCATTTCCGATCAATCAGTTATATGGCAGCTATAGGATATAGTCGGCCGATCCGGGCCGTTCCGACTTATATACTGCGTGCAAAAAAAAAGGGTGTGTGCAAAGTTTTAAGTCGATAGCTTTAAAACTGAGAGACTAGTTTGCGTAGAAACAGACAGACGGACAGACAGACGGACAGACAGACGGACAGACGGACAGACGGACAGACGGACGGACGGACAGACGGACATGCTTATATAAACTCAGGAGGTGATCCTGATCAAGAATATATATACTTTATAGGGTCGGAGATGTCTCTTTCACTGCGTTGCACACTTTTGTACAAAATTATAATACCCTCTGCAAGGGTATAATAAAATGAGAAATAGAATGCATTTGAAAACTTTAAATGCTATTTTAGCCATAAGGTAGGCTACATTAACACCTAAAATTCTAAAATTTATACTAATAAAAAGAATGTTCATTTACAGATATGGACTCAAAAGAAGTGGGATGTGTTGTTTTAACTACACATTACCAACAAAATATTTAAAAATGGTATCAGAATCTGATAAATATAAAGATTCGGTCGGGGACACCATTGATATTGACAACATTTCTGCATTATTTTAATAAAAACAATTTAAAAATAACATACAAAACTTAGCAACTTTTTTAGCATTTTAATATTTTTTTGGAGCTATTTCTAGCATTTTTTTTCTATCAATTTAGCTATTTGAGTCCATGAAATTCTGGCAACACTGACGCCAGACCCAAAATATATTCGAAATGTTACGTAACAGCCTAATGTTAATGTACCGACTGTTCTGATAACAGACTGATTTACAGATGAGAATATATGTTAAAATATCACTGTTATTTTAAAATAACATCCTACTGTTAAGATAACAGCCTGTTAGGACAAATGATTGACGTTGTTTCTTACATCTTACAAAATGTTTTTCTATTTGGAATATTCTTCTTCAGTATATCTGTAAACCTTAAGCCATATTTGTTAATTTAAATACTTTCATCTTTTTTATTACACTTCTGTCATTTGTTTGTCGAAAAATTCGAAAAGTGGACAATTGTCATTTAAAAACTACCGCATTTCGTGAAAAAATAAACGAAATTGTTTCAAAAACACTTGCAATTTCTCTTCTGATTTTTCTACTAATTTTATTTCTAGCAATAATAACCTTTTTCTTCTATCAATGAATACAATTAGCATTAATTTAGGTAACAGTTTCACCTGTCTTCATTGTCAGATCCTGGAAATGTTCTACTTACAGTTTAATCCGCAGCTGAATGAAAAATCCTAGAGACTTCAGGGAATTCCCACCTGTGTAGCTGATTTATACAGAAAATCAATAATTATCCTCAATTGAATTGAGGCAGAATCATTTAAAATTTTGGGTTTTGCCCAACAAAATAAAACATATATATATGCATATATGCATTGTATAACAGTAAAAGTATAACATGGAAAGTGCTAATTTTCAAACTTCAAAATTTGAATAAAAATTTTGAAAAATTATATTAATTTTGGTACTTGGTGTTCCTCAGTGCATATTTCAAGTTTTGGAAAAGGCCTAAAAATTTTCTGAAAAAATGAACATTCTATTCGATTTTTAAATAAAAATTTTTTGTCTTTTATTTATGGCTTTTAAAAATGAATATTTTACTTTTGTGTGTCATGGAAATATTTATTAAAAAAAAAAACAATTATACCAAAGGAACATACATACATATGTAAATATAAGTGTTGAATGAATTTTAATTTTAAACATATTTGAAAAAATGTTTGTAATCACATTGTAATCATTTTGCTTAGAAGCTAAGTGAAATATTCCTAGAATTTCTTTAGGGAGTACTCCCCCGGGTAGTTATCCTCGTTTTCGCCGTAAGCCCAGGTGTCCTCGTCCTGCTCCTCGGGATCAAAATCGAACAACTGCTCCAGGTCCTGGTCGGCTTCGTTAGGGACGTGCTTCTCGGTGAGTAGGTCGTCCTGCTCCTGTTCATCCGGGCACGACCGGCACCGACTCTCGTTGATCCCGTAGTTAAGGCACTGATCCCCGACACATTGGCAGCAACCGTCGTGGAACCACCGGTAGCCGCTGGCGCCCATGCTCTCGCACTGCTGCCGGCACTTGTTCGCCCGGATGCAGCTGTTCACATACACGACGGTGCAGTAGGAGTTGCCCCCGGCGGGCGTGGTGGCCGGGGCACTCCCGCCCTGGACGCGCTGCTTGAGGCCCGGACGCATCAGGAACCGGATGGTGGACCACTGGCTGTCCTCCTCGGCGGTGAGGGTGTCGAACAGCTCCGGCAGCCCGTCAATGTCTCCGATCTCGGAGCGGGGCGTCAGCGAGGGCAGCGCGTCCTTGTGCTTGGGACACATGTCCAGGCAGCCGCAGCACTCCGTGTACAGCTCCCCAAGGCAGTTAAGGCAGTCCTTGCAACAGTGGCAGTCGTTCAGCTTGCACTGGCAGCTCTGGGTGATGAGGCACTTGGACACCACGGAGCCGCACACCACTTCGTTGCACCCATCGTCGTTGCCCAGGGCGGAACCGACAATCACCAGGAAAATGTACACCAGAAATAGCATTCTCGTCGACTTCTCGATGTGCAATGATGCAACGGGCCCAATTGTGGCACGTTTTTTATTTGGCACAGGTGCACCCACCCCACAAACAGGTAGGCCCTTAATTGGCGGTTAACAGTTGCCTCCCAGGTAGAGTCTTCCATTTAAAATCAGTTAGGCCTCTCGCAGTCATAAAATAAAGCCACAACATACCTCTCCTTCGCCAAATAGATCTTACCTAAGTAGACCCGAGTCTTCCAAAACTCTAAGCCTTATTAAGCAATTCGAACAAGGGAACAAGGGTTGTTTTAAACTGACTAAAGTGTCGAACACACCTACAATATAGTTGTAAAAGTACCAGAAGCCTATGATTCAACCAATAGACTTTCAAATAAATATATTAAAAGAAAAAAAAGTATTAATATTTGAACTGTAAATTCGTATTTAAGTATATTTAACAAAAAATATATTAACCAAGACACTTATAACTCTGGATGAATAAAAATAAATTAAAACATTTATATTTAATTTTTTTTTATTAAAATTTAATTGAAAACACATAAAAATTTCCGTTTTTGTTACCGCTTGCACAGGTGAGTGTGGTAACTTCAATTATAAGACAGAAAATATAAACTTCCACCTAAACATTATATTTATGTGAAAATAAAATATATCTATCTGAAAATAAAAAAAGTTTTTCCTGAAAGGGCAAACAATCATCGAGGGCGTGAGAGTGTTAATTAAAATTAAACTAAATTAAAATTATATTGCTTTTACAAAGTATTTTTTAATATATCTACATTAAAAATACATCATGTTACGAATTTTCTCCAACGTAAAACAAACCATTTTTACAAACTTTTTGTTTAAACAAAAATGTAGATATAAATATTTTAAATAGAATCCAACTTTATGAACTATTTATTAACATATATGGGGTTAATTTTAAATCTTAAATAGTGCGCGCCAAACACATGCTACATATCGATATTGCCTATCGATACACACACAGAAAAATATCAGAGTGGTATTTTTTGTTAACGCATTAGTCTCATATCTGGGCAAGGGGAAACTTCACACAAAGCAGCTGGGCACACGGTGCTGAGCTTAAAGCTACAAAAATAAAAGAAAACATTTCACAAAATTCAGATAATAAACAAAATCAAAGATAGTTGTATTTGGAAAAACATGGAATACGAAAGTGTGCTGATCGTGAAGCCCGAGGTGTTCATTTACAAAATACCGCCGCGAGCCAGCAATCGAGGCTATAGGTGAGTCAACCAATGCGGAAAGAGCAAGAGAAATGAAACACCCGATATATTAATTTTTTTTTTCATCTTAATTGATGCAAACGAAACGCCCCCACATTGCATTTTGGGGATTTTTTCTGCGCGATTGGTTCGCTGAAAGAGTGCTTGTCGAATATGCAAGAATTATGTTATAGCCAAGGCTGATTGCCCAGACGACTAGTGGCTGCTGCCTTCGCCACTTTTGAAGTTCATTTCCAATTGATTTTTTTTCTCGTTTTGTGCAGCTGCAACAACAATTGTTATTGTTGTACTTTTCACTTACACGTATCCAAAAAAAAGCTCCTCTGCGTGTGTGTAATTGTTGTTATTGTTGCTTTCAGCTTTCTTTGTTTTCCTTTGCGCTCGGCTGGGCAAAAAATACAAAAATACAAGCTACACGCAAAATAATAGTTCGCCCGAACATATAACTTAACGATTATTGAGTCCGCTTGACCTAGAAGCTGCCGGCACTTAAATAAACTAGAATAAACAATAAATGTGTTATATGAACTCTAAAAACGTTTTTAAAATTTAAAAAATCTAAAGAAATTTAATTTTATTTTTATTTAATTATTAATTTAAAAAATGTTATTCCATTTTATAAAAATTAAAAAATCAAAACCTATATCGCCTGCAATTTCCAAAGCTTTTTTGCATTTCATTTATTTTTAACTACAAAAAATTTAAAACTACACAACAAAAAATTTATTTTACATAAAACTATTTTATTAAAAATTTGTATTCGAAATTATAAGAAAACGCCCACTAATAATGTCATGATTTAATCACAGGGCGGCTGACTGGAATCTGAAGGAACCGACCTGGACGGGCAGGATGCGGCTGGTGGCCAAGGGCACCGCTTGCATCCTGAAGCTGGAGGACAAGACCAGTGGAGCCCTGTTCGCCAACTGCCCCATCGACACATATCCCGGCGTGGCCATCGAGGCGGTATCTGACAGCTCCCGTTACTTCGTCATCCGGGTGCAGGACGACAACGGGCGGTCCGCTTTTCTCGGCCTGGGATTCGGCGATCGATCAGACTCATTCGACTTAAATGTAGCGCTGCAGGATCACTTCAAATGGGTGAAGAACCAGGAGCAGATAGAGAAGGAGAAGACGGAACCCAAGCAGGAACTCGATCTCGGTTTCAAGGAGGGCGAAACCATCAAGATCAACATGAGGATCACGGTGCGTCTTAAATCTTAAAAAATTAATTTTTATTACGAAAGAATATGTGCTAAGCGAATCATTACAATTACCTATCAACCTTTTTGTTTTGTTTTCTAGAAAAAGGACGGTTCCGAGGGCAGCTCGCGCACGGGCAAGAAACAGGGATCCTCGGGCGTGTTGCCACCGCCGCCCGGTGGCCTCGGAAAGATCGCTCCACCACCGGCCGCTGCCCCAGCGACGACGGTGCGGCAAAGTCCCGGCGTCTCGCCAGCTCACAGACCCGCCGCTGGAAACTCTGAATGGACCGATTACGCATCCGCCGGGTGGGTTTCCAAGCTGGATTGATTTATGATTAAAATACAACTAGTTTCAAGCCAAATTCAAGTTGCCAGAACAAACTTTCACGGCGGAGACCAAAATGATTTAGAGAAACTGTATAATTTTTATTTCATACTCCTAATTATTATTATGTTTACCCACAGCCAAGGATTAAAGTTAAGTTCCTTGGTCGAATCCTTTATTGTTCGAATGGCAAGATCGGAGATAATAGTCTAAGATTGAACAGTAACTATTGAAGCATCTAACATAGCTTATCTGGTTAAAAGAGCTTGTGCTTTCTTCTGGCCATTCCGAAATAATGAAATATTTCCTTTTTTTTCCAGTGGCAACCAAGGACAACAGAACTCAGCCAACGCCAACTGGGTGCAGTTCTAAAGTGAAATATCCTGTTCCTGCTGCTGCTGCGCTTCTAATCCAACACTATGTTCTAAGATTTATCCAATTTTTCTTTATTTCTTATACAATTCATAATCGATTTGTTCGATTTATCATTATTATTATGATTATTATGATTATTATTATTTTTTTTTTTTCGATTTAAATGCGACCAAAAATTGAACAGAGAACACACATTCAGCAAAGCGTCAAGCGTTAAAGTTAAAGTTTTTAAATTAAAGGGAATTTGTGTATTAGTTTCCCCTCCCCCGCCTCCCATGCTCGCACGCCTTTCGTCTCTTTTTAATTCAATGTCGCGTCTCTTTCGGATTAGACTGGAAGGCCAGAAAGAGACAGCGGGTGCGGATGTTGGAGGACGGGCTCTCAGTGGGAGGGGATTTGTAGCAAACTATTTAGCCTGGTTGTTATTTGTATAAATACTAGTAACGATAATTTTTGTATACACAAACTTATTCTAAAACGTAATTTGTTAACGAGAGAAATAATGCAACTTACATAAGCAAAGGAAAATTATGTTTAAATCAAGTTATAACATGCGAGAACTGCAAAAATATTAAAAACAAGTTTTCGAGTACTTACACACCTACGCCAACACACCAACACCAACACATACGCACGAAAGGACATTCCGCGGATGGGAGAGAAGTGATCGTTGAAGGACGGCATTGCATACAAATTTAATTTATTGTTAATTCCCCGCCTAAATCTCCACCAAATCTCCTCGTCCCCAAACCCAAGACCCCAGCCAGACCCGATTCACTTGGAAAATATGCAATAATTTACGAAAATATTATTTTGCTCTATTATTTTTTGTATTGTTTACAGAACGGCACACATGCATAGCAAATAAGTAAAACAAATGAATTATAAATATATATATGCATATACTCGTGTATGTATGCAGTATGAAGAAATATCCATATGTATTTAATAAACCACATAATGTATGTATGTAGCTTGTACAATGCATTACGAAAACAACAAAACGAGTCAGATATATAGGATACATATGTACGCGAAGCGACGAAAGTCTTGGTAACTCCGGATGCAATTGTTAAATGTTAGTTTTGACCCCGAAACGAACCACCACTCGGTCGACGTCGAAAAACCGAACTCGAAATCAATATCGTACTAAATGCTAAGGAAAGATCTTCGTTTTTGCGGCACGCCGTAGCTATCGCTCTGTGTTTCCGTTGCTGTTGAAATATTATACAAAATCAAAAACAAAAAAAAGGACAAAAATATGAAAACCAACAAAAAAAAAAAAATAAATAGTTCTTAAAAATAAGATTTCTATTTGTTCCATTAATGTTTCATAATTAAAGCTGCCAGCTGGCACTTTCTTAGCTTTATCTTGTGAGTTGTTTGCGCCCCAGCTGCAAGAGTATGCCAAGGGCAGTGCGTTTCATAAATATAGTACTGGGAAAGAGTTTAACTTTATACTTTGGTGTGGACATATTTTGACCTAAATCAGACTACAAGTTTTGAAAACCTAATTATGTGTATTCTATGCACTGACATAATGCCTTGCTGTTATGAGACGTACTGTTTGTCTAAAATTTCGACACGCCATCAAAACAACAAGATCTGTACAAATATTTTATTGGGGCTATCGTTTCTTTTTTCGCAGCTCCGTCGAGGCAAGTTTCAAATCATATTCGCCAGCTTGGGGCAGCCAACAAACGATAGATAAATTCGGAAGGAAATAAATGATATATATATATATATACATATACACATGATATAAACAAAATGTAATGAATAATGAAAATAAAAACAAAATAGCAATGAATTTAAATGTGAAATACCCGAACGTTCTTATTTCTTCGAAATCTTTGATAATAACTTCACCTGGTTAGAATTTTCACTTAACGGACTTCAGTTCCGAAACTATAACATGAAAAATAGTTTAAATTTACTGATTTTTCCCAAATATATCTTTTTGTCTAAAATTAAGGTATTTTGAGAATTTTTTGTATCAGTTTGAAATTTTATTATATAAAACTGTCATTTTATATATGTACGAAATTTATATACGGTTATACATATATATATTCGGTTAATTTTTTAAAAATTTTCCATCTTTCTTAACCCTTTACATGGTGGTGATGCAGATCTGCATCATACCGTTTAAATTCAATTATTTATCAAACTGCGTTACAAAACTGTATAAAAACTTTTTTATGCAGTTCAGAAACTTTCGTTTTCTATATAAAAAGTGTTGATCACTCAGAATTCTGTCCAATACTCAACAGGTGATTACTTTTCCAACCAATTTGGTGAATGTGGTAATCTGAATTGGTTGTGCAGTTTCTGATCCAAAATATAAAAAATCAAAAAAAATTGTATAGTTGATTCAATTAATGTTTAAAAACAGGTAAATATTATATTTAGTTGTATATTATTGAGTTTTTGTGTTTATTGCATTATTATACAATTAAATCATTAATTTCGCTTAGCTTAAAAAATTATATTTTTTTTGCTTTTTGTAAAAAAAATTAAGAAAAACCAAACTTAAAAAAAAAATAAAAAGAAGTGTATTTTTTATTTTTACTTATCTACCGAACAAAAAAAAATCAAGAAAATCGGAGTTATTGCCATGTAAAGGGTTAAGGGGTTATATACCTTTTTTATTTAAAAAAAATCGAAAATTTTGTATTGCTTTATCTTTAAGAACAACTCCTTGAGAACATTTTCCCAAATTTTCATAGAGATTGAAGCAGTAGAACAAAAATTACAGCGCTCCTAACCGCGCGCCTTGTCGCCGCCTTGAACTGAACTTGAAACTTTAAACGCGAATATCTCGAAATGGTGTTTCTTGAAAAATGTTTTTTTAAATGTTCATAATGAAATTTTTCTTTGCTTGAACGATCGACTTTTCACGCACAAACTTTTTTTTCGCCGAAATAAATTTTTTAGTGAAATTTCTAGAGACCAAAAAGTACATTTTTAGCATAAAACGTTCCCGTATGCATAAAAAAACAAAAAATTTTAAAACCGATCGTTCAAGCACAAGGAATTACACTAAACTAATGAAATTTTTTTACTTTTATGGTTTTAGTTGACCTGTTCGACCTGGGGAACTGTCACCGCAAGGCTCTAAAAAAAAAGCCTCTAAGGGAAACAGCCATCCCTTAAAAACTATTTAATATTTTTCCACAAAATTTTGCACAAACATTGTTAATAATGTGTACTATCAAAAAATTAAAACATCCGTGTAATTAAATATTTGCTACATACCTAAAAAAAACCCAAACTTTCCTCTTTTTCTTCGACAAAGAAGGTATATAACCCCTTAACTCTAAAAGATCTTTCATTATACCCTTGCAGAGGGTATTATAATTTTGTCCAAAAGTGTGCAACGCAGTAAAGGAGACATCTCCGACCCTATAAAGTATATATATTCTTGATCAGGATCACCTCCTGAGTTGATATGAGCATGTCCGTCTGTCCGTCTGTCCGTCTGTCCGTCTGTCCGTCTGTCTGTCTGTCTGTCCGTTTCTACGCGAACTAGTCTCTCAGTTTTGAAGCTATCGTCTTGAAACTTTGCACACACCCTTCTTTCCTTTGCACGCAGTATATAAGTCGGAACGGCCCGGATCGGCCGACTATATCCTATAGCTGCCATATAACTGATTGATCGGAAATGGTATAACTTTGGTGTTTTTAGAGTTACAGCGTTCAAATTTGACATGAAAGCTATTTTTGGCAACAAATTACGACATGCCAAATTTCATAAGGATCGGCCGACTATATCCTATAGCTGCCATATAACTGAACGATCGGAAATGGTACTTGGTAGAACTATATACTAACTATATACCAACTATATCCGATGTTTGCGATATATATCCGGTTTTAACTGCAAGGGTATATCTACTTCGGCTCCGCCCGAAGTTAGCTTTCCTTTCTTGTTTTATATATTTTATTGTAATTAATTGGTCTTACGATGATATTCTCAAAAGGACCGGCAAGCTTCATCCGATGTTTGCGATATATATCCGATTTTACCTGCAAGGGTATATCAACTTCACTTCAGCCCGAAGTTAGCTTTCCTTTCTTGTTTTTGTTTTCTTCTCATGCCTGTTCCTAAGCAAGTACTTATATTCAATTTTTTACACCGTAACGTAGAGTATATTAAGGGTATTCACTAACTACTGGTTGTTGTGAACAACCAGTGTATTTTGAGAACCTTCTTAGAAAACTCAATCGAATGTAGAATGTAAAACTCGAATGTAGGCAAGTGTGCGGTTCGTGAGTTGGCGCTCTATTTTGATAGTTTGCGGAACTCGTAAAACGGAAAGAAAGAATTTTGGTGGAAAGAAACAGCTACGATTG
This sequence comes from Drosophila parabipectinata, assembly GCA_018153455.1. NCBI lineage: Eukaryota > Metazoa > Arthropoda > Insecta > Diptera > Drosophilidae > Drosophila > Drosophila parabipectinata. The sequence continues at coordinate 11,358,998 of JAECYA010000053.1, forward strand.
TCTCCAGAGACGGAGGTTTTGGGTAAATATCCAGTCCGCTAACAAGTTTCCATTCTAACTTTCAGAGATACAGAGATAAAATTTCCCATGCCCATCCCAGGATTTGGATCATGTTTAGGTTCGTGGTTAGGTACCTAGACCTAGGGAGTCTAAATGAATCCCTTTCTTGCAATCTCCTAGGATTGGGGTTTTGAATTTTCCACACTGAGAAACTTTTTGTATTTATGGCAGAAAAATAATTTTTTTTGTATTTTTTTAGAGAATCTTATATTATTGTAGTGAATAACAATTTATGATAAATGAAAATGAATTTTTCTTAAATTTTTAAAATATTTAGTTAAGCAGCTTCTTCTGTGAAGCATTAAAAACTGTGGCAAAATGACAAAATGATCGGAAATGACAAATAACACAGTGCGACAAAAAAAGAAAAATTGGAGGAACTTTTGAAGAGACCTAGTAGGAATTGTTCATTAGGTCGAGTATAGTATAAAACCATGTTTGAAATTTTTCAAACACCCTCAAAATCTTGATTTATTTGGAAAAAACGGTTTTTCGGGACTTTTTTGCTCTTAAAAATTCCTAAACGCGTAATTTTAAACCGATTTTGAAATGTTTTTCGTTTTTCAATAGTTAAATGTTGGAGCTTTTGAAAAAATATAGATCTTTAATTTATTTTAGCAAAAAGGATAAAATTTTTACGCAAGAAACTGACATTTTTGAATTTTTGTGGTGTTTTTCGAACTTTGACGCCATTTTTTCGGTACAACTTCCAAGAAATGGTATCATTTTCGACACATATCAATATTGTCTCGTTGATACTGAATAAAACGAGACCAATTTCAATTTCAAGTTATGAAAATTGTTGAAGTTATAACGCTTTTCCCAAAACAAGTCACTTCAATCTTCATAGCGCTCCAAGATTCAAGATCAAGATTTTGAGGGTGTTTGAAAAATTTCAAACATGGTTTTATACTATACTCGACCTAATGAACAATTCCTACTAGGTCTCTTCAAAAGTTCCAAATCACTGTCGCACTGTGTAATTACAGTTATATACAAACGTTAAAGAATTGTTTTATTATTATTATTATTATTATTATTAAAGGTAGAGCAGTTTACAAAACTAAACTAGCTTAGTGGGTATAGCACTGGCAGCGGGGCCTTTGGCTTTAAAGCAGAGGTCGGCACGGCCCTATCTCGGGGGCATAGGAAATTTCTCTGCCCGAGCTCTGCCACACACACTTAGTATACGTGTGTGAAACGTCATGCTCACAGCCTACTTTCTGCTATTCGTTACTAACACTAATGCGGTAAAATCATATCAATGTATTGGGGTGCCGATCACTGACTTTAAAGTCTAGTTGATAATGAGATTTTATACATGTTTTAAGTCTTAGGTTATGAATAGCTTAGGTCTATGAACGGAGGTTCGTGGGTTATATATTTACATAATTACATTTTAGTTACAATTTTCTGATTTTGGACTTCATATTTTGTGGAACAAATTTGATTCTTTTAGAAAAGATATTATTTTTTGAAGGTTATCTGTGTTTAGTTCGTTGAGTAGGTTAAGTGGGTTTGTGTTTTTAAAGATAGAGTGCTTTATTTGATGGAGTGATGGGCATGAGTTGAGTAGGTGGGATATGGTGTTGTCTCCTTGGCAAAAGGGGCATGGGGGTGTTTGGTTCTGGTTGAAGTAGTGTTCGTGGGTAAGTTTTGTGTGGCCTAGTCTGAGGCGTACTATTTTTATTTGGTCGAGCCTGCTCGACTTTGGGTTAAAAGAGGTTATGTATTTGTCGATGTTCGTGTTGTCTTTGTTTATGGATTTATACCATTGACTGCATTGTTCAAAGTTTTGTTCCTGTCTTGTTGAGAATTCTGACCTTAAATGTTTGTTTATGTCTGTTAAATTTATGTTTGGGGTGAAAATGAGAGGGATTTTCGCTGCTGACTTAGCGGTTTGGTCGGCTAGCTCATTGCCTGCTATGCCTACATGGCACAGTGGTCCGGCTTGTATGGGGAGAGCGGCCAAAAATACTTCTAGTTGAGGTAGGGATTGGAAACTTGGCACAAAATATTTATATTTTTATTCTAAAATAATATGTTAAAATCAGCCAGATCGGGCAACTATATCATATAGCTGCCATATAACTGATTGATCGGAAATGGTATAACTTTAGTGTTTTTAGAGTTACAGAGTTCAAATTTGACATGAGTGCTATTTTTGGCAAAACATTACGACCTACCAAATTTCATAAAGATCAGCCGACTGTATCCTATAGCTGCCATATAAATGTTTGATCGGAAATGACCCAACTTTTGTGCTTTTTAAGATAGATAGTTGAAACTTCGTACAGATTCTATTTTTGGTCAGTTGATCCAACCTACCAAATTTCATAAGGATCGGCCGACTATATCTAATAGCTGTCATATAACTGAATGATCGGAAATGGTATAACTTTGGTGTTTTTAGAGTTACAGAGTTCAAATTTGACATGAGTGCTATTTTTGGCAAAACATTACGACCTACCAAATTTCATAAAGATCAGCCGACTGTATCCTATAGCTGCCATATAAATGTTTGATCGGAAATGACCCAACTTTTGTGCTTTTTAAGATAGTTGATAGTTGATAGTTGAAACTTCGTACAGATTCTATTTTTGGTCAGTTGATCCAACCTACCAAATTTCATAAGGATCGGCCGACTATATCTTATAGCTGTCATATAACTGAATGATCGGAAATGGTTTTGGTAGAAATAACAACTTCGGTGTTCTTGAAGATAGAAGTTTGGGACTTTTTTTAGATTTTGTATTGAAATAGATTGGTTATATTACGATATTTTCATAGGGATCGGCGAAAAAAATCTGATTCTTGCGATATATATCCGGTTTTTTCAAATTAAGGTTAGGTTACCTTTTTGTATTTTGCAAGCCGCACGGCACCTTACGGCACCTAAACTAAACTTTCTTATATTCTTAAAATGCTTAAGAATATTATACAAAAAGATTTTTGAATGCCAACGAGTGCCATCACAACTAAAACTCTAACCAAACACAGAAAAGACAAACTAAGAACGTTCACAATTATGTACTAAATACAACAGTGATTTACACAAAACACAACAAATACCATATATACTTTTTATTGAAAAAAGAAAGTTAATACCTTTCTTTACAATATTAAAAACTTCCATGGCACAAACACTTGTTTAAAAAATGTTTAATACGCTTTTTGCGGAGAGCTTCACTTGCTCGTTGCTTACGCTGCAATTCACAATGAATATCATGCTATCACTTTCGATGCTATTCTTGAAGCGGACAGACAGATCAAAACAAAAATATGAATTATTTCAAATAGGTAGACCAATTATAAATAAGAATTGGTACATTTAAAGTCAAAATTTGGACTTTGGTTTTTTTATTTTTGGCCTACGGGCTGGACCACTGTGCATGGCCAGGAATCCACAATACTTTTATTTTTGGGGATAGCTTTGTTAGATGTGATCGGATTTTGTTTGAGTAAAAGTTGTTATTGTTAGTGTTTTTTATGGAGTCAATTGCTGAGAGGGAGTCAGAGCAAATCATGAATTTACCCCTCAATCTTTTGACATGATCAATTGCTTCTTGGATGGCTATTATTTCGGCGGAGAGTACTGAAGAGTATGGGGGGAGCATACCATATTTTAAAATGTGGTTTTCTGTTGTGACTGCGTAAGTTATTGTGGAATTTATTTTTGATCCGTCTGTGAATATAAACTTGTAGGATTTGTGTGTACCTTTGGTATGTTCGTATAGTTTTCGATATGTGTCTGGGGGTGTTGTTTGTTTCTTGTGGATTCTGAACGTTGTATCTATAAGATTGGGGATTTCCCAAGGTGGATTGAATTTTTGTAGTTTTTGTGGTTGGTATGGTAAGTTTAGTGAGAGGCAGAGTTGTATGGTTCGGTCTATGGTGGTTAGGTTTTTTCTGATTTTCCGTTGCTTAACAAATTTGTGTATGGGTGTGTCTCTGGAAAAAATTAAGTTTTTGCTAAGCTTGGCTGTTTGTAGGTCTCGTTTGCTCTATTGTGAGAATATTGGACTCGTTGATTAAGTTAGATATGGGGGTTGTTCGGAAGGCTCCAAGGGCTAGGCGAAGCGCAGTATTGAACGGGGTCTTTAATTTGTTTAAGGTGCTTTTCGGTGAGTGCCCGTAAAGGAACAAACCGTATTCCAGTTTAGCAATGACCGTTGCTTTGGCGACGTGAAGGAGTGTGTGGGTATTGCAATTAGAATTGAGAAGTTTTTATAATTCGGCACAATCCAACCTACGTGTATTTCACGAAACACAAAATTTTTTTTTTTTTTTTTTTTTTTTTGTAATTAGCAGGGTAACGTTTATTTAAAACTGTCCATTAGGGACAACCATTAAATGTTATCACATAAACTTCACTTATAAATAATATTAAATATTAAAATGGTAGAAATAAATTTGAGTAGTAAGGGGAGGTCCAGCGGGTGAGTCCTTTTTAGTCTTCTGGGCTGCTCGCTGTTGTCCAGCAGGGAGCTGGCCAACAGGTTCGGGTGATTATGAAGCCTCTGCATGTAACGTGCGCTGCTTCTTTGTATCTCGTCCTTGACCCAAGGGAAATTGAGAACCTCGTGGATGGTGCGATTGTCATGATAGACGTGGGCCCCAGTGGCGATTCGAAGGGCTCTATTTTCGAAAGCTTGCATAGTTCGGACATTCGTCTTGCTCGCAGTGCCCCAGAGCTGTATGCCGTACGTCTAGATTGGGCGTATTATGGCCTTGTAAATAAGGAGTTTAGTGGAAGTTCTCAGCTTCGATCTCCTACCCATAAGCCAGTAGAAGGATCGAAGTCTTTGATCAGCCTGTTTCCTCTTCTTAATCAGATGGGGGTTCCAGATGAGCCTCCTGTCTAGGGTCAATCCCAGGTACTTGGGATTGTCTTCCTGTGGGATTGAAGAGCCGTTAAGGTTAACTGGAGGGCAGTTGCTTTGCAAAAAGAAAATGTGGAGGCAGTGGACTTCTCATTATTGACGGCAATGTTCCATCGCTTTTGCCAGTCGCTGAGCAAGTCAAGCTGCAATTGCATCGTTTCGGCTGCCCCCAATGCGCTATCGGCGGTGGTAAGGAAGGCGGTGTCGTCTGCATAGGTTGCTGCGAGCAGGTCAGGCCTCTGAAGAACAGGGAGGTCGGCCGTGTAAGCATTGTACATCAATGGGCCAAGCCAAGAACCAGGATGCCAGACTCGGTCAAACGCCTGCTTCACGTCCAGCATGACGGCCATGCAGTACTTCTTGGCTTCAAACGCGTCCAGGATGCACTGCACTACCCGATGGCACTGCTCCGGCGTACCGTGTCGCCGCCTGAAGCCAAACTGGTGGTCAGGGATCAGTCCAGCCTCGTCAAATACTGGCAGTGCTCTGTTTAAAAACAATCGTTCAAGTATTTTGGAGAGCATTGGTAACAAACTTATTGGTCGGTAGGACGAAAGGTTTGCTTCGGGTTTCCCGGGCTTAGGTATCATAGTTACCTGGGCACGTTTCCATGTGGACGGAAAGTACCCTATCTCCAAGCATCTATTATAGATCCTCGTAATTAGCTGAATGCTTGGAGGTGGTAACATTTTTAATGCAATTGCATTGATACCATCATCGCCCAGGGCCTTGTTTTTGCTCATGATGGTTAGCTCAGCTGTTTCCTCCTCAGTTACTGGTGGTATTGGATCGGCGTCCCTGGAAGGCTCGGCTAGCAGACCGGCAGTTTCAGCAGCATCCTCCGGTGAGCAGCGATCGAAAGGCGTAAAGACACCTTCGAGGTGTTCGGCAAAAGCGTTGGCCCTGTCCATCTCCCATCTGCACCAGCTGCCGTCGGTTCTTTGTACAGGTGGGATCCTTTTCAGCGGCTGTCTGATAGATTTGGTTACTCGCCATAAGTTATGTTGAGGGTCGCCTGGCTCAAGTTGTTCGACGAACCCTTCAAAGGCCTGCTTTCTTAGTCTTGCCAGAGTTTCTGTCAGACATTTGGTCGCTCTATTGAAGGCGGTTTTGTCCAAAGGATTCCTCGAGAGCATCCACACTCTTCGGAGTCGTCGCTTTTCAAGTTTGAGTTCTTCGACTTCTGGGCTCCAAAAATGGATGTCCCTGTCAGTGGCTCTTGGGCGGTTGGAGGGCCTTGGTGCTGCTTCAGAAGCTGCCGCCTGAATATGGGCTGTTAACTCTTCTACAAAGATGTCGATGTCAACCAGGGAGTCAAGTGTCGGGCTAGGGTCGGTTACGTTGTTCAGGTAAGATTGGTACTTGTCAACGTCTGTTGTCTTGTAGATCAGCTTTTTGCGGGCTGACCTGAGCAAGGCTGGGGTGAAAAGTGACACGGCAAAGGCGCTGTGGTCCGAGAAGGGGTCTTCTACTTCTCTCGCTTGAATTCCGGCAGAATCCAGTCCTCCGGAGATGGCGAAGTCTAGGACATCTGGGATTTTGTGGGGATCCGTAGGCCAGTATGTGGGTGCACCGGTTGCGTGACAGCTCAAGTTTCGGGACTGAATCTGCCTGTATAGGGCCGAGCCCTTTGGGTTCGTAATCCTGGAGCCCCACCAGGGGTGTTTAGCATTAAAGTCCCCTCCGATTATGAACTTGGGGCCGAGGCAATCCAGTAGCAAGCCGAATTCCTGTTCGTGGATGTTGTGCCTGGGGGGGCAATATGCTACAGCGATTGTTATGTCACCGTTGGTAGTGGAGATTTTAATTTGGGCACATTGCACCCAGTCTTCGCACATGGCTGGATGTGCCTCATACTTGATGCAGCTGCGAATAAGGATGGCCGCGCCCCCCGCGACCTCTACCGTTCGGGTGGTTAGCGGCAATGAGGTCGTATCCTCTAATAGTCAAGTATGATCTGTTGGTAAAATGCGTTTCTGATATGAGGAGAACGTCTGCTTGGTGGGTCTTGCAATATAGCTCGACCTCTGGCCTTCTTTTTACCAGGCCGTTAGCATTCCATATGGTTATATCTAACGTCTTGGGGCAGTCTCCTTGGGGGCGAACGCTCTTTGCCTTTTTGTAGGCTGGACAGCCCTTGTAAGAGGCGCGTGTGATCCGTCGCAGTGGAGGCAGACGGCTGGTTCACTGGCGATTTTGGTGCATTCGGATGATGGGTGCCTATCTCCACACTTTACGCATCTGTACTCCAGATGGCAGTACCGTTTCGTGTGACCGAAGCCCTGGCAGCGATTGCATTGGGGCACATCGTCGAATTTTTTTGGTGGCTCAACCGTAACCACTGCATAGCCGTTTGACTTAAAGGCCTCCTTGTTGTTTTTGGCTGGCTCAAGGTTAATGAAGAAAATGTTTAGTGGCTTCTTTGTACCTTTTTGCGTAGGATTGTGTATATCCCTGACTTTGTGTCCATGGCTGCTGAAACCCACCTTAATATCCTCCGGGTCGGTGGAGAAGTGGAGGCCTTTAACGACGATTCGATAAGCGCGCTCGTCTCGGGGCTGGAATGTGTGGTACCGATGGTTATTTTCGCTCAGGAACTTTTTCAGAGTTGAGTAAGTACCCTTGTCTGAAGTCATGACGCGAATTGTGTTGTTAGTGCTTGCCTTGTAGGTCACTGAAAACCCTGAAAACCCTAAAGAACTTTTTAGAATATATAAAGAAGTCACGAATGAACCTCATGGTTATTTACTTATCGATCTTACGCAAGGAATAAATGATCTTTTAAGATTTAGAACAGAGATTTTTAATCCATTATATTCAATTTGCTATTCAGATGAAAATGGTTTGCAAAAGAGCAAAAAGGGCTCACACCAACAGCCCTGGACTTCTTCATCGTAAATGGGGTACCACTCAACAAACTTTCGATCGAAACCAGATACGAGCTGTCCTCGGATCATTTGGCCATCGTCGCAACGCTAAGTCAAAGACCGCAATGCAAGGCCAAAACGAAATCAATACTACCGCCGAGCTCCTCTGTTGAAAAGTTTAAGAAGTCCCTGGACAAAAGCATTAAGCTCAACGCTGTCATCAATCATCCAGACGATCTTGAAGCTGCGGTGGCAGCCTTCATGGAAAATATACACACTGCAGCGACAGCTGCTACCCCGAACCAAAGGCACCTTTCGAATCAAAAAGCTCTACTTCTTATACGGCTTAGAAGAAGAGTCCGCCGACAATACACAAGAACAGGAGATAGTCGCTTCCACAAGGTTTATAAAAGACTGTCAAACCGGAAAAGCAAAGTCTTGATCAAGAACAAGCAGGACCATATAGACCAGATGTTGGAAAATGCGAGTCCAGATGCATCTACTAATCACTCCTTATGGAAACTCACAAGTCGATTTAAGAGACAGGTCATCCCAAAGGCTCCACTCAGAAATCCCGCTGGCGGTTGGTGTAGGTCAAGTCAGCAGACGCCGCTAGTTCTAACTCCGATGGAAAATCGAATGTTTGTAGAAACACAACTGGACAGACCTTTTCAAATGGGTCTTCCCTGTAAGCCTGTAACCCTGGAAGAAGTCAAGGCACAGATCGGAAAGCTGAAAAACAAAAAAGGACCAGGAGAGGACCTTCTAGACAACAAAATGGTGAAGATTCTTCCCATCATGGCGCTACTTTTCACAGTCCTGTTTTTAACAGCGTCCTAAGGCTGAGTCACTACCCATGCTAATGAGTCACTAATGCTATCATCACGATGATACTTAAGCCTGGAAAGCAACCCACTGAAGTAGATGCATACAGGCCAATTAGTCTCTTACCTGCATTGGGCAAAATGATGGAAAGAGTCATACTGAATCGTATCCTTGGACAAGCAAGGGTAAGCAGTCATGGCACACCTGAACAGCTTGACACCGCGTGGTCAATTTCGCTCTGGAAGCCATGTGAAACAAATGTATGCAGTTGCTGTGTTCATGGACATTCAACAAGCCTTTGATAGGGTATGGCGCGATGGTCTTCTAAGTAGGCTAAAAAACCTCCTAACGCCTCAGCTCTTTTTCCTCATTCAGAGTTTCTTCAGTTTCTTCACATCGGAGAGAAAATTCAGTGTGGTTGTCGATGGAGAAAAGTCGTCAAAACGCCCAATTTCAGCTGGTGTACCCCAAGGCACCTTGGTGGGATTTTGGATAGAGGACTTAATTTCCAGAGACACACAACGATGATCAAGCAGGCTGTGCTTTCAAAGGCATCAAGTATGTCCTGGCTATTATCACCAATAAATAAGCTTTCACTGTCAAACAAAGTTAGGATCTATAAATCTATAAATCTCTCAGCCCCATCTGGAAGTATGCATTACAAGTCTACGGCATAGCGTCTAAGTCAAACCTGCACAAAATACGAGTAGCGCAAAGTAAGATTGTCAGATCGATTTGTAATGCCCCCTGGTGCCCACATGAGAACTAGAGATATAGAATGAGATCTAAAAATCTTAAAGATAGGCGATGTAATACGTTCACATGCAGAAAAATATCATGAACGTCTTGGCTCTTATACTAACTCCCTAGCGAAAAGGCTAATATTGAGACCTAGAAAAAGGAGATTAAAAACAAGAAAGGAAAGCTAACTTCGGGCGGAGCTGAAGTTTATATACCCTTGCAGTTAAAACCTATAACCGGTCGCTAACATCGGATATAGTTGGCCAATCCTTATGGGAATATAAATATATAATTCAATTTATTACAATACAAAGTCTTAAAAAAGTCCCATACTTCTATATTGAAATATACCAAAGTTTGTATTTCTACCAAAAACCATATCCGATCGTTCAGTTATATGGCAGCTTTAAGATATAGTCGGCCGATCGTTACGAAATTTGGTAGGTTGGATCAACTGACCAAAAATATAATCTGTACCAAGTTACAGCTTTCTATCTTCAAAAACACAAAAGTTGGGTCAATTCCGAACGTTCAGTTATATAGCAGCTATACGATATAGTCGGCCGATCCGGCCGATACTGCGTGCAAAGGAAAGAAGGGTGTGTGCAATGTTTCAAGACGATAGCTTTAAAACTGAGAGACTAGTTCGCGTGGAAACAGACAGACAGACGGACAGACGGACATGCTCATATCAACTCAGGAGGTGATCCTAATCAAGAATATATATTCTTTATAGGGTCGGAGATGTCTCCTTCACTGCGTTGCACACTTTTGGACAAAATTATAATACCCTCTGCAAGGGTATAAAAACCTTAATACTAATAATTAAGTAACAGTTTGAAAAGTAAATACAAAAAGTATAAAAAACTAAATTTTTCAAAATGGCCCACTAGTGGTATTCAGGTGGTACAGACCCGAGATCTAAGCTCCGTTAACAGACACTTTAGAGAAAATGCGAAAGTTATAGATGACAGAAGCAGCCAAAGAAGCCGTTCAGAATGGAAGCCCTAATGTATGGGCCGTTGTTAAAACATCCGGATTTTTCTCGGTGATTCTTTATCCAATGTGATGCTTCGGATGCGAAAGTCGGGGCAGTTTTCTTTAAGTTTTTTCTTTCACGACAAGGGAAATGAGGGGCCAATAAAGTATTTCTCTCAGAACTTAAATAAGTGCCAAAGTGCACTATACAGGGTGACAATAAATAACCCGGACAAACTTTGAAGCAATCTATTATAAATGTGTTATTATGCAGCCCTTAAATAAATGCATTTATCGATAGCTTGTATTTTTCTAAAACAAATATATTTACATTTTTGTGATTCCCATCAATTTGATATTTGATTCGTGATGTCTAACAATCGTTGTGCAATTTTAAAACTGTTTCAACAAGGAAATCACCAATGCGACATTGTTCGTTTGCTTGGCATTCCCAAAAAAATGTCTCTGACGCTATCCGGCGATTTAATGAGCTTGGCCATGAAGGTGACCGTCCCGGACGAGACCATGCACCGCTAACACTTCCAGAATTCGCCAGAAAAATAGCCCGTGAAATCGGAGTGAATCGAGAAAGTTTTCGGTTGATTGCAAAAAATGAACTTAATGTCAAGCCCTACAAGCTCCAAAAAGTGCATCTTCTTACGGATGACAATAAGCGCGTGAGACTCCAAAGATGCCGTCAGCTAAAGCGTCGCGCCGCAGGTCAAAAATGGGAGCGTATTCTCTTCACGGACGAGAAGATATATTCAAGATATTCACCATCCAACAGCCGCACAATCACCAAAATGACGGAAACTGGTCGGCTGAAGCTCCAGGTACCTCTGCAATAATCGAGCGCCGTCAATGTGAGCAGTCTTTAATGGTTTGCGCCACCTGCAAAACACCCCTTGTTTTCATCGATCAAAAATCAATCAGGAAGTGTACCGCCGGGACATTTTGGAAACTGTTGTGCTTCCTTGGGCCCAGCAGCACTTCAGGTGATATGGAGTAGACGTTTCAACAGGATTCAGCGCCAGCCCATAGAGCCAAATTGACTCAGGACTGGTGCAAAGCCAATTTTCCGGACTTTATCGCATCCAGTGAACAACCACCATACTCGCCAGATCTTAATCCGATGGACTACAGTGTGTGGTCTATTTTGGAGTCCAGGGCATGTGCTAAACGCCACATAAGTTTGGAGGCGCTGAAGCAATCATTGCTCCGATAATGGGATCGATTATCGGAAGAAGACCTGCGGCCCAATGCGCTAAACGTTTAGGGCTCTGCATCGCAGCCCAAGGAAGCCACTTCGAAACCGGCTGAACATATGTTAACACAATACCTATTTAATAGTTGTGCATCTGCATTTTTCTCAAATACAGTTCCTTAAAAAGTTACGATCAAAAATGTTTGTCCGGGTTATTTATTGTCACCCTGTATTACATTAAATATATACTATGCATATATACAATATTACAAAAAATGTTGTATCTACATATATCATAAAAAATTAAAGCTGGACATGTAAAAAATTTAAAGAATATAAAATGTGTATATCTATTCAATATCTATTCTATGATCTTTAACAATAATATAAATACCTCATAGATTTTGGGATAACTTCTCCTTTATCAGTAGGAAACTGTTTATCAGTAAGAAAATTATGATTGAACGTGTCAAGTTCGTGAAGGAGGCGTGACGTAATTTTTGCGGACGAATTCAAGTTTAACCTTTTCGGATTTGATAACAGGCAATATGTTTGGCGGTGTGCGAATGCAGAACTCGATCCTAAAAACCTTAAAGCAATGGACAAGCACAGAGTCGGACATATTACGGTTTGGGCCTATATGGCTGCGTCTGGAGTCGGAAACTCGGTTTCCATTGACGGAGCTATGGATGCTAAGGTGAACCTCGCCATTTCAAAACAAAATCTAGCACGAAGCGCAGAAATCTTAGGTATACTTAGGACTTAGGTTTTATCAAGACAATGACCCCAAGCACACTGCTGGCAATGTGTAGCTTTGGTGGTTCTTAAACTTTCCACATGTAATAAAAATACCAGCACAGTCTTCAGACCTAAACGTTTTTGAGAATTAGTGGGTGATTTTAGACAAATCGTTCCGAAAAAAGAAAATAACGAGAAAAAATGAGCTGAAAACTGTCTTACTGGAGGAGTAAAGGAAAATTCCTGTTGAAACCACAAAAAAATTTGTGAAATCTAGGGGAAACCGTTTACAGGCAGTAAAAAAACAAAAGAGTGGCCCGACCAAATATTAGATTTAAGAAGGACACATTTTCTAATAGCTTTAAGTGTTTGCACGAAATAAGCAATGACGATTTGAAATTTTATTATGTTCTTGCACGAAATACGCTTCGAGCTACATTACCATATGTGGCAAACTCGAAAAGCCGCTAATAAGGTATAGCTTCATTTTTCCCCTCAAACTATGCGCCTCGAAAATACAAAGTAGAAATATATGTAAATGTACATATTATTAACCAATAAACTCATACAACAGTTTCACCCTGAACTCCGGCCAGTAAAGACGTGCGACTATTCAAAAACCAAGGCTACTGCTTATCTACTTTTCTAACTCGGTTCGCGAACAATATTTCGCGACAAACTATCACCCGAACATTAGCTACAAACAAATTCCGTTAGGGCCCGAGCCCTCGAGACACCACAATGTCTCTACCACCCGACCGACCCCCGCCAACGTCCCCAAGTGAACCTAAATACATAATTATCACCAGAAAAGACAATAACACCTTCGAAAAAATAAACCCATTCCTAATCAAAAAAATAGTTGACTTTGAATGCAGTGGTGCAGTCGAAGTCTGCCATAAAACAAAATCTGGAGCCCTACTAGTGAAAACCAAAAATTCTTTTCAAGCCCAGAAATTAATTAAAATGGAAACTTTCCACAACTTTCCAGTTCGTGCGGAAGAACACAGATTCTTAAACACTTCCAAAGGAGTCATCTACTCCAACGATTTGCGGTACTTAGAAGAAAACGAAATTTTAGAAGAACTTAAGCTCCAAAAAGTAGTTGCTGTCCAAAAATACTAAAAAAAATAAACTCAGACGACAACAACAAGGCACAAACAGGTCTTATAATACTCACGTTCGGCACAGTAACCTTACCAAAAAGATTATGGATAGGCTACGAGAGCGTTGAATCCTCAAAATTTTTCAAATTTTCAAATTTTATTTGAATACATCAATCAATCTCCGCTCACAACTCTAAACAATGGCTCAGCCACCCACTTCACAACCCACCACACATTCACGCACATAGATCTCTCAATTGCATCTCCACCTCTTAATCTTAGCTCCAAATGGTATACGGATACCTCCCCATCAGGCAGCGACCATTATCCAATCCATATCGAAATGTTTGACGAACATAGAGTAAACAACCCCACTGAAAGACCAAGATTTAATCTAAAAAAGGCAAACTTTCCACTCTTCCAGGAAATCGCAGATAAACTATCCGCCGAAAAACCCCACAGCGCTAATATAAACAAAGAAACCGCCAATATAACCAAGATAATAATCCAATCTGCCAACGAATCCATTCCCCAATCACACCCCTCTAACAAAAAGAGGAACGTACGAAGGTGGGACCAAACTCTCCAAAAACTGCAAAATGAAAAACAAATGGCTTGGACAAATCTAAACAGTAACATTGACACCACAAACATACTAATTTACAAAAAAGCCAACGCTAAACTCAAACGGGAAATAAAAATTAGAAAAAAAAAATCCATGGAAAACTTCACTGCACAAATCAACCCAAATTCTCCAATCGGAGAAATATGGTCCAAAATCAACCGTTTCTGCGGCCTGAAAACCAGACACAACATCCACTGCCTTACCAATCCCATTGACTCAAAAAGCATTCTAGACAATAACGAAATAGCCAATACCCTCTGCACACACTGGTCAAATGCATCACTCGACAGCAACTTCCACGAAAATTTCATTCAACGAAAAACTAACCTAACCCCTAACACACACATTCCGTCGCCCACAGCACTTAAGATCGAAAAAGAAATAACGCTTGTAGAACTACAGACTGCACTCAACCAACTCAAGGGAAAAACTCCTGGCAGAGACCGCATAAGCTATCCAATGCTGAAGTACTTACCCACTAATCTAAAAATCAGACTTCTTAATCTCTTCAACAACATCCTCCGATCAAATATCCCCCAGCAATTTAAAGTAAGCAGTGTAATTCCCATACTCAAGCCAAATAATGACAAAACCAACATTAACTCATACCGACCCATCTCGCTTAACCCCTGCATTTCAAAGGTTCTCGATAAGATAATAGCAAAACGGCTATGGTGGCTAGCTACAAATGGCAAGCTTCTTGATAACCGTCAAATGGGATTTAGAAAGGGAAAATCGGTTTCTGACCCTCTAGCTCTGCTAGATTATCAGATAACTACGGCCCTTTCCAGAAAAAACCACATTTCGATCATCTCGTTAGATTTCGCCAAAGCTTTTGACAGAATAGGCATCCACAGCATCGTCGACGAACTCCACACCTGGAAAATAGGACCCACTATCCTAAACTACATAATAAACTTTCTCACTAACAGAAAAATTACAGTCCTAGCAAACAAATCGTACTCCAATCCGAAACCACTACACAACGGAATACCGCAAGGTTCTCCCTTATCTGTGAAACTATTTGTAATCGCATTTAACCAACTTAATAAAATAAAAGCTAAACCAAAAAAATTGAATTCACTGGATACGCTGACGACTTCACATTAACCTACAAGCCAGGGAAAATACAAAACAGCATCAACTTGAACCCACTTCTAAATGACATAAACCAATGGTTCAACTACTCTGGCGCATCGCTTTCAACCAGAAAGTGCAAACACTTGCATATCTGTAGAAAGAAAAACTGCTGCCTCACACTGCAATCCAACAGCTCCCCCCTACAGAATGTCACTTCCCTCAAAATTCTTGGAATCACAGTAACCAAAAACTACAAATGGAACAAACATGTAGAAAACCTCACTCTAGAACTAGCCAAAAGACTCGACGTAATCAAATGTCTCTCTAGCAAAAAATTCTGCTGCAACACAACCACAATTTTATACGTGATCAAATCCATCATTATGTCAAAAATCGATTACGGGTTACACATATATGGGCATGCTCCCAAAACCACACTAAGCAAGCTTAAAACAATATACCAATCAGCAATAAGAATCGAGTTCAATGCATTCCGTACAACCCCAATCAACAATCTCCTCCACGAAGCCAATATATTACCAATAGAACATAGAACAACATTTGCAACGCAAAAAAATTTCAAAACTATAATCCACTCCAAACACTCTCCAATAGAAAAAATATACTACAAAATCAAAAACTCAAAAAATACTCCAAAACTCCCGTCGGCACTACACAACACAATAGAACAATTCAAAAATTTTAATATTTACATATCACCGGTAACATGCAAAAAGGAAAAGACCCCTCACTGGATAAGCAGCAACGCAAACATAAACACTTCATTGCACGCACTGCACAAAGAAAACACAACACCCAACATCTACCAGTTAAAATTCAATGAACTAAAAAACACACTACCAAATAGACAATTCCTCTACACAGACGGATCTAAATCTGAGGACGGCGTTTCATTCAGCGTCACAAGAGAAAACGAGGTCATCGAACACCACATACTACCTCAGTACTCCTCCGTATACACTGCCGAAATATCGGCAATACTAACAGCTTGCAACTACGCCAGTAAACTTCGAGGGAAATTTGCAATATGCACGGATTCCCTCTCAGCCTTACAGGAGATCGGGAACACCAAAAAACAAAATTTTTACACCACCTCCATTAGGAAAATATTAAACAAATTAAAAAAAAAAATAAAATTTTGCTACTATGGGTCCCTGGGCACTGCGGGATCATAGGTAATGAATTCGCAGATACAACGGCAAAAAAAAGCAAACAATTTCCCACTAATCATTCAAAACAACCACAACCAATCTGACATCTTTAAATACCTTAAACGAAATACCCAAACAATTAAAAAATCAATTCTCAATAACTCCTCAACCCACTAAAAACAAATAAACCACGACAGCGAACCTACTAAAAACATCTCTCGAGCAGACTCAATTAAATTCGCAAGATTAAGACTAGGGCATACCAACATAACCCACAGCCACTTAATCAATAAAACACCACCACCAATCTGCCCAAACTGCAACACAATCTTGACCCTACAACACATATTCATCGACTGCCCTGGACTGCAGCAAGAGAGATCTAAATTTCTAAAACAAACAATAGCTGAAATTACCTCATACAAAAATATACAAAATACAATACAATTCCTAAAAAGCACCAATATTTACCACTGTATTTAATCATAAGCAATCATACATAAAATTACCAACATTTTTATCATAAAACAAATAGATATAATAGACATAGATAGAAATAGACAAATCCAAAACTTCCAATGTACATAACATACCTCTAGAAAAAAAAATATGTTCAACAATGTAAATAAGTAGCTTAAGGCCTTTAGTTGCTATAGCTGTAAAAAAATACTTTTCCGCGCAATTTAAATTGCCAGGAGCCATTGCTAATAAAGGTGGCCTTTTGATTGATATTGTTTTCAAAAAATGGCCCAACAAAATTTTAAGGAACCAAACTGAACAAAAATACATTAATTATAAAAATCGGTTGTTTTTTATGTTATTCCATTTTTACATACCGTCCTAAAAGATGGATTTGAATTCTTTGAATTCGCTCACGCCCTATGGGACTGTGCAAGCTTGCTCCGCCATAAGGCTTATGCGCTAGAGGGCTTTTGATGTCTTTTTATAACAAAATCACTGCCCAATTCAATAAGAACTTCATTTTTTTTTTCATTACTACTCACAATTACTACGCTTTTTTTGTGGGGCAATTGTTTGGCAAGTAGTGTGGGCGCATGGACTTAATAAAGCATTTCCTTACTTCTTATTAAATCAAAAAAGGTTTATGTTATCGTATTGTAAATAAATTCAAAAACAAAACTGCGTTAATAGTTTTTATAATTCGGCACAATCCAACCTACGTGTATTTCACGAAACACAAAAAATGCTAGATTAAAATTGTTTATTATAAAACTTTAGAAAAGCACATATACACAAAGACACATCACATTAAACAAATATTGCATTAAACACTTAAATTTTACATACCTCCACTAATATTTCCCATTTTACTTAGTTTTATAATTTTAAGTAGAGCTTTGGCTCTACCTTTAAAACCGAAGTTAGCTTCGGGCGGAGCCGAAGTTTATATACCCTTGCAGTTAAAACCGAATATATATCGCAAACATCGGATATAGTTGGCCGATCCTTATGATTACAACATAATAAAACTAATTAACTAAAATAAAAAATCTAAAAAAAGTCCCAAACTTCTATCTTCAAAAATAAGAAAGTTGATATTTCTACCAAGTACCATTTCCGATCGTTCAGTTATATGCCAGCTATAGGATATAGTCGGCCAATCCTAATGAAATTTGGTAGGTTGGATCAACTGGACAAAAATAGAATCTGTATTAAGTTTCAGCTTTCTATCTTCAAAAACACGAAAGTTGGGTCATTTCCGATGGCAGCTATAAGATATAGTCGGCCGATCCTTATGAAATTTGGCATGTCGTAATGTTTTGCCAAAAATAGCTCTCGAGTCAAAAACACCAAAGTTATACCATTTCCGATCAATCAGTTATATGGCAGCTATAGGATATGGTCGGCCGATCCCGGCCATTCCGACTTATATACTGCGTGCAAAGGAAAGAAGGGTGTGTGCAAAGATTCAAGAAGATAGCTTCAAAACTGAGAGACTAGTTCGCGTAGAAACGGACAGACAGACGGACAGACAGACGGACAGACGGACATGCTCATATCAACTCAGGAGGTGATCCTGATCAAGAATATATATACTTTATAGGGTCGGAGATGTCTCCTTCACTGCGTTGCACACTTTTGGACAAAATTATAATACCCTCTGCAAGGGTATAATGAGCTATTATTTAGCGCGACAAAAACCAAAATTAGCATTCATGCAAAATCCGAAATCACTAACTCAAAAAAACAATTATAGCTCAAAAACTCAAAAAAAAAATTATAGCATTTCCGATCAATCGGAATGGCAGCCATAGCATCTAGTCAGCCGATCCCAGTTCCGACTTATATACTGCGTGCAAAGGAAAGAACGGTGTGTGCAAAGTTTCAAGTCGATAGCTTTGGAACACGAACAACCATCGAGCAAAGGGAATTAGTCCTAAAACATTTTAAGGACGGAAAAACGCAGCACGCTATAGCCGAAATGATTTTCTTAAGCCTCAGCACGGTGCAATATATGTTTTAGTCCGACTTCATCCAGTGCTGTAAAGCCAAAGTTTTTCAACATATATGTAAATGTGCAAAATAAATTGTAACCTTAACTGTGAGCAAAAAAATTACTTATTTTTGTTGCAAGCCCATTCCAGATTGTTATTTGAAACCACTCTAAATAAAACCACCTGGGGTGTAAGTTGAATAAACTGCCATAACAAAATTTTTTTTAAATTTTTATAAATTTTTAATAAAAAATGTTTTTGCAAAAATCTACATTTTACCAATTAAGTCCACGAAATGTTTAGTTTATTAATTAATAAATTAATAATTTTAATTGCAGTTTAATTACAAATTAAACACTTATGTATCAATCGAACTTTTCACGTAAAATTGCGATTTCATTACTGATTTTAGACAAAACACTAGCAAGATTGTCGGTGTTTTTATAATAACTCAGAACAGGCATGTGTGGAATCCTAAAGTGAAATTGAAACGAAATTAAGTGAAGGGGTTTTGTGTGGCACAACTGATCGTTCCTTTTTCCTTTTTTTGTTTTCTTTTTTTTAAGCTTTTATTGAATGGAAATATATTATCGCTTACAACATTGGGAAAACATTGATTGTATTTTACATTGTATATTTGCTTGAAGCTTTTTGATGTTAGTGTTTTTTGTGAGGACACTGCGCGTGTCACTGAAAATGGTGTTGTTACGCCTACTCGTTCGTTTACTTCTTAATTGTTACATTATCCCTTTCTGCGTGAGACTCGTTCTTTCTGCTTTTTAATGACGCTTATTTTCGAACGTCTAGTGCGCATCTGGTGACCATCACTGCTGCCACCATTGGACAAGTACTCCCTCATGGCGCAAACGTAGTCCTCCTTGGCCTTGGCAGCCTTGGCCTCCCACTCCGACTTGTCATTCATTGAACGCCATAATTCACCTGCCTTCCTAGTCACCTCGGTTACTTTGATCCCGGGGTTATCTTCTTTTATGGACTCACGGATACTGCTGAGCCACAGCATGTAGGAGGAAAGTGGGCGTTTCGGTTTTTCGGCCATTTCAGTTTGTTTTTTCTTGTTAAATATTTCGAGCTTCTCATGTGAGTTGGAAGTTAGTACTGATTTTCCCAAGAATATTTTTCTCAGTCGTTTGACAATTATAGAATATAGTCTACTGATTTCAGTTCTATTTCCTGAAACACGAAATATGGGTATATATAGCTGCGTCTGGAGTCGGAAACTCGGTTTCCATTGACGGAGCTATGGATGCTAAGGTGAACCTCGCCATTTAAAAGCAAAATCTAGCACGAAGCGCAGAAATATTGGGTATACTTAGGATTTAGGTTTTATCAAGACAATGACCCCAAGCACACTGCTGGCAATGTGTAGCTTTGGTGGGTCTTAAACTTTCCACATGTAATAAAAAAACCAGCACAGTCTTCAGACCTAAACGTTTTTGAGAATTAGTGGTTGATTTTAGACAAATCGTTCCGTAAAAAGAAAATAACGAGAAAAAATGAGCTGAAAACTGTCTTACTGGAGGAGTAAAGGAAAATTCCTGTTGAAACCACAAAAAAATTTGTGAAATCTAGGGGAAACCGTTTACAGGCAGTAAAAAAACAAAAGAGTGGCGTGACCAAATATTAGATTTAAGAAGGACACATTTTCTAATAGCTTTAAGTGTTTGCACGAAATAAGCAATGACGATTTGAAATTTTATTATGTTCTTGCACGAAATACGCTTCGAGCTACATTACTATATGTGGCAAACTCGAAAAGCCGCTAATAAGGTATAGCTTCATTTTTCCCCTCAAACTATGCGCCTCGAAAATACAAAGTAGAAATATATGTAAATGTACATATTATTAACCAATAAACTCATACAAACTAAGAAAAAATTTTGTTGTTTGATATTTTTGTGCTCATGGATTAGAGAGTTAACTAATAATAATAAGATTTATTTTCGTTTTTCTTTAAAATCATTGTTAAGGCACTTAAAACCTTTAATTATAAACTAAAAATAAAACGTATTTGATAAAACCTATTTGAATAAAACGTATTTGATAAAGGTGGCCTTTTGATTGATATTGTTTTCAAAAAATGGCCCAACAAAATTTTAAGGAACCAAACTGAACAAAAATACATTAATTATAAAAATCGGTTGTTTTTTATGTTATTCCATTTTTACATACCGTCCTAAAAGATGGATTTGAATTCTTTGAATTCGCTCACGCCCTATGGGACTGTGCAAGCTTGCTCCGCCATAAGGCTTATGCGCTAGAGGGCTTTTGATGTCTTTTTATAACAAAATTACTGCCCAATTCAATAAGAACTTCATTTTTTTTTCATTACTACTCACAATTCCTACGGTCTTTTTTGTGGGGCAATTGTTTGGCAAGTAGTGTGGGCGCATGGACTTAATGAAGCATTTCCTTACTTCTTATTAAATCAAAAAAGGTTTATGTTATCGTATTGTAAATAAATTCAAAAACAAAACTGCGTTAATAGTTTTTATAATTCGGCACAATCCAACCTACGTGTATTTCACGAAACACAAAATTTTTTTTTTTTTTTTTTTTTTGTAATTAGCAGGGTAACGTTTATTTAAAACTGTCCATTAGGGACAACCATTAAATGTTATCACATAAACTTCACTTATAAATAATATTAAATATTAAAATGGTAGAAATAAATTTGAGTAGTAAGGGGAGGTCCAGCGGGTGAGTCCTTTTTAGTCTTCTGGGCTGCTCGCTGTTGTCCAGCAGGGAGCTGGCCAACAGGTTCGGGTGATTATGAAGCCTCTGCATGTAACGTGCGCTGCTTCTTTGTATCTCGTCCTTGACCCAAGGGAAATTGAGAACCTCGTGGATGGTGCGATTGTCATGATAGACGTGGGCCCCAGTGGCGATTCGAAGGGCTCTATTTTCGAAAGCTTGCATAGTTCGGACATTCGTCTTGCTCGCAGTGCCCCAGAGCTGTATGCCGTACATCCAGATAGGGCGTATTATGGCCTTGTAAATAAGGAGTTTAGTGGAAGTTCTCAGCTTCGATCTCCTACCCATAAGCCAGTAGAAGGATCGAAGTCTTTGATCAGCCTGTTTCCTCTTCTTAATCAGATGGGGGTTCCAGATGAGCCTCCTGTCTAGGGTCAATCCCAGGTACTTGGGATTGTCTTCCTGTGGGATTG
Source organism: Drosophila parabipectinata (assembly GCA_018153455.1). Classification (NCBI taxonomy): domain Eukaryota; kingdom Metazoa; phylum Arthropoda; class Insecta; order Diptera; family Drosophilidae; genus Drosophila; species Drosophila parabipectinata. The sequence goes on from JAECYA010000053.1 coordinate 11,380,918, forward strand.
AAGAGCCGTTAAGGTTAACTGGAGGGCAGTTGCTTTGCAAAAAGAAAATGTGGAGGCAGTGGACTTCTCATTATTGACGGCAATGTTCCATCGCTTTTGCCAGTCGCTGAGCAAGTCAAGCTGCAATTGCATCGTTTCGGCTGCCCCCAATGCGCTATCGGCGGTGGTAAGGAAGGCGGTGTCGTCTGCATAGGTTGCTGCGAGCAGGTCAGGCCTCTGAAGAACAGGGAGGTCGGCCGTGTAAGCATTGTACATCAATGGGCCAAGCCAAGAACCAGGATGCCAGACTCGGTCAAACGCCTGCTTCACGTCCAGCATGACGGCCATGCAGTACTTCTTGGCTTCAAACGCGTCCAGGATGCACTGCACTACCCGATGGCACTGCTCCGGCGTACCGTGTCGCCGCCTGAAGCCAAACTGGTGGTCAGGGATCAGTCCAGCCTCGTCAAATACTGGCAGTGCTCTGTTTAAAAACAATCGTTCAAGTATTTTGGAGAGCATTGGTAACAAACTTATTGGTCGGTAGGACGAAAGGTTTGCTTCGGGTTTCCCGGGCTTAGGTATCATAGTTACCTGGGCACGTTTCCATGTGGACGGAAAGTACCCTATCTCCAAGCATCTATTATAGATCCTCGTAATTAGCTGAATGCTTGGAGGTGGTAACATTTTTAATGCAATTGCATTGATACCATCATCGCCCAGGGCCTTGTTTTTGCTCATGATGGTTAGCTCAGCTGTTTCCTCCTCAGTTACTGGTGGTATTGGATCGGCGTCCCTGGAAGGCTCGGCTAGCAGACGGGCAGTTTCAGCAGCATCCTCCGGTGAGCAGCGATCGAAAGGCGTAAAGACACCTTTGAGGTGTTCGGCAAAAGCGTTGGCCCTGTCCATCTCCGATCTGCACCAGCTGCCGTCGGTTCTTTGTACAGGTGGGATCCTTTTCAGCGGCTGTCTGATAGATTTGGTTACTCGCCATAAGTTATGTTGAGGGTCGCCTGGCTCAAGTTGTTCGACGAACCCTTCAAAGGCCTGCTTTCTTAGTCTTGCCAGAGTTTCTGTCAGACATTTGGTCGCTCTATTGAAGGCGGTTTTGTCCAAAGGATTCCTCGAGAGCATCCACACTCTTCGGAGTCGTCGCTTTTCAAGTTTGAGTTCTTCGACTTCTGGGCTCCAAAAATGGATGTCCCTGTCAGTGGCTCTTGGGCGGTTGGAGGGCCTTGGTGCTGCTTCAGAAGCTGCCGCCTGAATATGGGCTGTTAACTCTTCTACAAAGATGTCGATGTCAACCAGGGAGTCAAGTGTCGGGCTAGGGTCGGTTACGTTGTTCAGGTAAGATTGGTACTTGTCAACGTCTGTTGTCTTGTAGATCAGCTTTTTGCGGGCTGACCTGAGCAAGGCTGGGGTGAAAAGTGACACGGCAAAGGCGCTGTGGTCCGAGAAGGGGTCTTCTACTTCTCTCGCTTGAATTCCGGCAGAATCCAGTCCTCCGGAGATGGCGAAGTCTAGGACATCTGGGATTTTGTGGGGATCCGTAGGCCAGTATGTGGGTGCACCGGTTGCGTGACAGCTCAAGTTTCGGGACTGAATCTGCCTGTATAGGGCCGAGCCCTTTGGGTTCGTAATCCTGGAGCCCCACCAGGGGTGTTTAGCATTAAAGTCCCCTCCGATTATGAACTTGGGGCCGAGGCAATCCAGTAGCAAGCCGAATTCCTGTTCGTGGATGTTGTGCCTGGGGGGGCAATATGCTACAGCGATTGTTATGTCACCGTTGGTAGTGGAGATTTTAATTTGGGCACATTGCACCCAGTCTTCGCACATGGCTGGATGTGCCTCATACTTGATGCAGCTGCGAATAAGGATGGCCGCGCCCCCGCGACCTCTACCGTTCGGGTGGTTAGCGGCAATGAGGTCGTATCCTCTAATCGTCAAGTATGATCTGTTGGTAAAATGCGTTTCTGATATGAGGAGAACGTCTGCTTGGTGGGTCTTGCAATATAGCTCGACCTCTGGCCTTCTTTTTACCAGGCCGTTAGCATTCCATATGGTTATATCTAACGTCTTGGGGCAGTCTCCTTGGGGGCGAACGCTCTTTGCCTTTTTGTAGGCTGGACAGCCCTTGTAAGAGGCGCGTGTGATCCGTCGCAGTGGAGGCAGACGGCTGGTTCACTGGCGATTTTGGTGCATTCGGATGATGGGTGCCTATCTCCACACTTTACGCATCTGTACTCCAGATGGCAGTACCGTTTCGTGTGACCGAAGCCCTGGCAGCGATTGCATTGGGGCACATCGTCGAATTTTTTTGGTGGCTCAACCGTAACCACTGCATAGCCGTTTGATTTGAAAGGCCTCCTTGTTGTTTTTAGCTGGCTCAAGGTTAATAAAGAAAATGTTTAGTGGCTTCTTTGTACCTTTTTGCGTAGGATTGTGTATATCCCTGACTTTGTGTCCATGGCTGCTGAAACCCACCTTAATATCCTCCGGGTCGGTGGAGAAGTGGAGGCCTTTAACGACGATTCGATAAGCGCGCTCGTCTCGGGGCTGGAATGTGTGGTACCGATGGTTATTTTCGCTCAGGAACTTTTTCAGAGTTGAGTAAGTACCCTTGTCTGAAGTCATGACGCGAATTGTGTTGTTAGTGCTTGCCTTGTAGGTCACTTCAACATCCCCGCCTAAGAGGTGGGAAATGTCTTTGGAAAGGCCCTTGATGCTGGATACGTCCGGAATAAAAATTGGGGGCGGTTTGATGATTTTCGCCGTTTTTACCGCAGATTGCTTGGTCTTCTTGTCATCTTTATACCCTTGCAGAGGGTATTATAATTTTGTCCAAAAGTGTGCAACACAGTGAAGGAGACATTCTTGATCAGGATCACCTCCTGATTTGATATGAGCATGTCCGTCTGTCCGTCTGTCTGTCTGTTTCTACGCGAACTAGTCTCTCAGTTTTAAAGTTATCGACTTGAAACTTTGCACACACCCTTCTTCCGGAATCGGCCGACTATATCCTATAGCTGCCATATAACTGATTGATCGGAAATGGTATAACTTCGGTGTTTTTAAAGTTAGAGAGTTCAAATTTTACACGAGCGCTATTTTTGGCAAAATAATACGAGTAGGGAGTAAATAGGCAATCGGCTGATTTCTTGCGTCATATCCGTGTATGCATGTATATGTTGGTGGGAACGTAAATCCACAATCCAATATACACTCACATATATATATAATCCTAAATAAAAAATACATATTGACCTTTCATCCGACCCTGACATAAATATGTCTCCTGCAAGAAAGTGATAAAAAGGGATCGCAGCAGGTCAATTGGTTCCTTTTTTTTTCTTGACCCTTCAGGGTGGATTTTCACTTTTCTACGAAAAGGTTTTCTTGTGATATACTTACTCCTTGTAAAATTCTGTATTATATTTTATATTATAAAATTAAATTTCTTTATATAAGTCCGAGTTAATTTAAAATTAATTAAAAAAGAATTGGAGTAAAAAATCCTTTTAAATGATATGCAACACCATAATAAAATTTTGGATATTTTTTTTTTAAATAACAAATAATTATTCTTCATCATTCCTCATTAATTTTAAATTAATTACAAAATAATTATAATAAAATACATTTTTAAATGAACTGCAGCACCATGAATATAATTTTTGTAAATAAGCATTTTATTTTTTGTTAATCAATTTTATTTATTTTTTCACGATCCTGAATCTTATTTATTTTTTCACGATCCTGAATCTTAGACAGGTATCTTAAGTGGACAGTTGAATTTGTAGGGAATTAGGCAAACGGCGTATAAGCGCCAGAAAAATTTTAGTAGTATGACAAAAAACTTTTATCAAAATGTTTACACAATTTGTTCATCCTTTTACGATGCTTATTTGTGGTCCCTCAGGATCGGGTAAAACAACATTTTTGAAAAATTTAATAAATGGAAGGAAGGACTTAAGTACTTCAATAGATAGAATAATATGGTGTTACGGTGAAGAGCAAGCCAAACCAACTTTTACCAATATTGAATATTACCATGGGGTACCTGACTCCATTGAAAATGAAAATAATGAACCTATACTTTTGGTATTAGATGATTTAATGATGGGAGCATTTAATAAAAATGTTTGTGAACTTTTTACCAAAGGATCTCATCATCGAAATTTATCTGTAATTGTTGTGACACAAAATATATTTCATAAATCTACTCACACCCGAGACATATCACTAAATACAAAATACATTGTGGCATTTAAAAATCCTAGAGACAAATTACAATTTCAATGTTTAGCTAGACAGATATATCCTGAAAACCCTAAAGAACTTTTTAGAATATATAAAGAAGTCACGAATGAACCTCATGCTTATTTACTTATCGATCTTACGCAAGGAATAAATGATCTTTTAAGATTTAGAACAGAGATTTTTAATCCATTATATTCAATTTGCTATTCAGATGAAAATGGTTTGCAAAAGAGCAAAAAGGGCTCACACCAACAGCCCTGGACTTCTTCATCGTAAATGGGGTACCACTCAACAAACTTTCGATCGAAACCAGATACGAGCTGTCCTCGGATCATTTGGCCATCGTCGCAACGCTAAGTCAAAGACCGCAATGCAAGGCCAAAACGAAATCAATACTACCGCCGAGCTCCTCTGTTGAAAAGTTTAAGGAGTCCCTGGACAAAAGCATTAAGCTCAACGCTGTCATCAATCATCCAGACGATCTTGAAGCTGCGGTGGCAGCCTTCATGGAAAATATACACACTGCAGCGACAGCTGCTACCCCGAACCAAAGGCACCTTTCGAATCAAAAAGCTCTACTTCTTATACGGCTTAGAAGAAGAGTCCGCCGACAATACACAAGAACAGGAGATAGTCGCTTCCACAAGGTTTATAAAAGACTGTCAAACCGGAAAAGCAAAGTCTTGATCAAGAACAAGCAGAACCATATAGACCAGATGTTGGAAAATGCGAGTCCAGATGCATCTACTAATCACTCCTTATGGAAACTCACAAGTCGATTTAAGAGACAGGTCATCCCAAAGGCTCCACTCAGAAATCCCGCTGGCGGTTGGTGTAGGTCAAGTCAGCAGAAGCCGCTAGTTCTAACTCCGATGGAAAATCGAATGTTTGTAGAAACACAACTGGACAGACCTTTTCAAATGGGTCTTCCCTGTAAGCCTGTAACCCTGGAAGAAGTCAAGGCACAGATCGGAAAGCTGAAAAACAAAAAAGGACCAGGAGAGGACCTTCTAGACAACAAAATGGTGAAGATTCTTCCCATCATGGCGCTACTTTTCACAGTCCTGTTTTTAACAGCGTCCTAAGGCTGAGTCACTACCCATGCTAATGAGTCACTAATGCTATCATCACGATGATACTTAAGCCTGGAAAGCAACCCACTGAAGTAGATGCATACAGGCCAATTAGTCTCTTACCTGCATTGGGCAAAATGATGGAAAGAGTCATACTGAATCGTATCCTTGGACAAGCAAGGGTAAGCAGAGCTATTCCAAAGTGGCAGTTTGGCTTTCGAAAAAGTCATGGCACACCTGAACAGCTTGACACCGCGTGGTCAATTTCGCTCTGGAAGCCATGGAAAACAAATGTATGCAGTTGCTGTGTTCATGGACATTCAACAAGCCTTTGATAGGGTATGGCGCGATGGTCTTCTAAGTAGGCTAAAAAACCTCCTAACGCCTCAGCTCTTTTTCCTCATTCAGAGTTTCTTATCGGAGAGAAAATTCAGTGTGGTTGTCGATGGAGAAAAGTCGTCAAAACGCCCAATTTCAGCTGGTGTACCCCAAGGCACCTTGGTGGGATTTTGGATAGAGGACTTAATTTCCAGAGACACACAACGATGATCAAGCAGGCTGTGCTTTCAAAGGCAGCAAGTATGTCCTGGCTATTATCACCAATAAATAAGCTTTCACTGTCAAACAAAGTTAGGATCTATAAATCTATAAATCTCTCAGCCCCATCTGGAAGTATGCATTACAAGTCTACGGCATAGCGTCTAAGTCAAACCTGCACAAAATACGAGTAGCGCAAAGTAAGATTGTCAGATCGATTTGTAATGCCCCCTGGTGCCCACATGAGAACTAGAGATATAGAATGAGATCTAAAAATCTTAAAGATAGGCGATGTAATACGTTCACATGCAGAAAAATATCATGAACGTCTTGGCTCTTATACTACCTCCCTAGCGAAAAGGCTAATATTGAGACCTAGAAAAAGGAGATTAAAAACAAGAAAGGAAAGCTAACTTCGGGCGGAGCTGAAGTTTATATACCCTTGCAGTTAAAACCTATAACCGGTCGCTAACATCGGATATAGTTGGCCAATCCTTATGGGAATATAAATATATAATTCAATTTATTACAATACAAAGTCTTAAAAAAGTCCCATACTTCTATCTTGAAATATACCAAAGTTTGTATTTCTACCAAAAACCATATCCGATCGTTCAGTTATATGGCAGCTTTAAGATATAGTCGGCCGATCGTTACGAAATTTGGTAGGTTGGATCAACTGACCAAAAATATAATCTGTACCAAGTTACAGCTTTCTATCTTCAAAAACACAAAAGTTGGGTCAATTCCGAACGTTCAGTTATATAGCAGCTATACGATATAGTCGGCCGATCCGGCCGATACTGCGTGCAAAGGAAAGAAGGGTGTGTGCAATGTTTCAAGACGATAGCTTTAAAACTGAGAGACTAGTTCGCGTAGAAACAGACAGACAGACGGACAGACGGACATGCTCATATCAACTCAGGAGGTGATCCTAATCAAGAATATATATTCTTTATAGGGTCGGAGATGTCTCCTTCACTGCGTTGCACACTTTTGGACAAAATTATAATACCCTCTGCAAGGGTATAAAAACCTTAATAATAATAATTAAGTAACAGTTTGAAAAGTAAATACAAAAAGTATAAAAAACTAAATTTTTCAAAATGGCCCACTAGTGGTATTCAGGTGGTACAGACCCGAGATCTAAGCTCCGTTAACAGACACTTTAGAGAAAATGCGAAAGTTATAGATGACAGAAGCAGCCAAAGAAGCCGTTCAGAATGGAAGCCCTAATGTATGGGCCGTTGTTAAAACATCCGGATTTTTCTCGGTGATTCTTTATCCAATGTGATGCTTCGGATGCGAAAGTCGGGGCAGTTTTCTTTAAGTTTTTTCTTTCACGACAAGGGAAATGAGGGGCCAATAAAGTATTTCTCTCAGAACTTAAATAAGTGCCAAAGTGCACTATACAGGGTGACAATAAATAACCCGGACAAACTTTGAAGCAATCTATTATAAATGTGTTATTATGCAGACCTTAAATAAATGCATTTATCGATAGCTTGTATTTTTCTAAAACAAATATATTTACATTTTTGTGATTCCCATCAATTTGATATTTGATTCGTGATGTCTAACAATCGTTGTGCAATTTTAAAACTGTTTCAACAAGGAAATCACCAATGCGACATTGTTCGTTTGCTTGGCATTCCCAAAAAAAATGTCTCTGACGCTATCCGGCGATTTAATGAGCTTGGCCATGAAGGTGACCGTCCCGGACGAGACCATGCACCGCTAACACTTCCAGAATTCGCCAGAAAAATAGCCCGTGAAATCGGAGTGAATCGAGAAAGTTTTCGGTTGATTGCAAAAAATGAACTTAATGTCAAGCCCTACAAGCTCCAAAAAGTGCATCTTCTTACGGATGACAATAAGCGCGTGAGACTCCAAAGATGCCGTCAGCTAAAGCGTCGCGCCGCAGGTCAAAAATGGGAGCGTATTCTCTTCACGGACGAGAAGATATATTCAAGATATTCACCATCCAACAGGCGCACAATCACCAAAATGACGGAAACTGGTCGGCTGAAGCTCCAGGTACCTCTGCAATAATCGAGCGCCGTCAATGTGAGCAGTCTTTAATGGTTTGCGCCACCTGCAAAACACCCCTTGTTTTCATCGATCAAAAATCAATCAGGAAGTGTACCGCCGGGACATTTTGGAAACTGTTGTGCTTCCTTGGGCCCAGCAGCACTTCAGGTGATATGGAGTAGACGTTTCAACAGGATTCAGCGCCAGCCCATAGAGCCAAATTGACTCAGGACTGGTGCAAAGCCAATTTTCCGGACTTTATCGCATCCAGTGAACAACCACCATACTCGCCAGATCTTAATCCGATGGACTACAGTGTGTGGTCTATTTTGGAGTCCAGGGCATGTGCTAAACGCCACATAAGTTTGGAGGCGCTGAAGCAATCATTGCTCCGATAATGGGATCGATTATCGGAAGAAGACCTGCGGCCCAATGCGCTAAACGTTTAGGGCTCTGCATCGCAGCCCAAGGAAGCCACTTCGAAACCGGCTGAACATATGTTAACACAATACCTATTTAATAGTTGTGCATCTGCATTTTTTCTCAAATACAGTTCCTTAAAAAGTTACGATCAAAAATGTTTGTCCGGGTTATTTATTGTCACCCTGTATTACATTAAATATATACTATGCATATATACAATATTACAAAAAATGTTGTATCTACATATATCATAAAAAATTAAAGCTGGACATGTAAAAAATTTAAAGAATATAAAATGTGTATATCTATTCAATATCTATTCTATGATCTTTAACAATAATATAAATACCTCATAGATTTTGGGATAACTTCTCCTTTATCAGTAGGAAACTGTTTATCAGTAAGAAAATTATGATTGAACGTTTCAAGTTCGTGAAGGAGGCGTGACGTAATTTTTGCGGACGAATTCAAGTTTAACCTTTTCGGATTTGATAACAGGCAATATGTTTGGCGGTGTGCGAATGCAGAACTCGATCCTAAAAACCTTAAAGCAATGGACAAGCACAGAGTCGGACATATTACGGTTTGGGCCTATATGGCTGCGTCTGGAGTCGGAAACTCGGTTTCCATTGACGGAGCTATGGATGCTAAGGTGAACCTCGCCATTTCAAAACAAAATCTAGCACGAAGCGCAGAAATCTTAGGTATACTTAGGACTTAGGTTTTATCAAGACAATGACCCCAAGCACACTGCTGGCAATGTGTAGCTTTGGTGGTTCTTAAACTTTCCACATGTAATAAAAATACCAGCACAGTCTTCAGACCTAAACGTTTTTGAGAATTAGTGGGTGATTTTAGACAAATCGTTCCGAAAAAAGAAAATAACGAGAAAAAATGAGCTAAAAACTGTCTTACTGGAGGAGTAAAGGAAAATTCCTGTTGAAACCACAAAAAAATTTGTGAAATCTAGGGGAAACCGTTTACAGGCAGTAAAAAAACAAAAGAGTGGCCCGACCAAATAATAGATTTAAGAAGGACACATTTTCTAATAGCTTTAAGTGTTTGCACGAAATAAGCAATGACGATTTGAAATTTTATTATGTTCTTGCACGAAATACGCTTCGAGCTACATTACCATATGTGGCAAACTCGAAAAGCCGCTAATAAGGTATAGCTTCATTTTTCCCCTCAAACTATGCGCCTCGAAAATACAAAGTAGAAATATATGTAAATGTACATATTATTAACCAATAAACTCATACAACAGTTTCACCCTGAACTCCGGCCAGTAAAGACGTGCGACTATTCAAAAACCAAGGCTACTGCTTATCTACTTTTCTAACTCGGTTCGCGAACAATATTTCGCGACAAACTATCACCCGAACATTAGCTACAAACAAATTCCGTTAGGGCCCGAGCCCTCGAGACACCACAATGTCTCTACCACCCGACCGACCCCCGCCAACGTCCCCAAGTGAACCTAAATACATAATTATCACCAGAAAAGACAATAACACCTTCGAAAAAATAAACCCATTCCTAATCAAAAAAATAGTTGACTTTGAATGCAGTGGTGCAGTCGAAGTCTGCCATAAAACAAAATCTGGAGCCCTACTAGTGAAAACCAAAAATTCTTTTCAAGCCCAGAAATTAATTAAAATGGAAACTTTCCACAGCTTTCCAGTTCGTGCGGAAGAACACAGATTCTTAAACACTTCCAAAGGAGTCATCTACTCCAACAATTTGCGGTACTTAGAAGAAAACGAAATTTTAGAAGAACTTAAGCTCCAAAAAGTAGTTGCTGTCCAAAAATACTACAAAAAATAAACTCAGACGACAACAACAAGGCACAAACAGGTCTTATAATACTCACGTTCGGCACAGTAACCTTACCAAAAAGATTATGGATAGGCTACGAGAGCGTTGAATCCTCAAAATTTTTCAAATTTTCAAATTTTATTTGAATACATCAATCAATCTCCGCTCACAACTCTAAACAATGGCTCAGCCACCCACTTCACAACCCACCACACATTCACGCACATAGATCTCTCAATTGCATCTCCACCTCTTAATCTTAGCTCCAAATGGTATACGGATACCTCCCCATCAGGCAGCGACCATTATCCAATCCATATCGAAATGTTTGACGAACATAGAGTAAACAACCCCACTGAAAGACCAAGATTTAATCTAAAAAAGGCAAACTTTCCACTCTTCCAGGAAATCGCAGATAAACTATCCGCCGAAAAACCCCACAGCGCTAATATAAACAAAGAAACCGCCAATATAACCAAGATAATAATCCAATCTGCCAACGAATCCATTCCCCAATCACACCCCTCTAACAAAAAGAGGAACGTACGAAGGTGGGACCAAACTCTCCAAAAACTGCAAAATGAAAAACAAATGGCTTGGACAAATCTAAACAGTAACATTGACACCACAAACATACTAATTTACAAAAAAGCCAACGCTAAACTCAAACGGGAAATAAAAATTAGAAAAAAAAAATCCATGGAAAACTTCACTGCACAAATCAACCCAAATTCTCCAATCGGAGAAATATGGTCCAAAATCAACCGTTTCTGCGGCCTGAAAACCAGACACAACATCCACTGCCTTACCAATCCCATTGACTCAAAAAGCATTCTAGACAATAACGAAATAGCCAATACCCTCTGCACACACTGGTCAAATGCATCACTCGACAGCAACTTCCACGAAAATTTCATTCAACGAAAAACTAACCTAACCCCTAACACACACATTCCGTCGCCCACAGCACTTGAGATCGAAAAAGAAATAACGCTTGTAGAACTACAGACTGCACTCAACCAACTCAAGGGAAAAACTCCTGGCAGAGACCGCATAAGCTATCCAATGCTGAAGTACTTACCCACTAATCTAAAAATCAGACTTCTTAATCTCTTCAACAACATCCTCCGATCAAATATCCCCCAGCAATTTAAAGTAAGCAGTGTAATTCCCATACTCAAGCCAAATAATGACAAAACCAACATTAACTCATACCGACCCATCTCGCTTAACCCCTGCATTTCAAAGGTTCTCGATAAGATAATAGCAAAACGGCTATGGTGGCTAGCTACAAATGGCAAGCTTCTTGATAACCGTCAAATGGGATTTAGAAAGGGAAAATCGGTTTCTGACCCTCTAGCTCTGCTAGATTATCAGATAACTACGGCCCTTTCCAGAAAAAACCACATTTCGATCATCTCGTTAGATTTCGCCAAAGCTTTTGACAGAATAGGCATCCACAGCATCGTCGACGAACTCCACACCTGGAAAATAGGACCCACTATCCTAAACTACATAATAAACTTTCTCACTAACAGAAAAATTACAGTCCTAGCAAACAAATCGTACTCCAATCCGAAACCACTACACAACGGAATACCGCAAGGTTCTCCCTTATCTGTGAAACTATTTGTAATCGCATTTAACCAACTTAATAAAATAAAAGCTAAACCAAAAAAATTGAATTCACTGGATACGCTGACGACTTCACATTAACCTACAAGCCAGGGAAAATACAAAACAGCATCAACTTGAACCCACTTCTAAATGACATAAACCAATGGTTCAACTACTCTGGCGCATCGCTTTCAACCAGAAAGTGCAAACACTTGCATATCTGTAGAAAGAAAAACTGCTGCCTCACACTGCAATCCAACGGCTCCCCCCTACAGAATGTCACTTCCCTCAAAATTCTTGGAATCACAGTAACCAAAAACTACAAATGGAACAAACATGTAGAAAACCTCACTCTAGAACTAGCCAAAAGACTCGACGTAATCAAATGTCTCTCTAGCAAAAAATTCTGCTGCAACACAACCACAATTTTATACGTGATCAAATCCATCATTATGTCAAAAATCGACTACGGGTTACACATATATGGGCATGCTCCCAAAACCACACTAAGCAAGCTTAAAACAATATACCAATCAGCAATAAGAATCGCTTTCAATGCATTCCGTACAACCCCAATCAACAATCTCCTCCACGAAGCCAATATATTACCAATAGAACATAGAACAACATTTGCAACGCAAAAAAATTTCAAAACTATAATCCACTCCAAACACTCTCCAATAGAAAAAATATACTACAAAATCAAAAACTCAAAAAATACTCCAAAACTCCCGTCGGCACTACACAACACAATAGAACAATTCAAAAATTTTAATATTCACATATCACCGGTAACATGCAAAAAGGAAAAGACCCCTCACTGGATAAGCAGCAACGCAAACATAAACACTTCATTGCACGCACTGCACAAAGAAAACACAACACCCAACATCTACCAGTTAAAATTCAATGAACTAAAAAACACACTACCAAATAGACAATTCCTCTACACAGACGGATCTAAATCTGAGGACGGCGTTTCATTCAGCGTCACAAGAGAAAACGAGGTCATCGAACACCACATACTACCTCAGTACTCCTCCGTATACACTGCCGAAATATCGGCAATACTAACAGCTTGCAACTACGCCAGTAAACTTCGAGGGAAATTTGCAATATGCACGGATTCCCTCTCAGCCTTACAGGAGATCGGGAACACCAAAAAACAAAATTTTTACACCACCTCCATTAGGAAAATATTAAACAAATTAAAAAAAAAATAAAATTTTGCTACTATGGGTCCCTGGGCACTGCGGGATCATAGGTAATGAATTCGCAGATACAACGGCAAAAAAAGCAAACAATTTCCCACTAATCATTCAAAACAACCACAACCAATCTGACATCTTTAAATACCTTAAACGAAATACCCAAACAATTAAAAAATCAATTCTCAATAACTCCTCAACCCACTAAAAACAAATAAACCACGACAGCGAACCTACTAAAAACATCTCTCGAGCAGACTCAATTAAATTCGCAAGATTAAGACTAGGGCATACCAACATAACCCACAGCCACTTAATCAATAAAACACCACCACCAATCTGCCCAAACTGCAACACAATCTTGACCCTACAACACATATTCATCGACTGCCCTGGACTGCAGCAAGAGAGATCTAAATTTCTAAAACAAACAATAGCTGAAATTACCTCATACAAAAATATACAAAATACAATACAATTCCTAAAAAGCACCAATATTTACCACTGTATTTAATCATAAGCAATCATACATAAAATTACCAACATTTTTATCATAAAACAAATAGATATAATAGACATAGATAGAAATAGACAAATCCAAAACTTCCAATGTACATAACATACCTCTAGAAAAAAAAAATATGTTCAACAATGTAAATAAGTAGCTTAAGGCCTTTAGTTGCTATAGCTGTAAAAAAATACTTTTCCGCGCAATTTAAATTGCCAGGAGCCATTGCTAATAAAGGTGGCCTTTTGATTGATATTGTTTTCAAAAAATGGCCCAACAAAATTTTAAGGAACCAAACTGAACAAAAATACATTAATTATAAAAATCGGTTGTTTTTTATGTTATTCCATTTTTACATACCGTCCTAAAAGATGGATTTGAATTCTTTGAATTCGCTCACGCCCTATGGGACTGTGCAAGCTTGCTCCGCCATAAGGCTTATGCGCTAGAGGGCTTTTGATGTCTTTTTATAACAAAATCACTGCCCAATTCAATAAGAACTTCATTTTTTTTTCATTACTACTCACAATTACTACGCTTTTTTTGTGGGGCAATTGTTTGGCAAGTAGTGTGGGCGCATGGACTTAATAAAGCATTTCCTTACTTCTTATTAAATCAAAAAAGGTTTATGTTATCGTATTGTAAATAAATTCAAAAACAAAACTGCGTTAATAGTTTTTATAATTCGGCACAATCCAACCTACGTGTATTTCACGAAACACAAAAAATGCTAGATTAAAATTGTTTATTATAAAACTTTAGAAAAGCACATATACACAAAGACACATCACATTAAACAAATATTGCATTAAACACTTAAATTTTACATACCTCCACTAATATTTCCCATTTTACTTAGTTTTATAATTTTAAGTAGAGCTTTGGCTCTACCTTTAAAACCGAAGTTAGCTTCGGGCGGAGCCGAAGTTTATATACCCTTGCAGTTAAAACCGAATATATATCGCAAACATCGGATATAGTTGGCCGATCCTTATGATTACAACATAATAAAACTAATTAACTAAAATAAAAAATCTAAAAAAAGTCCCAAACTTCTATCTTCAAAAATAAGAAAGTTGATATTTCTACCAAGTACCATTTCCGATCGTTCAGTTATATGCCAGCTATAGGATATAGTCGGCCAATCCTAATGAAATTTGGCATGTCGTAATGTTTTGCCAAAAATAGCTCTCGAGTCAAATTTTAACTCTCTATCTCTAAAAACACCAAAGTTATACCATTTCCGATCAATCAGTTATATGGCAGCTATAGGATATAGTCGGCCGATCCCGGCCATTCCGACTTATATACTGCGTGCAAAGGAAGGAACGGTGTGTGCAAAGTTTCAAGTCGATAGCTTTGGAACGCGAACAACCATCGAGCAAAGGGAATTAGTCCTAAAACATTTTAAGGACGGAAAAACGCAGCACGCTATAGCCGAAATGATTTTCTTAAGCCTCAGCACGGTGCAATATATGTTTTAGTCCGACTTCATCCAGTGCTGTAAAGCCAAAGTTTTTCAACATATATGTAAATGTGCAAAATAAATTGTAACCTTAACTGTGAGCAAAAAAATTACTTATTTTTGTTGCAAGCCCATTCCAGATTGTTATTTGAAACCCCTCTAAATAAAACCACCTGGGGTGTAAGTTGAATAAACTGCCATGCTGCATAACAAAATTTTTTTAAATTTTTATAAATTTTTAATAAAAAATGTTTTCGCAAAAATCTACATTTTACCAATTAGGTCCACGAAATGTTTAGTTTATTAATTAATAAATTCATAATTTTAATTGCAGTTTAATTACAAATTAAACACTTATGTATCAACCGAACTTTTCACGTAAAAGTGCGATTTCATTACTGATTTTAGACAAAACACTAGCAAGATTGTCGGTGTTTTTGAAATAACTCAGAACAGGCATGTGTGGAATCCTAAAGTGAAATTGAAACGAAATTAAGTGAAGGGGTTTTGTGTGGCACAACTGATCGTTCCTTTTTCCTTTTTTGTTTTCTTTTTTTAAGCTTTTATTGAATGGAAATATATTATCGCTTACAACATTGGGAAAACATTGATTGTATTTTACATTGTATATTTGCTTGAAGCTTTTTGATGTTAGTGTTTTTTGTGAGGACACTGCGCGTGTCACTGAAGATGGTGTTGTTACGCCTACTCGTTCGTTTACTTCTTAATTGTTACATTATCCCTTTCTGCGTGAGACTCGTTCTTTCTGCTTTTTAATGACGCTTATTTTCGAACGTCTAGTGCGCATCTGGTGACCATCACTGCTGCCACCATTGGACAAGTACTCCCTCATGGCGCAAACGTAGTCCTCCTTGGCCTTGGCAGCCTTGGCCTCCCACTCCGACTTGTCATTCATTGAACGCCATAATTCACCTGCCTTCCTAGTCACCTCGGTTACTTTGATCCCGGGGTTATCTTCTTTTATGGACTCACGGATACTGCTGAGCCACAGCATGTAGGAGGAAAGTGGGCGTTTCGGTTTTTCGGCCATTTCAGTTTGTTTTTTCTTGTTAAATATTTCGAGCTTCTCATGTGAGTTGGAAGTTAGTACTGATTTTCCCAAGAATATTTTTCTCAGTCGTTTGAAAATTATAGAATATAGTCTACTGATTTCAGTTCTATTTCCTGAAACACGAAATATGGGTATATATAGCTGCGTCTGGAGTCGGAAACTCGGTTTCCATTGACGGAGCTATGGATGCTAAGGTGAACCTCGCCATTTAAAAGCAAAATCTAGCACGAAGCGCAGAAATATTGCGTATACTTAGGACTTAGGTTTTATCAAGACAATGACCCCAAGCACACTGCTGGCAATGTGTAGCTTTGGTGGGTCTTAAACTTTCCACATGTAATAAAAAAACCAGCAGTCTTCAGACCTAAACGTTTTTGAGAATTAGTGGTTGATTTTAGACAAATCGTTCCGTAAAAAGAAAATAACGAGAAAAAATGATCTGAAAACTGTCTTACTGGAGGAGTAAAGGAAAATTCCTGTTGAAACCACAAAAAAATTTGTGAAATCTAAGGGAAACCGTTTACAGGCAGTAAAAAAACAAAAGAGGGGCCCGACCAAATATTAGATTTAAGAAGGACACATTTTCTAATAGCTTTAAGTGTTTGCACGAAATAAGCAATGACGATTTGAAATTTTATTATGTTCTTGCACGAAATACGCTTCGAGCTACATTACTATATGTGGCAAACTCGAAAAGCCGCTAATAAGGTATAGCTTCATTTTTCCCCTCAAACTATGCGCCTCGAAAATACAAAGTAGAAATATATGTAAATGTACATATTATTAACCAATAAACTCATACAAACTAAGAAAAAATTTTGTTGTTTGATATTTTTGTGCTCATGGATTAGAGAGTTAACTAATAATAATAAGATTTATTTTCGTTTTTCTTTAAAATCATTGTTAAGGCACTTAAAACCTTTAATTATAAACTAAAAATAAAACGTATTTGATAAAACCTATTTGAATAAAACGTATTTGATAAAGGTGGCCTTTTGATTGATATTGTTTTCAAAAAATGGCCCAACAAAATTTTAAGGAACCAAACTGAACAAAAATACATTAATTATAAAAATCGGTTGTTTTTTATGTTATTCCATTTTTACATACCGTCCTAAAAGATGGATTTGAATTCTTTGAATTCGCTCACGCCCTATGGGACTGTGCAAGCTTGCTCCGCCATAAGGCTTATGCGCTAGAGGGCTTTTGATGTCTTTTTATAACAAAATTACTGCCCAATTCAATAAGAACTTCATTTTTTTTTCATTACTACTCACAATTCCTACGGTCTTTTTTGTGGGGCAATTGTTTGGCAAGTAGTGTGGGCGCATGGACTTAATGAAGCATTTCCTTACTTCTTATTAAATCAAAAAAGGTTTATGTTATCGTATTGTAAATAAATTCAAAAACAAAACTGCGTTAATAGTTTTTATAATTCGGCACAATCCAACCTACGTGTATTTCACGAAACACAAAATTTTTTTTTTTTTTTTTTTGTAATTAGCAGGGTAACGTTTATTTAAAACTGTCCATTAGGGACAACCATTAAATGTTATCACATAAACTTCACTTATAAATAATTTTAAATATTAAAATGGTAGAAATAAATTTGAGTAGTAAGGGGAGGTCCAGCGGGTGAGTCCTTTTTAGTCTTCTGGGCTGCTCGCTGTTGTCCAGCAGGGAGCTGGCCAACAGGTTCGGGTGATTATGAAGCCTCTGCATGTAACGTGCGCTGCTTCTTTGTATCTCGTCCTTGACCCAAGGGAAATTGAGAACCTCGTGGATGGTGCGATTGTCATGATAGACGTGGGCCCCAGTGGCGATTCGAAGGGCTCTATTTTCGAAAGCTTGCATAGTTCGGACATTCGTCTTGCTCGCAGTGCCCCAGAGCTGTATGCCGTACGTCTAGATTGGGCGTATTATGGCCTTGTAAATAAGGAGTTTAGTGGAAGTTCTCAGCTTCGATCTCCTACCCATAAGCCAGTAGAAGGATCGAAGTCTTTGATCAGCCTGTTTCCTCTTCTTAATCAGATGGGGGTTCCAGATGAGCCTCCTGCCTAGGGTCAATCCCAGGTACTTGGGATTGTCTTCCTGTGGGATTGAAGAGCCGTTAAGGTTAACTGGAGGGCAGTTGCTTTGCAAAAAGAAAATGTGGAGGCAGTGGACTTCTCATTATTGACGGCAATGTTCCATCGCTTTTGCCAGTCGCTGAGCAAGTCAAGCTGCAATTGCATCGTTTCGGCTGCCCCCAATGCGCTATCGGCGGTGGTAAGGAAGGCGGTGTCGTCTGCATAGGTTGCTGCGAGCAGGTCAGGCCTCTGAAGAACAGGGAGGTCGGCCGTGTAAGCATTGTACATCAATGGGCCAAGCCAAGAACCAGGATGCCAGACTCGGTCAAACGCCTGCTTCACGTCCAGCATGACGGCCATGCAGTACTTCTTGGCTTCAAACGCGTCCAGGATGCACTGCACTACCCGATGGCACTGCTCCGGCGTACCGTGTCGCCGCCTGAAGCCAAACTGGTGGTCAGGGATCAGTCCAGCCTCGTCAAATACTGGCAGTGCTCTGTTTAAAAACAATCGTTCAAGTATTTTGGAGAGCATTGGTAACAAACTTATTGGTCGGTAGGACGAAAGGTTTGCTTCGGGTTTCCCGGGCTTAGGTATCATAGTTACCTGGGCACGTTTCCATGTGGACGGAAAGTACCCTATCTCCAAGCATCTATTATAGATCCTCGTAATTAGCTGAATGCTTGGAGGTGGTAACATTTTTAATGCAATTGCATTGATACCATCATCGCCCAGGGCCTTGTTTTTGCTCATGATGGTTAGCTCAGCTGTTTCCTCCTCAGTTACTGGTGGTATTGGATCGGCGTCCCTGGAAGGCTCGGCTAGCAGACGGGCAGTTTCAGCAGCATCCTCCGGTGAGCAGCGATCGAAAGGCGTAAAGACACCTTTGAGGTGTTCGGCAAAAGCGTTGGCCCTGTCCATCTCCGATCTGCACCAGCTGCCGTCGGTTCTTTGTACAGGTGGGATCCTTTTCAGCGGCTGTCTGATAGATTTGGTTACTCGCCATAAGTTATGTTGAGGGTCGCCTGGCTCAAGTTGTTCGACGAACCCTTCAAAGGCCTGCTTTCTTAGTCTTGCCAGAGTTTCTGTCAGACATTTGGTCGCTCTATTGAAGGCGGTTTTGTCCAAAGGATTCCTCGAGAGCATCCACACTCTTCGGAGTCGTCGCTTTTCAAGTTTGAGTTCTTCGACTTCTGGGCTCCAAAAATGGATGTCCCTGTCAGTGGCTCTTGGGCGGTTGGAGGGCCTTGGTGCTGCTTCAGAAGCTGCCGCCTGAATATGGGCTGTTAACTCTTCTACAAAGATGTCGATGTCAACCAGGGAGTCAAGTGTCGGGCTAGGGTCGGTTACGTTGTTCAGGTAAGATTGGTACTTGTCAACGTCTGTTGTCTTGTAGATCAGCTTTTTGCGGGCTGACCTGAGCAAGGCTGGGGTGAAAAGTGACACGGCAAAGGCGCTGTGGTCCGAGAAGGGGTCTTCTACTTCTCTCGCTTGAATTCCGGCAGAATCCAGTCCTCCGGAGATGGCGAAGTCTAGGACATCTGGGATTTTGTGGGGATCCGTAGGCCAGTATGTGGGTGCACCGGTTGCGTGACAGCTCAAGTTTCGGGACTGAATCTGCCTGTATAGGGCCGAGCCCTTTGGGTTCGTAATCCTGGAGCCCCACCAGGGGTGTTTAGCATTAAAGTCCCCTCCGATTATGAACTTGGGGCCGAGGCAATCCAGTAGCAAGCCGAATTCCTGTTCGTGGATGTTGTGCCTGGGGGGGCAATATGCTACAGCGATTGTTATGTCACCGTTGGTAGTGGAGATTTTAATTTGGGCACATTGCACCCAGTCTTCGCACATGGCTGGATGTGCCTCATACTTGATGCAGCTGCGAATAAGGATGGCCGCGCCCCCGCGACCTCTACCGTTCGGGTGGTTAGCGGCAATGAGGTCGTATCCTCTAATCGTCAAGTATGATCTGTTGGTAAAATGCGTTTCTGATATGAGGAGAACGTCTGCTTGGTGGGTCTTGCAATATAGCTCGACCTCTGGCCTTCTTTTTACCAGGCCGTTAGCATTCCATATGGTTATATCTAACGTCTTGGGGCAGTCTCCTTGGGGGCGAACGCTCTTTGCCTTTTTGTAGGCTGGACAGCCCTTGTAAGAGGCGCGTGTGATCCGTCGCAGTGGAGGCAGACGGCTGGTTCACTGGCGATTTTGGTGCATTCGGATGATGGGTGCCTATCTCCACACTTTACGCATCTGTACTCCAGATGGCAGTACCGTTTCGTGTGACCGAAGCCCTGGCAGCGATTGCATTGGGGCACATCGTCGAATTTTTTTGGTGGCTCAACCGTAACCACTGCATAGCCGTTTGATTTGAAAGGCCTCCTTGTTGTTTTTAGCTGGCTCAAGGTTAATGAAGAAAATGTTTAGTGGCTTCTTTGTACCTTTTTGCGTAGGATTGTGTATATCCCTGACTTTGTGTCCATGGCTGCTGAAACCCACCTTAATATCCTCCGGGTCGGTGGAGAAGTGGAGGCCTTTAACGACGATTCGATAAGCGCGCTCGTCTCGGGGCTGGAATGTGTGGTACCGATGGTTATTTTCGCTCAGGAACTTTTTCAGAGTTGAGTAAGTACCCTTGTCTGAAGTCATGACGCGAATTGTGTTGTTAGTGCTTGCCTTGTAGGTCACTTCAACATCCCCGCCTAAGAGGTGGGAAATGTCTTTGGAAAGGCCCTTGATGCTGGATACGTCCGGAATAAAAATTGGGGGCGGTTTGATGATTTTCGCCGTTTTTACCGCAGATTGCTTGGTCTTCTTGTCATCTTTATACCCTTGCAGAGGGTATTATAATTTTGGTAAAAAGTGTGCAACGCAGTGAAGGAGACATCTCCGACCCTATAAAGTATATATATTCTTGATCAGGATCACCTCCTGAGTTGATATGAGCATGTCCGTCTGTCCGTCTGTCTGTCCGTTTCTACGCGAACTAGTCTCTCAGTTTTGAAGCTATCGACTTGAAACTTTGCACACACCCTTCTTTCCTTTGCACGCAGTATATAAGTCGGAACGGTCCGGATCGGCCGACTATATCATATAGCTGCCATATAACTGATTGATCGGAAAAGGTATAACTTTGGTGTTTTTAGAGTTAGAGAGTTTAAATTTGACACGAGAGCTATTTTTGGCAAACTATTACGACATGCCAAATTTCAAAAGGATCGGCCGACTATATCTTATAGCTGCCATATAACTGAACGATCGGAAATGACCCAACTTTCGTGTTTTTGAAGATAGAAAGCTGAAACTTAATAAAGATTCTATTTTTGTCCAGTTGATCCAACCTACCAAATTTCATTAGGATCGGCCGACTATATCCTATAGCTGCCATATAACTGAACGATCGTAAATGGTACTTTGTAGAAATATTAACTTTCGTATTTTTGAAGATAGAAGCTTGGAACTTTTTTTTAGATTTTTTATTGTAATAAATTGGTTTTATTATGATGTAATCATAAGGATCGGCCAACTATATCCGATGTTTGCGATATATATCTGGTTTTAGCTGCAAGGGTATATTAACTTCGGCTCCGCCCGAAGTTAGCTTTGCTTTCTTGTTTTTTTTAACAAACAATAAAAAGATGCTTTAGGTTGCCTACCGGATCAATCCAACACAAAAAATGCTAGATTAAAATTGTTTTATTATAAAACTTTAAAAAAGCACATATACACAAAGACACATCACATTAAACAAACATTGCATTAAACACTTAAATTTTACATACCTCCACTAATATTTCCCATTTTACTTAGTTTTAAAATGTTAAGTAGAGCTTTGGCAATCTTACTTTTAAATGTGCTATTATTTAGCGCGCCAAAAACCAAAATTAGCATTCATGCAAAATCCGAAATCACTAACTCAAAAAAACCAAAATTATAGCATTTCCGATCAATCGGAATGGCAGCCATAGCATCTAGTCAGCCGATCCCAGTTCCGACTTATATACTGCGTGCAAAGGAAGGAACGGTGTGTGCAAAGTTTCAAGTCGATAGCTTTGGAACGCGAACAACCATCGAGCAAAGGGAATTAGTCCTAAAACATTTTAAGGACGGAAAAACGCAGCACGCTATAGCCGAAATGATTTTCTTAAGCCTCAGCACGGTGCAATATATGTTTTAGTCCGACTTCATCCAGTGCTGTAAAGCCAAAGTTTTTCAACATATATGTAAATGTGCAAAATAAATTGTAACCTTAACTGTGAGCAAAAAAATTACTTATTTTTGTTGCAAGCCCATTCCAGATTGTTATTTGAAACCCCTCTAAATAAAACCACCTGGGGTGTAAGTTGAATAAACTGCCATGCTGCATAACAAAATTTTTTTTAAATTTTTATAAATTTTTAATAAAAAATGTTTTCGCAAAAATCTACATTTTACCAATTAGGTCCACGAAATGTTTAGTTTATTAATTAATAAATTCATAATTTTAATTGCAGTTTAATTACAAATTAAACACTTATGTATCAACCGAACTTTTCACGTAAAAGTGCGATTTCATTACTGATTTTAGACAAAACACTAGCAAGATTGTCGGTGTTTTTGAAATAACTCAGAACAGGCATGTGTGGAATCCTAAAGTGAAATTGAAACGAAATTAAGTGAAGGGGTTTTGTGTGGCACAACTGATCGTTCCTTTTTCCTTTTTTTGTTTTCTTTTTTTTAAGCTTTTATTGAATGGAAATATATTATCGCTTACAACATTGGGAAAACATTGATTGTATTTTACATTGTATATTTGCTTGAAGCTTTTTGATGTTAGTGTTTTTTGTGAGGACACTGCGCGTGTCACTGAAGATGGTGTTGTTACGCCTACTCGTTCGTTTACTTCTTAATTGTTACATTATCCCTTTCTGCGTGAGACTCGTTCTTTCTGCTTTTTAATGACGCTTATTTTCGAACGTCTAGTGCGCATCTGGTGACCATCACTGCTGCCACCATTGGACAAGTACTCCCTCATGGCGCAAACGTAGTCCTCCTTGGCCTTGGCAGCCTTGGCCTCCCACTCCGACTTGTCATTCATTGAACGCCATAATTCACCTACCTTCCTAGTCACCTCGGTTACTTTGATCCCGGGGCTATCTTCTTTTATGGACTCACGAATACTGCTGAGCCACAGCATGTAGGAGGAAAGTGGGCGTTTCGGTTTTTCGGCCATTTCAGTTTGTTTTTTCTTGTTAAATATTTCGAGCTTCTCATGTGAGTTGGAAGTTAGTACTGATTTTCCCAAGAATATTTTTCTCAGTCGTATGACAATTGTAGAATATAGTCTACTGATTTCAGTTCTATTTCCTGAAACACAAATTTACGGCACCGTTGCTTAAAAATATTATATGAGAGTTCCTCCATACCCGTTATTCAGACTTTACAATAGTCTATAATACATATGTTTACATTAAATATATACTATGCATATATACAATATTACACAAAATATTGTATCTATATCATAAAAAATTAAAGATGGACATGTACAAAATTTTAAGAGTATAAAATGTGTATATCTATTCAATATCTACTATATGATCTTTAACAATAATATAAATACATCATAGATTTGGGGATAACTCCTCCTTCATCAGTAGAACCGTTTATTAGTAAGAAAATTATTATTGAACGTGTCAAGTTCGTGAAGGAGACGTGACGTGATTTTTGCGGACGAATTCAAGTTTAACCTTTTCGGATTTGATAACAGGCAATATGTTTGGCGGGGTGCGAATGCAGAACTCGATCCTAAAAACCTTAAAGCTATGGTCAAGCACAGAGTCGGACATATTACGGTTTGGGCCAATATGGCTGCGTCTGGAGTCGGAAACTCGGTTTCCATTGACGGAGCTATGGATGCTAAGGTGAACCTTGCCATTTAAAAGCAAAATCTAGCACGAAGCGCAGAAATATTGGGTATGCTTAGGATTTGGGTTTTATCAAGACAATGACCCCAAGCACACTGCTGGCAATGTGAATGTGAAGCTTTGGTGGGTCTCAAACTTTCCACATGTAATAAAAACACCAGCACAGTCGCCAGACCTAAACGTTTTTGAAAATTAGTGGGAGATTTTTGACAAATCGATCCATAAAAAGAAAACGAACAAAAAATGAGCTGAAAACTGCCTTACTGGAGGAGTAAAGGAAAATTCCTGTTGAAACCACACAAAAATTAGTGGAATCCATGAGAAACCGTTTACAAGCAGTAAAAAAACAAATGAGTAGCCCGACCAAAATCATAAATCATAAAACTAAACAAAAAACCATAAAAATAAAATGTACACAATTCATGAGCTGAAGGAAGGAAGGCGCCGAAGACAAAGTTGTTGGAAATAAAAAAAGTCAAAGAGGAAGATGTTTATACAGAAAAAAGGAGCCATTTTGCCAGGAGCCATTGCTAATAAAGGTGGCCTTTTGATTGATATTGTTTTCAAAAAATGGCCCAACAAAATTTTAAGGAACCAAACTGAACAAAAATACATTAATTATAAAAATCGGTTGTTTTTTATGTTATTCCATTTTTACATACCGTCGTAAAAGATGGATTTTAATTCTTTGAATTCGCTCACGCCCTATGGGACTGCGCAAGCTTTTGATGTCTTTTTATAACAAAATTACTGCCCAATTCAATAAGAACTTCATTTTTTTTTTCATTACTACTCACAATTACTACGCTTTTTTTGTGGGGCAATTGTTTGGCAAGTAGTGTGGGCGCATGGACTTAATGAAGCATTTCCTTACTTCTTATTAAATTAAAAAAGGTTTATGTTATCGTATTGTAAATAAATTAAAAAACAAAACTGCGTTAATAGTTTTTATAATTCGGCACAATCCAACCTACGTGTATTTCACGAAACACAAAAAATGCTAGATTAAAATTGTTTATTATAAAAATTTAGAAAAGCACATATACACAAAGACACATCACATTAAACAAACATTGCATTTTTTTTTTTTTTTTTAATGTTGCTTTTATTTCTTGAATCTTCTCTTTGCGAGACTAACAAGAGGTGTATCAAATCTTATATTTTTAACTTAACTAACAGTCATATTGACTGATACGGAGTTAGACGGCCCTAAAAATCGATTGCTGGGTTGGGAGGTCGTTGCGTCTAAGGCGGGATACGCTAGAAACCCGAGTCAATCCCCGAGCGAGAAAATTTGGGTGCGAAGACAGTTTTTCTTTGTATGACTCTTTTTGCTTCTGGATTTCGTCTTTCACTGCGAGGATGCCCAGATCCCGGTGGATGTTTTCGTTGCGAACATACCAAGGTGCCCCTGTGATAGTTCTCAGGATTTTTGATTGTGCGCGCTGTATGATGTCTATGTTGCTGCTGCTCGCGTTCCCCCACAGCTGGGAGCCATACGTCCAGATTGGCTTTAGGACTGAATTGTACAGTAGTAACTTGTAGTCTAGGCACAGTGGCGATCGTGAGTTTATGATCCAGTGGAGGCTGCTGGCTTTCAGTTTTAGATGCATCTTTTTGCATTCGATGTGCTTACGCCAGGTAAGTCGTCTATCAAGGTGAACGCCAAGGTACGTTACGTCGTTAGCTTGAGGGATCTGCATACCGTTTAGTAAAAGCGGAGGGCATGTTTGTCTATTAAGAGTAAACGTTATATGTTTACACTTTTGTTCGTTTATTTTAATGCGCCAGTCGGACAGCCACCTTTCCACTATTGTGAGATGATTAGCCAGTTGGGTTGTTGCCTGCGTTGGGCATCTGGAGCGACTAAGGATAGCGGTATCATCGGCGAACGTTGACGTTGTTAGTTGTGCGCTCGTAGGAATATCCGCAGTATACAAAACATATAGACACGGCCCGAGTGCGCTTCCCTGTGGAACTCCAGCTTCGATGGTGTAGTCGCCCGAAGTAGCTGCGTTGCATCTCACTGAGAATACCCTATTGAAGAGGTATGATTCCAGTAGCTTGTGGGTGTATGTTGGCAAATACGTTTTAATTTTGTGCATGAGTCCGAAAGCCAAATTGGTGTGCCGGGATGATATTGCAAGCTTCCAAATGTGGTATTATGCGAGTTAACAAGCATTTTTCAAACAGTTTAGACAAACAAGATAGAAGGCTCATTGGTCTGTATGATGACGGAATTGTGTGGTCTTTTCCAGGCTTCGGAATCATTATAATAATGGATTTCTTCCACTTTTTTGGGAAATAGCCAAGATTAATGATTCCATTAAATAGTTTGCAGACGACCTCTATAGCGCATTTTGGAAGTTCGATCAGCATCTTTGGGGTCAATAGGTCACCACCGGGAGCCTTTTTTGGTTTTAGCCCTCTTATGACTTTTTCGATTTCGTTCGGCCGGAATGGAGGTGCGGCTGGCTGAGGGGAGGACTCTGGCTGAATTACTGGCAGGAGGAATGAATTTGAGGCTGGGTTTGGCTGGAAGACACTTTGGAGATGTGTGGCGAATGTTTCAGCTCGGTCTTCGTTGCTGCGAGCCCAGCATCCCGAAGAGTTTCTTATCGGGGTGGTCGTTTCAATTGGGGCACTAGATTTGGGTGGGCCCTCCACAGGGGGTACTTTGTGCTTGTTGGCGAGTGATTCTGGATGTACCTCAGCTGTGCATTTTCTTCCTGTTGGTGAAGAGCCTGGTCGAGTGATCGGGTTGCTTCCTTAAGGCGTTGTTTTGAAGCTGGTGATCTGCTGTTTTGCCAATCACGACGCGTGCGCCTCTTTTCTCGCACGAGCTGTTCGATTTGCTGATTAGATTTGAAGTGTTTGTTTCGGTCTACTTCTTTCCTATGAGGAGTAGAGATTTTAGCTGCCGCAACGAGTACTTCTTCCAGGGCGCTCGTAGTGTAGTCGATGTCCGATTCCATGTTAAAATCCGGGGCGAGTTCTATGTGGGCACTCACGTACTTTTTGTATTTTAGCCAGTTTGTTTTTGTCTTCGTCAGACTGAAGGGGTGTTCGGTTATTTCTGGGCTTTGAAGAAGCGTTAGAAGCACAGGCGAGTGGTCTGATGATAAGTCCGAGACTGCTTTGGCACTTATTAGATTGCGAGGTATGTTTTTTGTCACTGCAAAATCAATAAGGTCTGGGAGCTTTCGTGAGTCTGTTGGCCAGTATGTGGGACTTCCAGGGGAAACGTAGTCCAGTTTATTTTTCACATTTATAATTGCATTGTACAATTGTCTTCCTTTGGGAGTCACTAGACGTGATCCCCAGTGCGTATGTTTGTCGTTGTAGTCTCCTGCGGCTATAAATCGATCCCCAAGTGAATTGTAGAAGTCCATAAATTGTCCTTCCGAGATTGAGAAGCGAGGAGGGCAGTAAACGGCAGCAATTGAAAGGATTCCGTTGCTTGACTGAATTTGTATCGATGTGGCCTGCAAGAAGTTTGTTGCAAACCTTTTGTGAAAATGGTGTTTAATTCGTTCTCTGATTAGAACTCCAGTTCCGCCGTGGGCTTTCCCATCTGGATGATCTGTGCGGTAGATTGTGTAGCCTCTTATATGAAAGTTGTATTTGCTTGTAAGATGCGTTTCCACCAGTAGCATAACGTCAATATGGTTTTCGGTCAAGAATTGTGACAATTCTAGTTTATGCCGTGAGACACCATTGGCGTTCCACATTGATATTCGTAGCGCCTGCATAGATTATTTGGACTGTTGTGCTACGAGCAGCTGTATCACCATGTTCTGGTTTTGAACAAGCGTTTGCATGGTCGTTTTCATGAATGACATAAGCTCCATCATACTTTGTTGGAGGGTAAGCATCATAGTTTCCGTTTTGCTGTGTGGCTGTTCTGGGGCCTGTTGAGCGCTTTGAGAGTTAGGCTGAATTGGAATTTCCCTTCCAGATCGTAGAGCATCGGCATAGGAGAAGCCGTTGGTGGTGTTTAGTGGACCGAATGAGGATCTCGCAGCTTTGGCGAAGAAGACGTCTGGCGTGGTTTTTGACGAAACGTACGCATTCTGTGGATTTTGGTTGCGCGTTGCGGTCGCTTGACGCATGCGACTCTTTAACTCCTTATACACAATACATCCTCTATAGTTTGCCGTATGGCTGCCTCCGCAGTTTCCACATTTCTTCACGGTACTGTCCTTGTTTGTAGTGCAGCAAGCGGACTTGTGGGCGTCCCCGCAGACTACACAGACAGCCCGAAGTGTGCAGTAAGACCTTGTGTGTCCATACTCTTGACAATTAGTGCATTGCACTGGACCGTTACGTTTATGTGGCTCTTCAACAGTGATTTTCCGATGCAAAAGATATTGCAGGTTGTAGATTGGGTGGACTTCGTTCTTCTTCAGCGACCTGCTTTCAGGCTCGAGCTCGACCTTGAAGAGGGGTTGTGGCTTTTTATCTTTATTTAGAATGTTAATAACATTCTTGGCGGCGAAGCCCTTTTCTTTAAGGGCGGTTTTTATTTCCTCGACGGTAACATCAGGTTCTATTCCCTTTACTACCACTTGTAGGCCCTTACTGCTTTTCAGCTGGTACGTGTAATAGTTTTTTCTGTACAGTGTCCAGATATTTTGACACTATTCGGAAGTGCTCTTCAGTCTTGGTTTGCACCTTTGTTTCATGGATGTTCCCTTTGATAAGCGGAACAACATGAAAGTTTTCACCGTTCCCGATCAACGACGCAATTTTGTTGACCAGGGCACTCGAGCTTTTTCCCTAATATAGATTGGAGGGGGCTTGGGTTTTTTTGCGGTGTCTTGGGCTGGTTGGTTTTCCTCAGCCTCCGCCAGTAGGGCAAATCTGTTAGTAGTGGATCTGTCTGGTTCATTATCGTTATTCAGGACACGGTTAATTTTTGTTTTGTTGCCTGCCGGATTACTCTGCGGGCTAAGCTTGCGCTTAATTTGGATGTAGCGATCCATTCCAGTCTGTGTGGCCGTTGCCGCTTTGGCACTTTCCGAGGTTGTTGTTTTTGTACTCGCTGTAGTCGTTGACGTCGTGGTACTTTGAGTTGCAGGGGTTTTCGCTGTTGTTGCAGAAGTTGTAGCGCTGCTTGTTGTTGGTGCGAAATTTGTTTCCGATATTGGAGGGAGGGTTTTACACTGCGAACTCCATGACGCGGGAGCCGGAGTGAGCAGAGCGGGTGAGCAAGACCGTGCCCTTTGGGTTTCAGCGGTCAGTAAAGCCGGGTTGCTTTTAAGCGCCGATTTTTCCACTTCGGTATCGCGGGTTGAAAAGTAAGAGTAGAAGCCGTTTCTTTGGTTCACTGAACTTCTACGCTCGTTCTTTTGATCGTTGCTCAATGAGCTCATTGGCTCTTACTTTTTTTTTTTCAACAATGCACTAGATTTGGTTTAGCACATTACAACTGTTATAAAAAAAAAAGCTTGTCTGTCGCTTTTAATAAATTGTATTTCAGTGTCTTTTCGCTTATGTTGGCGAAAATATAAGCGAAGAGAAGTTTTCCCGGAGCTCGGACAAAGCACGTCCGCTCAGTTCGGTAGTTCGATTACGATACGAAAAAAAAATGAACATTGCATTTAACACTTAAATTTTACATATCTCCACTAATATTTCCCATTTTACTTTGTTTTAAAATGTTAAGTAGAGCTTTGGCAATCTTACTTTTAAATGTGCTATTATTTAGCGCGCCAAAAACCAAAATTAGCATTCATGCAAAATCCGAAATCACTAACTCAAAAAAACCAAAATTATAGCATTTCCGATCAATCAGTTGTATGGCAGCCATAGCATATAGTCAGCCGATCCCAGTTCCGACTTATATACTGCGTGCAAAGGAAGGAACGGTGTGTGCAAAGTTTCAAGTCGATAGCTTTGGAACGCGAACAACCATCGAGCAAAGGGAATTAGTCCTAAAACATTTTAAGGACGGAAAAACGCAGCACGCTATAGCCGAAATGATTTTCTTAAGCCTCAGCACGGTGCAATATATGTTTTAGTCCGACTTCATCCAGTGCTGTAAAGCCAAAGTTTTTCAACATATATGTAAATGTGCAAAATAAATTGTAACCTTAACTGTGAGCAAAAAAATTACTTATTTTTGTTGCAAGCCCATTCCAGATTGTTATTTGAAACCACTCTAAATAAAACCACCTGGGGTGTAAGTTGAATAAACTGCCATAACAAAATTTTTTTAAATTTTTATAAATTTTTAATAAAAAATGTTTTTGCAAAAATCTACATTTTACCAATTAAGTCCACGAAATGTTTAGTTTATTAATTAATAAATTAATAATTTTAATTGCAGTTTAATTACAAATTAAACACTTATGTATCAATCGAACTTTTCACGTAAAATTGCGATTTCATTACTGATTTTAGACAAAACACTAGCAAGATTGTCGGTGTTTTTATAATAACTCAGAACAGGCATGTGTGGAATCCTAAAGTGAAATTGAAACGAAATTAAGTGAAGGGGTTTTGTGTGGCACAACTGATCGTTCCTTTTTCCTTTTTTTGTTTTCTTTTTTTTAAGCTTTTATTGAATGGAAATATATTATCGCTTACAACATTGGGAAAACATTGATTGTATTTTACATTGTATATTTGCTTGAAGCTTTTTGATGTTAGTGTTTTTTGTGAGGACACTGCGCGTGTCACTGAAAATGGTGTTGTTACGCCTACTCGTTCGTTTACTTCTTAATTGTTACATTATCCCTTTCTGCGTGAGACTCGTTCTTTCTGCTTTTTAATGACGCTTATTTTCGAACGTCTAGTGCGCATCTGGTGACCATCACTGCTGCCACCATTGGACAAGTACTCCCTCATGGCGCAAACGTAGTCCTCCTTGGCCTTGGCAGCCTTGGCCTCCCACTCCGACTTGTCATTCATTGAACGCCATAATTCACCTACCTTCCTAGTCACCTCGGTTACTTTGATCCCGGGGTTATCTTCTTTTATGGACTCACGGATACTGCTGAGCCACAGCATGTAGGAGGAAAGTGGGCGTTTCGGTTTTTCGGCCATTTCAGTTTGTTTTTTCTTGTTAAATATTTCGAGCTTCTCATGTGAGTTTGAAGTTAGTACTGATTTTCCCAAGAATATTTTTCTCAGTCGTTTGACAACTATAGAATATAGTCTACTGATTTCAGTTCTATTTCCTGAAACACGAAATATGGGTATATATAGCTGCGTCTGGAGTCGGAAACTCGGTTTCCATTGACGGAGCTATGGATGCTAAGGTGAACCTCGCCATTTAAAAGCAAAATCTAGCACGAAGCGCAGAAATATTTATCAAGACAATGACCCCAAGCACACTGCTGGCAATGTGAATGTGAAGCTTTGGTGGGTCTCAAACTTTCCACATGTAATAAAAACACCAGCACAGTCGCCAGACCTAAACGTTTTTGAAAATTAGTGGGAGATTTTTGACAAATCGATCCATAAAAAGAAAACGAACAAAAAATGAGCTGAAAACTGCCTTACTGGAAGAGTAAAGGAAAATTCCTGTTGAAATCACACAAAAATTAGTGGAATCTATGAGAAACCGTTTACAAGCAGTAAAAAAACAAATGAGTGGCCCGACCAAATATTAGATTTAAGAAGTACACATTTTCTAATAGTTTGCGTGAAATAAGCTTCGACGCCAGAAGTGACTTGTTTTTTTAGATTTATATAAAAAGTGTTTTTTTTTGGACGTATTTGATAAAACATAAAACTAAACAAAAAACCATAAAAATAAAATATAGACAATTCACGAGCTGTCAAATATAATATATCTTTGCAAAATAAACCGAAGCTAAAGGAAGGCGCCGAAGACAAAGTTGTTGGAAATAAAAAAAAGTCAAAGAGGAAGATGTTTATACAGAAAAAAGGAGCCATTTTGCCAGGAGCCATTGCTAATAAAGGTGGCCTTTTGATTGATATTGTTTTCAAAAAATGGCCCAACAAAATTTTAAGGAACCAAACTGAACAAAAATACATTAATTATAAAAATCGGTTGTTTTTTTTGTTATTCCATTTTTACATACCGTCGTAAAAGATGGATTTTAATTCTTTGAGATTCGTAATCGAACTACCGAACTGAGCGGACGTGCTTTGTCCGAGCTCCGGGAAAACTTCACTTCGCTTATATTTTCGCCAATATAAGCGAAAAGACACTGAAATACAAGTTATTAAAAGCGACAGACAAGCTTTTTTTTTATAACAGTTGTAATGTGCTAAACCAAAACTAGTGCATTGTTGAACAAAAAAAAAAAATACGTACCACGCAATGAGCTCATTGAGCAACGACCAAAAGAACGAGCGTAGAAGTTCAGTGAACCAAAGAAACGGCTTCTACTCTTACTTTTCAACCCGCGATACCGAAGTGGAAAAATCGGCGCTTAAAAGCAACCCGGCTTTACTGACCGCTGAAACCCAAAGGGCACGGTCTTGCTCACCCGCTCTGCTCACTCCGGCTCCCGCGTCATGGAGTTCGCAGTGTAAAACCCTCCCTCCAATATCGGAAACAAATTTCGCACCAACAACAAGCAGCGCTACAACTTCTGCAACAACAGCGAAAACCCCTGCAACTCAAAGTACCACGACGTCAACGACTACAGCGAGTACAAAAACAACAACCTCGGAAAGTGCCAAAGCGGCAACGGCCACACAGACTGGAATGGATCGCTACATCCAAATTAAGCGCAAGCTTAGCCCGCAGAGTAATCCGGCAGGCAACAAAACAAAAATTAACCGTGTCCTGAATAACGATAATGAACCAGACAGATCCACTACTAACAGATTTGCCCTACTGGCGGAGGCTGAGGAAAACCAACCAGCCCAAGACACCGCAAAAAAACCCAAGCCCCTCCAATCTATATTAGGGAAAAAAGCTCGAGTGCCCTGGTCAACAAAATTGCGTCGTTGATCGGGAACGGTGAAAACTTTCATGTTGTTCCGCTTATCAAAGGGAACATCCATGAAACAAAGGTGCAAACCAAGACTGAAGAGCACTTCCGAATAGTGTCAAAATATCTGGACACTGTACAGAAAAACTATTACACGTACCAGCTGAAAAGCAGTAAGGGCCTACAAGTGGTAGTAAAGGGAATAGAACCTGATGTTACCGTCGAGGAAATAAAAACCGCCCTTAAAGAAAAGGGCTTCGCCGCCAAGAATGTTATTAACATTCTAAATAAAGATAAAAAGCCACAACCCCTCTTCAAGGTCGAGCTCGAGCCTGAAAGCAGGTCGCTGAAGAAGAACGAAGTCCACCCAATCTACAACCTGCAATATCTTTTGCATCGGAAAATCACTGTTGAAGAGCCACATAAACGTAACGGTCCAGTGCAATGCACTAATTGTCAAGAGTATGGACACACAAGGTCTTACTGCACACTTCGGGCTGTCTGTGTAGTCTGCGGGGACGCCCACAAGTCCGCTTGCTGCACTACAAACAAGGACAGTACCGTGAAGAAATGTGGAAACTGCGGAGGCAGCCATACGGCAAACTATAGAGGATGTATTGTGTATAAGGAGTTAAAGAGTCGCATGCGTCAAGCGACCGCAACGCGCAACCAAAATCCACAGAATGCGTACGTTTCGTCAAAAACCACGCCAGACGTCTTCTTCGCCAAAGCTGCGAGATCCTCATTCGGTCCACTAAACACCACCAACGGCTTCTCCTATGCCGATGCTCTACGATCTGGAAGGGAAATTCCAATTCAGCCTAACTCTCAAAGCGCTCAACAGGCCCCAGAACAGCCACACAGCAAAACGGAAACTATGATGCTTACCCTCCAACAAAGTATGATGGAGCTTATGTCATTCATGAAAACGACCATGCAAACGCTTGTTCAAAACCAGAACATGGTGATACAGCTGCTCGTAGCACAACAGTCCAAATAATCTATGCAGGCGCTACGAATATCAATGTGGAACGCCAATGGTGTCTCACGGCATAAACTAGAATTGTCACAATTCTTGACCGAAAACCATATTGACGTTATGCTACTGGTGGAAACGCATCTTACAAGCAAATACAACTTTCATATAAGAGGCTACACAATCTACCGCACAGATCATCCAGATGGGAAAGCCCACGGCGGAACTGGAGTTCTAATCAGAGAACGAATTAAACACCATTTTCACAAAAGGTTTGCAACAAACTTCTTGCAGGCCACATCGATACAAATTCAGTCAAGCAACGGAATCCTCTCAATTGCTGCCGTTTACTGCCCTCCTCGCTTCTCAATCTCGGAAGGACAATTTATGGACTTCTACAATTCACTTGGGGATCGATTTATAGCCGCAGGAGACTACAACGCCAAATATACGCACTGGGGATCACGTCTAGTGACTCCCAAAGGAAGACAATTGTACAATGCAATTATAAATGTGAAAAATAAACTGGACTACGCTTCCCTGGAAGTCCCACATACTGGCCAACAGACTCACGAAAGCTCCCAGACCTTATTGATTTTGCAGTGACAAAAAACATACCTCGCAATCTAATAAGTGCCAAAGCAGTCTCGGACTTATCATCAGACCACTCGCCTGTGCTTCTAACGCTTCTTCAAAGCCCAGAAATAACCGAACACCCCTTCAGTCTGACGAAGACAAAAACAAACTGGCTAAAATACAAAAAGTACGTGAGTGCCCACATAGAACTCGCCCCGGATTTTAACATGGAATCGGACATCGACTACACTACGAGCGCCCTGGAAGAAGTACTCGTTGCGGCAGCTAAAATCTCTACTCCTCATAGGAAAGAAGTAGACCGAAACAAACACTTCAAATCTAATCAGCAAATCGAACAGCTCGTGCGAGAAAAGAGGCGCACGCGTCGTGATTGGCAAAACAGCAGATCACCAGCTTCAAAACAACGCCTTAAGGAAGCAACCCGATCACTCGACCAGGCTCTTCACCAACAGGAAGAAAATGCACAGCTGAGGTACATCCAGAATCTCTCGCCAACAAGCACAAAGTACCCCCTGTGGAGGGCCCACCCAAATCTAGTGCCCCAATTGAAACGACCACCCCGATAAGAAACTCTTCGGGATGCTGGGCTCGCAGCAACGAAGACCGAGCTGAAACATTCGCCACACATCTCCAAAGTGTCTTCCAGCCAAACCCAGCCTCAAATTCATTCCTCCTGCCAGTAATTCAGCCAGAGTCCTCCCCTCAGCCAGCCGCACCTCCATTCCGGCCGAACGAAATCGAAAAAGTCATAAGAGGGCTAAAACCAAAAAAGGCTCCCGGTGGTGACCTATTGACCCCAAAGATGCTGATCGAACTTCCAAAATGCGCTATAGAGGTCGTCTGCAAACTATTTAATGGAATCATTAATCTTGGCTATTTCCCAAAAAAGTGAAAGAAATCCATTATTATAATGATTCCGAAGCCTGGAAAAGACCACACAATTCCGTCATCATACAGACCAATAAGCCTTATATCTTGTTTGTCTAAACTGTTTGAAAAATGCTTGTTAACTCGCATAATACCACATTTGGAAGCTTGCAATATCATCCCGGCACACCAATTTGGCTTTCGAAGAAACCATGGAACCATCGAACAAGTGAACAGATTAACATCCGAAATACGCTCAGCCTTCGAACAACGAGAATACTGCAGCGCTATTTTCCTCGACGTATCTCAAGCTTTCGACCGAGTTTGGCTCATCGGACTCATGCACAAAATTAAAACGTATTTGCCAACATACACCCACAAGCTACTGGAATCATACCTCTTCAATAGGGTATTCTCAGTGAGATGCAACGCAGCTACTTCGGGCGACTACACCATCGAAGCTGGAGTTCCACAGGGAAGCGCACTCGGGCCGTGTCTATATGTTTTGTATACTGCGGATATTCCTACGAGCGCACAACTAACAACGTCAACGTTCGCCGATGATACCGCTATCCTTAGTCGCTCCAGATGCCCAACGCAGGCAACAACCCAACTGGCTAATCATCTCACAATAGTGGAAAGGTGGCTGTCCGACTGGCGCATTAAAATAAACGAACAAAAGTGTAAACATATAACGTTTACTCTTAATAGACAAACATGCCCTCCGCTTTTACTAAACGGTATGCAGATCCCTCAAGCTAACGACGTAACGTACCTTGGCGTTCACCTTGATAGACGACTTACCTGGCGTAAGCACATCGAATGCAAAAAGATGCATCTAAAACTGAAAGCCAGCAGCCTCCACTGGATCATAAACTCACGATCGCCACTGTGCCTAGACTACAAGTTACTACTGTACAATTCAGTCCTAAAGCCAATCTGGACGTATGGCTCCCAGCTGTGGGGGAACGCGAGCAGCAGCAACATAGACATCATACAGCGCGCACAATCAAAAATCCTGAGAACTATCACAGGGGCACCTTGGTATGTTCGCAACGAAAACATCCACCGGGATCTGGGCATCCTCGCAGTGAAAGACGAAATCCAGAAGCAAAAAGAGTCATACAAAGAAAAACTGTCTTCGCACCCAAATTTTCTCGCTCGGGGATTGACTCGGGTTTCTAGCGTATCCCGCCTTAGACGCAACGACCTCCCAACCCAGCAATCGATTTTTAGGGCCGTCTAACTCCGTATCAGTCAATATGACTGTTAGTTAAGTTAAAAATATAAGATTTGATACACCTCTTGTTAGTCTCGCAAAGAGAAGATTCAAGAAATAAAAGCAACGTTATAATAAAAAAAAAAAAAAAAAATTCTTTGAATTCGCTCACGCCCTATGGGACTGCGCAAGCTTTTGATGTCTTTTTATAACAAAATTACTGCCCAATTCAATAAGAACTTCATTTTTTTTTCATTACTACTCACAATTACTACGCTTTTTTTTGTGGGGCAATTGTTTGGCAAGTAGTGTGGGCGCATGGACTTAATGAAGCATTTCCTTACTTCTTATTAAATCAAAAAAGGTTTATGTTATCGTATTGTAAATAAATTCAAAAACAAAACTGCGTTAATAGTTTTTATAATTCGGCACAATCCAACCTATTTCACGAAACACAAAAAATGCTAGATTAAATTGTTTAATTGTTTATTATAAAAATGTAGAAAAGCACATATACACAAAGACACATCACATTAAACAAACATTGCATTAAACACTTAAATTTTACATACCTCCACTAATATTTCCCATTTTACTTTGTTTTAAAATGTTAAGTAGAGCTTTGGCAATCTTACTTTTAAATGTGCTATTATTTAGCGCGCCAAAAACCAAAATTTGCATTCATGTGTAGTGTGCACCTCATTCCAAAACCAAAACAAATATATAGGTAGGCCAATATTTCGTTGCTCGACTGTACCCATCCAATAGATGGGAACAGAATTGCATATGCATGTGCAATTCCCCCCTCACACTTGCATGAACGGACCAAAAGTAGGTAGAAAATCAGGCGATTACTCCGTTAGGTAGGGCAGTTTCATGGAAACATGGGTATGCTGCAGCTCGTAGAAGTTCTTTGCATTTATTCTTTCCTGATCTTTGGCCGAGTAAGAAGTTTAAATCCGCATATTCCAAAAGTGATAGGAAAATTGGACAAACACGTGTGGTGATTAATTAAAGGAGGAAAACACTTGTGCAACGAAGGCATTCGGCCTAAAATAAAATTAAATACAATAGTTATTGATCGTGTTGGACTAAATTTACTAGGTGAGACAGTGTTTAAATAATTCCAATACGCCATCCTGACCAATTCTTTGTCAGGGGGCACAGTGTGCTTCGATTCCGACCAGGTGCAGCCTGATAGGCTTTGCATTTGGAATTTGGCCATTGGATCGGGCGTAGGACGAGCTGAACCAGTAGAACCCCCAGTAACCCCCCCCCCAACATGGAATAAATGGAACACCTTTAGCATCGTGATCTTCGCATGGACCGTCGAGTTATGTAACCAGCGATCGAGAAGCCCCAAGTAGCGTGCATTAGGGAGGATCAGGATGTGAGGAGAAATAAGAAAATTCACAACAACAGTAGGGAGTAAATAGGCAATCGGCTGATTTCTTGCGTCATATCCGTGTATGCATGTATATGTTGGTGGGAACGTAAATCCACAATCCAATATACACTCACATATATATATAATCCTAAATAAAAAATACATATTGACCTTTCATCCGACCCTGACATAAATATGTCTCCTGCAAGAAAGTGATAAAAAGGGATCGCAGCAGGTCAATTGGTTCCTTTTTTTTTCTTGACCCTTCAGGGTGGATTTTCACTTTTCTACGAAAAGGTTTTCTTGTGATATACTTACTCCTTGTAAAATTCTGTATTATATTTTATATTATAAAATTAAATTTCTGTACATAAGTCCGAGTTAATTTAAAATTAATTAAAAAAGAATTGGAGTAAAAAATCCTTTTAAATGATATGCAACACCATAATAAAATTTTGGATATTTTTTTTTTAAATAATTATTTGTTCTTCATCATTAATTTTAAATTAATTACAAAATAATTATAATAAAATAAATTTTTAAATGAACTGCAGCACCATGAATATAATTTTTGTAAATAAGCATTTTATTTTTTGTTAATCAATTTTATTTATTTTTTCACGATCCTGAATCTTATTTATTTTTTCACGATCCTGAATCTTAGACAGGTATCTTAAGTGGACAGTTGAATTTGTAGGGAATTAGGCAAACGGCGTATAAGCACCAGAAAAATCTTAGTAGTATGTAATTAGGCAAACGGCGTACGACGTAAATTTAGTGGCGCCATCTATGGGTCAAGTTTGTGTAAAATTGGGCAGCGCCATCTACCGTAATATTTTATACGCCCTCTATTGGCATAAAAGCAAACGATCATGCCAAAAATTATACTTGCCAGGATCATCGCCGTCTATGTTTTCTATATTTTCTGATATCTTGT
Organism: Drosophila parabipectinata; assembly: GCA_018153455.1. Lineage (NCBI taxonomy): Eukaryota > Metazoa > Arthropoda > Insecta > Diptera > Drosophilidae > Drosophila > Drosophila parabipectinata. Next base: position 11,419,779 of record JAECYA010000053.1, read on the forward strand.
CTATGTTTTCTATATTTTCTGATATCTTGCATTGGGTCCCATTAAGGGAAATATGTATGTAAAGAAAAGATCATGTAAAAATGAAACTTGCTAGGATCATCGTTTGCCTAATTACATACTACTAAGATTTTTCTGGTGCTTATACGCCGTTTGCCTAATTCCCTACAAATTCAACTGTCCACTTAAGATACCTGTCTAAGATTCAGGATCGTGAAAAAATAAATAAGATTCAGGATCGTGAAAAAATAAATAAAATTGATTAACAAAAAATAAAATGCTTATTTACAAAAATTATATTCATGGTGCTGCAGTTCATTTAAAAATGTATTTTATTATAATTATTTTGTAATTAATTTAAAATTAATGATGAAGAACAAATAATTATTTAAAAAAAAAATATCCAAAATTTTATTATGGTGTTGCATATCATTTAAAAGGATTTTTTACTCCAATTCTTTTTTAATTAATTTTAAATTAACTCGGACTTATGTACAGAAATTTAATTTTATAATATAAAATATAATACAGAATTTTACAAGGAGTAAGTATATCACAAGAAAACCTTTTCGTAGAAAAGTGACAATCCACCCTGAAGGGTCAAGAAAAAAAAAGGAACCAATTGACCTGCTGCGATCCCTTTTTATCACTTTCTTGCAGGAGACATATTTATGTCAGGGTCGGATGAAAGGTCAATATGTATTTTTTATTTAGGATTATATATATATGTGAGTGTATATTGGATTGTGGATTTACGTTCCCACCAACATATACATGCATACACGGATATGACGCAAGAAATCAGCCGATTGCCTATTTACTCCCTACTGTAGGCTCTAGGCTCTAAGCGTTATCTTTTCTTTCGAGTCTTCTGATTGGTTTTCCCGATTCATTAACCGGAAAAATGTGGGGAAAATTGGGGTGGTTTTCATGCGTTAACTCATGTACATGTATTGATGATACCAATACATTCAAACACAAGTACCTGTTTTCCGTTTTCGAGGATCAATAGGTTTTGAGGTTTATGCTAAGAATCAAATTTTTAGTATAAATCCAAATCCTAAAGAAAGAGTTTGAAGTTAAAATATAAAAAAAAAAAAATGAGCGAGCTGGAAATTATATTCGAGGATACCCAACCAGCACTTAGTGATATTTGTGTATCAAACGGTGCACTTTTATCATTAATTGGTATTGGGAAAAATACACAAGAAGAGCTATTTAATAATCTACAGGATGATTCTCTGACATCCATGTACGATTTGCTAACTCCAACATGGGATTACGAATTAACTATCATCGAGGATAAAATGTATGTCCCGGACACTCAAGAAAATATATTTGAGGATTTCGACGACGACATACCTGCTTCTCCGTGCTTTATTCCGGAGACCCCAGAACTAGTGGAAATATCATCAAAACCAGAGTTTACTTTCCCGGATGATGACCACATATTTTTGGAAGTTAATGAGGGAAAAGATAATTATGAAAGTTTAATGGATGAGGAATTCGACAAAATTTTAATCGATTGGCTTATAAATAATGAATAAATTAAAAACTATGTTATTTTATTATTGTGTAATTATTTTTAATTCATGAAAAATAAATAATTATTCAAACAAAATTATTTTTGAAATCTTTCTTTTTATCAAAGTTTAGTTAAAATGAACTTAAAAATTAAAATACATTAATATTTAAAATAGTTGATTGAAATTAAATTAACACCAAGATTTAAAATTTAAAAGAAATATTTTGAAGTTTGTGTTAAGTTAATTATTTCAATTAATATCGATGGATGATCCATCAAGAAATGGGTGTATAATTCACTTCGGAGCCAGTACTTTTTCACTTCAGGACAGAAGTAGCAGTTATAGTATGAGGATCTGGCTTTTGTATTGCTGAAGTTGTGTTTTTTTAGAATGTGACGTTTTAATCCATAGCGATATTTAAAGGAAGGACTTTCTATACAGAGATCACAAACGAACGTTTTCATTTCGAAGATTTGAAAATAAACTGATAAAAAGCAACACTAGAACTTGTTTTTATATTATATTTTTAAGATTGAATCTGTGCTATGGTATATAATTGACCTATATATTTTAAAATTAAATGACCATGCAGTCATCTCTTTCATTCCTAATAATAATTACCATATCCCTAGCTATAAATTCTTTATATACACAAATACATTTATAAAAGTGGTATGATGTCATCCCTTTCATTTAAATAAAAGTATATTATTCGTATTAATATACTTATATATATATATATAAATAAATATGTGTGTATATGTATATATGTAACCACAAAGAAGAGTGAATTTATTATTGAAAGGTATAAAAGAGCGGGATCATTAAATAAATTGATTAGTACCTAACAGTAACCTTTTTGAAGCGAATCCAGGAGTACGTGAGTTATAAATGATGGTATGTTTACAAATTCTCACAGCCAATCAAAAAATATCCTTATGTTTATGTATATCATAGTCTTTCTTAGATACTTTGAATGATCAAAAGCCTGTTATTGGCTACACAAAGACTGAAGACCTATGTATTAATTTCGAATACAAGATCATTGGATGTAAGATAAAGAAAACCACATATGGGACGAAAATAGCCCTTTATTTGACTGATAAGGACGACGAACCACTCTGGATATTTTTACCAAAGAGCTACGTGAATAAATTTTCAACTAAAACACCATTTAAGAAATTGAAAGAAAATGGAATAACGCATCTTGTATATAAAGGAAAAGAGATGACTAGATATAGCTCAGCCTGTTTACAATTTATCTCAAAGGAGTAACTGTATAAAAGAGTCGATTCCTTATAATGTTTTATCAGTTTCATTTTTTCCCTTAAATCAAAAACAACTCCTCTCTCAAGCCTCTCGATGTACGCGCATCAAATAAAATTATTTTTACTTCAATTTGAAGATATGCTTTTCGAGGAGCACCTTAAAAAACTTCAATTTTTAAAAACAACTTTAGAGGATTTGGAAGAAAAGGAAATGCTGTACTCGAAATATGGATTCCACTACAAAATATGTCCCTGGAGTGATGATGAAGCAACCGAAGGTCCAGACACTTGTAACTGCAACAAACTTCCTCCATATATAAAAGGAAGCTACGGATATTATGATAAGATACTATAAAATAACTAAAAGAATGTATCCAAATCCATGAAAATAAAAAGTTTTTTTTTTATAGATATTATAAATAATATTGTTTATTTTTCATATTGGGTAAAAAAAAAAAAAAATTTTTTTAAATCATTTAAAACATTTACTAAACATTTTTGAAATTAACTTATCATTATAGGTGAAATCTTTTATCTTAAAATTCTGTGTAAAACTCTTTAAAGTTTTTCGATTGCTTTTGTAAAGACCAAAAAGCATGCAGTAATGTCCACAGGTATTTGAAAAGTATCCTTGCAATTGTTGCTTGTTATAAGTATATTTTGATGCATTTCTTTTTAAAAATGCAATAAATTCTTTTTTCTGAGGATATTGTCCATAAGAATCGAAAAATTCTGCTGACTTTTTGTTATAGAAGTAAAATGCAACCCAATGCATTCCTGGTTGGTATGAATAATCAGTGTTAGCTACAATCAATGCTGGATATTCACGAATTTCTTTTGGTAGTTTATCGGCCGAAAAAACCCCTTTAAATATTTTTTTAGTTTGAGGATGCTTGGAGAGCAAGTCCATGATTTGTATTGTATTCATTTTTACAAAAGTACTCGAATATTTCGATGCTTATCAATATCAATCATAGAGTCGTATTCACAATAAACAATGCAAGTAACAGCCTCAGCCAGAGGCTCAGAGAATCTTCCTTCTATTCTGATCGTTCCTTGAGAAATCAGGTTAGCGCAAACACTAGAATTGGAGTGATCAGCAGTTAAATCAAACGCTAATATAAAATTATTTTTGTCAAACATATCCTTGGAAATTTGGAGACCACGATCATAATGCTTTATTCCACAAGCTTTAAATAGTAAATTATATGCTCTTGAACTTTGGGTATTGGTAGGATTTGAGAAATCAAATTCAAGTGCCTGAGAAGGTACCTGTACTCCATTAACTAACAGATTGAATCGTTGTATTTTAAAATTTTCAAAATTAAAAGGATCTAATCCTCGATTTCCTGAGTATGCTCTGTTTTTTACCATACAAAAGGCCAAAAAATTTGGAATTTGACCAATAACTGCGTTATCGATGGATAATGTATTATTTCCTGGGTATATTGTGAATGATTTTACTTCAACTTTATTGTATGGGTATATTGCATTTTTTGATTGTAAAACGTGATGATGAGCTAATAAAATGCTGGGGTTGACTACTACATGATTCATGAACAGCTGGGCTTCCAAGATCTTTAGATTCGATTCCGTTTCGGTTTCCAATAAATAAAATGCTGTTTTTTCAATATTAAAAGTAATGCGCAAATCAACATTATTTACAAGCAGTTTTGGTTGGTTGAAAATATCTCCATGCACTTTTCCAAATAATTCTACTTTATTACTATTTTGAAACATGTTTTTAAGAATTTGACTGCCATCACTTTTAAATGGTGTTTGGGTACCATAATTTGGGAAATATCCTTGTGTTGCTAAATGACTTTCACTTGCATCACAACCATAGTTTAAAATTGTTTGCAAATATGATCTATAATGATAATTATTGTCGCTTTGGGAAACCAAAGTATTATTTATTAATACTTTATATATATATATAATATACAGATGAGCTTCTAAATATAGAATGCAATATATTATTTGCTACACCAACAGCATTTCCTTCAATACTACTATTATCAATTTTTTTAAGTTGAACCACAAGTTTTAAGTAAACACTTGAAAGATCTCTGTAGGTTTCTCCATTTCCTAAACAAACGAATTCAATTGATGAAGCACTATCCAAAGAAGCAATAGGGTTGTATGAAACTTCTTCGGTTTTCAAAATACAGCTTTGCGTTGGATGAGGCTCAAAAAGATCCAATTCGCTTTTCATGCATTCAATGTGATTACTCATTTTGATTTGGAAAATATGTCACTAATTTTAAATTTTTTAGATGCTTTTTTTCTTGACTTTTTTGAACGCGTATGTTTACGACGTTGTTTAGTTGTTAAATGATTGCGATTTTTTCTTGGTCTCCTCTTTTTATGCCTTTTTCCTTTACCACTTTGTAATTTAGTAATTTTATGAATTGCTTTGTCAGATAGATTATGTAATGCGATTTTACTTTGTTCTTGAATGATATTTCGTAGAGGTTTTCGACCCAAATCATTTATAACAGCCTTTCCGGTTTCAGCAGCTTGATTTTTAAGTGCATTTATCCCTGACAGAAAAAGCGGCTTAATGTAATTAAAAAGTCCACTAAAGAAATTTCCAATACCACGACCATGCTGAACAATTCTTGGGGAAACATAGAGACTACCTATGTTACTTAAGCTTCCACCGCACTGATTTAAATAATATTGATGATAACATTTCGCCATGGTTGGTAAATCAATTCTAAATGTTAGTTTCCCTTAACATTATTATTTATAGATTTTTCTTCTTTTTCTAAAATGCAGAGTTAGAAAAATTGGAACTGATGAAGTTTCAAAGGGGATTTTATATCCACTTGAATCAGTAATTAATATTGAAATTTCGTTTGGTGAAAAATTTTCAATAGGATAATATTCAACATTTCTAAACTGCATAAATTTTTCTTTTCCATTTGTAAATAAAACTCTTAAGCAACGTGGTCTTTTGCTTCCTACACAACGAGGCTTTATAATGTCCGTATAAATAAATATTGCACCGCATTCCATCTCATCCGCTTTCATTGGTGCCGATTTGTATCGAAATGTTTCAGAATTTACTAAACTTATAAATTCTGTTGAATTAGAGCTTGATTCTTCTGATTCATTTTCTTTTGTTTCTCTCCTTTTTTTAGGATTTTTTCGAAAAGAATTATTTAAATATATATCAGTTATACCGACTTCCCATTCCTCAGACATTGTTTCAGGAAGGTTTACAATATTTGTAAAAGCGCATTTTACATTATCAGGAAACACATTTAAGGAGTCATTGCTGAGCAATGTAATATAAAACTCGTTTTGAAAAAACATTTTAAGCTCTGCAGTTAAGAATATGAGATCCAATTTAATTTATTTTTACCAATTTGGATATTGTTTTCTTTGCGGTTTGCCCTTTGCAATTTTTCTAAATCACTTATATACTTAAGATTTCTTAGTGGATAGGGGGAATCTCTATTCTTTTTAACCTTATTTCTCAGTTTCAGTTTCTTTTCAGTAGAATTTCCTTTTATAATTCTTGTTTTCTCAACTATTGATTTTTTTAAAATCTTATCATCAGTGAAAGAAGTATCTGCGAGTGATCGTTTATTATTAATTGGAATTGAAACAGATTTCTCAGATGATTGTTCTTCTTCATCGCTGGGTAAAATGGCTAAATCGGGTAAATCCTCTCTTTTAAATGATGACTCGTTCTTGTATTCTTTAGAAGTACTGGCAATAGGATCTTTCCAATCATCTATATATGTTTGGGTTTCTACATTTTGATTTAATGAAAACGGGGATTTCGATACCGATTGATGCAAAACAGCTTTGTTTCTCTTTTTATTTTGGAATGCACATAATTCTTGTTGAATTTTAATCCATTTATCATAATCACTAATTTTTTTATTGTTTAAAATTGGTAAAAATTTTAAATTTATAAGATCATTTCCTCGATCATTTACTAAAAGTTTATGGTATGCATTTGGATGCATTAAGATTACTTTGTTTAGCTGATGCTTACTTTTAATCATGATTTAAAATTTTTCCAAAAATCCCAGAAAGCAATGAACTTATTAAAATTGGTAAAAATCCTCCTTTTTGAATAAGAACTCTTCTCTTAGAATTTAAAGATTGTTTTGAGCTGGAAATATGTCGTAATACATTTTTATACTTTTTTAATGAATTTAAGATATTTTTTGATATTTTATGGTTTCCTTTTAAAGTATTTATCACTTTCTCCGACAATGTTTTTACTAACTCGCTATCACTATTGCAAATAATCGCTTTTCGAAGTTTATTATTTGCTTTTTGGAGCACATACAATAAATGTTTGTTCGTCTTTCAATCGCCTTATGCTCTTTTTGCAAACCATTTTCATCTGAATAGCAAATTGAATATAATGGATTAAAAATCTCTGTTCTAAATCTTAAAAGATCATTTATTCCTTGCGTAAGATCAATAAGTAAATAACCATGAGGTTCATTCGTAACTTCTTTATATATTCTAAAAAGTTCTTTAGGGTTTTCAGGATATATCTGTCTAGCTAAACATTGAAATTGTAATTTGTCTCTAGGATTTTTAAATGCCACAATGTATTTTGTATTTAGTGATATGTCTCGGGTGTGTGTAGATTTATGAAATATATTTTGTGTTACAACAATTACAGATAAATTTCGAAGATGAGATCCTTTGGTAAAAAGTTCACATACATTTTTATTAAATGCTCCCATCATCAAATCATCTAATACCAAAAGTATAGGTTCATTATTTTCATTTTCAATGGAGTCAGGTACCCCATGGTAATATTCAATATTGGTAAAATTTGGTTTCGCTTGCTTTTCACCGTAACACCATATTATTCTATCTATCGAAGTACTTATTAAGTCCTTCCTTCCATTTATTAAATTTTTCAAAAATGTTGTTTTACCCGATCCTGAGGGACCAAAAATAAGCATCGTAAAAGGATGAACAAATTGTGTAAACATTTTGATAAAAGTTTTTTGTTTATTCAATGCTAATTATCAAAAATAAATTTTTCTAATGTTTTTTTCCTGTTCTTGTTTGATATTTTATGGTTTCCTTTTAAAGTATTTATCACTATCTCCGACAATGTTTTTACTAACTTAGCTTTCACTATTGCAAATAATCGCTTTTCGAAGTTTATTATTTGCTTTTTTGAGCACATACAATAAATGTTTGTTCGCTTTCAATCGCCTTATGCTCTTTTTGCAAACCATTTTCATCTGAATAGCAAATTGAATATAATGGATTAAAAATCTCTGTTCTAAATCTTAAAAGATCATTTATTCCTTGCGTAAGATCGATAAGTAAATAACCATGAGGTTCATTCGTGACTTCTTTATATATTCTAAAAAGTTCTTTAGGGTTTTCAGGATATATCTGTCTAGCTAAACATTGAAATTGTAATTTGTCTCTAGGATTTTTAAATGCCACAATGTATTTTGTATTTAGTGATATGTCTCGGGTGTGAGTAGATTTATGAAATATATTTTGTGTCACAACAATTACAGATAAATTTCGATGATGAGATCCTTTGGTAAAAAGTTCACATACATTTTTATTAAATGCTCCCGTCATTAAATCATCTAATACCAAAAGTATAGGTTCATTATTTTCATTTTCAATGGAGTCAGGTACCCCATGGTAATATTCAATATTGGTAAAATTTGGTTTCGCTTGCTCTTCACCGTAACACCATATTATTCTATCTATTGAAGTACTTATTAAGTCCTTCCTTCCATTTATTAAATTTTTCAAAAATGTCGTTTTACCCGATCCTGAGGGGCCACAAATAAGCATCGTAAAAGGATGAACAAATTGTGTAAACATTTTGATAAAAGTTTTTTGTTTATTCAATGCTAATTATCACAAAAAAAAATTTTTCTAATGATTTTTTTCCTGGTCGCGTTTTTTTAGCGCAGTCCTTTTCAAAATGAGTATCAGAACCACAATAGTTGCAGTATATAAGTTGACTGTATCCTTTTTTACGAGGATCTTTTCCAAAGATGCGATCCATTTTGCTAAAACAACTTCTCAATTAAAGTACTAAAATCATACTGTTTATTAAAGTAATTTATACATATGATTCTCCGTTATAGTATATATCGTAATTACAGTTTTCTAAAATTACAAAAAGCTTAAATAAATTATTTAGAGCACATCTAAGCTTAAGTTTTTTGTGAATTTTACAGTTGGTAAAAAAATTAGGATAACATGTCAGGCTCTTTCCTATGTCTATATCGATAATATTATTCGATAGAAACTTGGATAAAAATTCCTTTTTTACTTCGCCACGTACAATTATATTGGAAAACTTATTTAGTGGAGAAAGTACATCGCTTAAGCAGTTATAGGGTATTTCTCCTTCCATCCAGTCCAACCCGTTTATGTTTTTTCGATGAATATTATGTTGTTGTAATGTATCATAATTCAACTCCTTAATGTTGTATGGAGGTTTGAAGTGAAAGAAGTTTGGTATTACAGTTCCACCAGGCATGAAGGCCAATTCCTTAACAAAAATTTGATTGTTATTTCCAACAACATATTGAAAATCTACTATAACGGAATTTGATCTATCAAATTTAGTCATTTTAGAATGAGTTTTAAATGTAAACTGACTTTGGTGTCTACATTTTAGGTCTTTATATACCATTCATTTTATTATATAATACATGCATTATGTAATATATAATATAAAAGTTGCTCTCACATCTTAGGAGTTTGTATATATGGATATATATTTCATTTCATTATGTAATACATAATGTATAATATATATATATATGTATATACGTCATACTAAGCCCTTTATAAACCACACATTTTAGTAACTAATTTCAGTTTGTTAATAACATTCAGATTCAATGGATACACTCCAAGCTAAAAGAGATAGAGCCATAAGAAAAAAACAGAACCATGAAGTTATATTTGGTTTTGAATATTTTGTGGCTCAAAATTTGAAAATAAAATGTGGATTTTCGACATCTAGAAAATTTACTCCAATGATTTGGATGCAGCAGCACAAAAACAATTATATTGGATTTGATAAAGAAGAATGGATGCAACTGCTTACATACAAGGAATTTATACAATTAAAGATTGATCAGTATGACTTCCTAATGTCTGATACAGTTTTGGATCACCCTATTTTATCAACTATTAAATGTAATTTTAGATTTAGAAAATCAGATAAACAATATGTTCTGATACTAAATCAATTCGGTAATAAAATTGAAATAGATAGTGAAACTTGGAGATCATTAATTCGCCTAGCTATATTTTTAACTACATTTTTATGTTGGAACACTATATTAAAACAGCAAATATCCTATCTGTACTATAATCATATCATTCCGAAGTGTGTCTTTTTACAAAAATTTGATATTCAATTATCTGATTTAGATGGTAACTATGATAAAAATGTTCAAATAGATTTAACACGTTTATGTTTCGAAATATCTAAAAAAATGACAAAAGAAATAAAAGAAGATGTAATTCATTATAAGAAATCATTAATCTCTAAGACCTCAGACATTAACAATAAAAAATAAGTTTTTTTTAAATAAAAATGAGTAAGCAACAAGTTGTTGATGAAATACATAAAACTTGTAGAAAAAATTTTTACGTCGAAAGTTCGTTCAAAAAGGGTTTCATGATACTTGGCAAATTGATTTGGTTGAAATGATCCCATATTCCAATCAGAATAATGGATATAAATATTTACTAACGGTTATTGATACATTTTCAAAATATGCTTTTGCTAAGCCTGTAAAATCAAAATCGGCAATGGATGTTGCAACTGTTATGAAATCTATATTGAAAGATTCCAAATACAAGCCAAAAAATATACATTCCGATCAAGGCAAAGAATTTTTTAATCAACTCTTTAAAGAACTTATGAAGAAAAATAATATAAATCATTATCATACATTTACACACCTTAAGGCTTCGATTTGTGAACGATTTAACAGAACTTTAAAAAATAGGATGTGGAAAATGTTTAGTTTTAATGGAAATTATCGATGGATTACCCATTTGAATTCGCTTGTAGAAGACTACAACCATTCTTACCACAGAACTATAAAAATGAGGCCAATCGATGTTTGTAAACAGAATGAAGAGTTTATTTTGAAAAAATGTTATAACATTGTTAAGGTATTTCCAAGGCATAAATATGTAGTAGGAGACCATGTTAGAATAAGCAAATACAAGGGTGTATTTGTTAAAGGATATGAACCTAACTGGACCACTGAAATATTTACAATTTCAAAAATAAGGACTACATTCCCAGTTACTTACGAGCTCATTGATTATAAGGGTGACCCTATAAAAGGTACATTTTATGAAGCTGAAATTCAAAAAGTTAAAGACAAAAGTGCATTCCTAGTTGAAAAAGTAATAAAAAGAAAAAAAGACCAAATTTTTGTAAAATGGCTAGGTTTTGATGAAACACATAACTCATGGATAAATAAAACAGATTTATTAAAATAAAATTTTACAATTTGGAATTTATTTATACAAATTATACATACATATATACATTTTTAATTATTATTATTATTTATATACATTTTTAATTTTTATTATTATAATTTATTTTTATTTTATTTTTTTTTTTTTTTTTTTATTTTTATTTATTTATTTTTTTTTTTTGTCGCTTATTTAATATTTTTAAAAATACTTACAATATTATTGACATTATCCATTTGTATTTAATAAAGATCTTAATTTATAATGACCATATGCTAAAGTATTAATATTACAAGCTAATACCCATCTTTTATCATCTCTAGGGCTAAGACTTACTTTATTAACTACATCAGTATATAACTGATGGCCCCTACTTCTTATACATCTTTGTTCTCCATAGTACGTTTTCATATGTCTAATACATTCAATATAATCTAAATGACACAGTTTTTTGATTACTGATTGCTTAACACCCTTAACTTTCTTTGTATCTATATATTCGTCATTGTTTTCTACTAAAAATGAATATGCTTTAGCTTTTAGACCCGCGAAAGAGGTCATAATTTTTCCAGCATTTTCATCTTTGAATAAGCCCAATTCTTTGTTGTTAGCTTGAATAATGTTGAATCGGTTTCCTGTCTCATAATTTGATGTGTCAAAACGGCTAGAATTTTTTTTATTATTTTGTATATATCCTCTTCACAGGAAACTATAAAAGAGTCTGTATCCATATATATTATTTTTGCTGAGGGACACTCTACTAATAAAAAGTTATAATAGTAATCATACATTAGCCATTTGGACAAATCGAGAACAGTAAATCCAATATAAATAGGCTTATCATACAAAATTGAAGTCTTTGTAGTCTCAATTGCAGCTAAATTTTCTCCAAAAATTTCTAAACTATGAAAATTATTCCTTGCAACTAGTTGTCTAAACCCTGGAGAGTTTTGCGCCGATTCATAACGAGTTACTAGTGTTATTTCTCGACGCTTTTCTACGTTTTCCATGGTTTTGCCGTATACGGCATTATTCATTAATTTATAAAAATTTTTTTCAAATTCATTTTTTGCTATTTTTCTATGTTGGGTATTTAAATCTATATAGGGCTTTAACCAGTATGACTGATTAAAAGATAAAATTCTATGAATTTTCTTTAATTTTAATCCCTGTTTAAGACACAATTGAAGCTGTTTTAAATGAATAATATAAAACTCTTTAGAATTTAAATCAGCTATTAATTTTGGTTGTTTTCCTCCTGGGGGAACCTTGTTTTCAGGACAAAATGGTAGACTGTTATGTTTGTCATGAATTTCATCAGGATATTCTAAATCTACTTCTAAAATATATCCTGTGTCTCCTGAGGAATCAGCATTTTCTACATCAAATAAATTGGTTTCATTTTCGCTTAAAAATTGAAAATTTGAAAATGGGAGTTTTTGGCTCATAGCCCAACCATATAAATTATTTGCGTCAATATACGACAAATAATTTTTTGGTTTTGTTTTATCATAATTTCTCATGTACTCATTATTTGCTTTTGAAATTCTTTGAGTACATTGAGTCAGACCGCCCCGTATACCTCTTTTAACAAAATTGTAAATGTTGGGGTCACTTATTAAATCTAATTCTACTTTAGTATACTTCAGCATAGCATCCCATGAAATAGATGGGGCTGAAACATAATTAACAGGGTCTAATTTATAAATTTTTGAGCATATATTACGGAAGTTTTCAAAAACGTCTGCTAAAATTAGTACGTCACTCTCCAAATACAATTTCATATAGTCTTTTAGAGTTCTGCACTGAAACGAACTCCAAATTTCTTTAGCGAAATTGTATTCGCTAATACTACACTCTTCGTCTTTCAACGAATTATAAAAATATTCCCTAGGAGGAAGTTCGGTTTCATTGAATTTTTCAAAACTATCCAAATAATCATAGGGAAATACTCCCTTTCTTCTCATTTGCCTAAACTTCTCTCCACTAAATTTTGATTTTAATATTTTAAAATCTTTATCTTCCATGTTGTAAGCTAATTTTTCTAAACTAGAATTTAAAAACCTATTGGAATCTATGTACTTTATAGTATAATTAGTCTTTCCCTTTTCAAAAATTGTCTGATTTAGAGCAATATATAACTCTTTAGTAGAGGGTATTGGTTTCAATTTACCCCCTAGGGCATTAATAAAGAGGTGGATATCGTATCTTGATAAATTATGAAAAACTACAGGGAAATAAGCTTTTAACTTAAAACTATCTTTACAACTTCTATGGATAGGACCTTGGTATTTACCCGTGAACTGGTTAAAATATTGTACGCGTTCATCCGTACTGATGACCTCTTCACACGCATAGCAGTTCCCATGCTCCTGGTAGTCCTCATCGCAGATGTCAAAGTTATATATAGGTTTTTTTGATCCCTTCCAGTATTTGCTATATAAGGCCATTGTCTCCTCTTCCAAAGTTTTAACAAAAACCTTCATACAGTCATGTCCTGTAATTTGTAAAAAGGAAAAATTTATTAACTTTAAAACTTTTCATTTATTTTAAAATAATTTATTTACCTTCATAGGTCCATAATTTATTCAGCTGAGGGTTGTATTTATGGGCAACATAAAACGAAACAGCACATGCTGTATGTTTCTGCACAGGCTTGGTATAGGATTCGTTTGGATTATTTGAGGCTGTTTGGTAATGTTCCAAAACTGCCTCAATGTCCGCATAAATTACCACGGGTGGTGCCAGTTTTTTTGAAAAATTTTCAAATTTGGTTTTAGTGTTTGGTTGTGGGTATAGTGAAGCCACTTGACCGCACTCCTTTAGATTGTGGGTCTTGTTAGTGCTGCAATAAAATTGTAGGCAATTTCTACAAAAATATCTCTCCGAATTTGAGTTGTTCACTTGTGATTTACACAATGTTTTTATGCTTGTAATGTACGCATAATGCAAACAATTTTTTTAGGATTTTCTATTCCCAATATATCGATATGATGGATTTTTACTTCTTTAGTTCTAATTGTGGGACCTTCTATGCGACCATCATAAATTTCATATACATTTATGCTGTAATTTGAGTTATTTTTCTCGAACAGCTTTATTCCATTCTTTGTAATGGGAAACTCTATTCCCGAAAAGTTTAATATTTGTTGTTCATATGTTATAATTGGTTGGCTAATATCAAAAATCCCATAAAATGAAGTTCTGGGCAGTTTTTCGCGAGCTGATTTTTTTTGCGCTGATGTACCAAAATTTATTTGAATGTGTTTCATATATGCTATGTGAGCCAAAATACACCACTTAAAACAATAAATGTCATTATTTTTAACATTTATGAGAGCATTTCTTTTTCTTATGCTCTTAGGTGCTTCAACATATCCTGATCCAGGAAGGTGCTCTAGCTTTAATATTTGTATTTCATAAAATGTAAAATGCTTAATAGCCCATCCAGAATCCCTCTCCTGGAATTCATCGGCTTTTGCAATTAACATTTCGTTATCGTCATTTAAAATGTATTCGACGTCATTATATGAGCTGACGTAAATTGCTTTATAGTTTGTCGAGAAATGTTTTATTTCTTCTTGCATCTTATCAGTTTCTTCAGTCGGTTTTACATATTTTCCATGAACTGATAGACGCACTTTTATAGCTCTTAATTCGCTAAGTGCATATTTTATAATGTTTAAAAGATTATTTTTACATCCAATGTAAAATTCTTTTAAATCTAGATCGCGCACTCCGAATACTTTATACTTTTTTGTGTAAAAAGTATCACTTTGGGTTATAGGAAAAATGTTAGCATTTTGCCACACAAGTTTCCTTAATGCTGCTCTATGATTTGGAGAATGTAAATGAATTCTTTCCTCAACGAAAGCACAATTTTGCTTACAATCGGGACAAATATTCTTCTCAGCAATTATGCGGTCTAGTCTAGCCCTTTTTGATGTTGATGGCTGTTCTTCAATATCCATGGGTTGCCCCTCTTGAGGGCTAGTTTCCTTGGACACACCAGCCTTCCGTTTGACCGCTGATGATACGTTGAAAATACTATGTTTTGATGTAGTTCCTTGGTTCCTGATTCCTTGAATTTTTGGTTGTTGATTTTCCTCCTGCTTTTTGGTCACCGTTGTTCGCGAACGATACAAAGCTTTCGCCAAACCGTTGGCCTGAGATTTCTTCTTCATCTCCGAGAAGGCATTTCGAGGTCCTTCACATCGATCATAATGAGTTATAAACTCATTCACACTAATAACTTTAGATCACAAGTCACACGCAACTTTCGACTCCATTTTTATGTTTTAGGTTTTTTTTTTTATTTTTTTGTAAAAAGAAAAAGCGTAAAAATTGCTTTAACCGGCAAGGCAAGATTTATACTAAAAATTTGATTCTTAGCATAAACCTCAAAACCTATTGATCCTCGAAAACGGAAAACAGGTACTTGTGTTTGAATGTATTGGTATCATCAATACATGTACATGAGTTAACGCATGAAAACCACCCCAATTTTCCCCACATTTTTCCGGTTAATGAATCGGGAAAACCAATCAGAAGACTCGAAAGAAAAGATAACGCTTAGAGCCTAGAGCCTACAGTAGGGAGTAAATAGGCAATCGGCTGATTTCTTGCGTCATATCCGTGTATGCATGTATATGTTGGTGGGAACGTAAATCCACAATCCAATATACACTCACATATATATATAATCCTAAATAAAAAATACATATTGACCTTTCATCCGACCCTGACATAAATATGTCTCCTGCAAGAAAGTGATAAAAAGGGATCGCAGCAGGTCAATTGGTTCCTTTTTTTCTTGACCCTTCAGGGTGGATTTTCACTTTTCTACGAAAAGGTTTTCTTGTGATATACTTACTCCTTGTAAAATTCTGTATTATATTTTATATTATAAAATTAAATTTCTGTACATAAGTCCGAGTTAATTTAAAATTAATTAAAAAAGAATTGGAGTAAAAAATCCTTTTAAATGATATGCAACACCATAATAAAATTTTGGATATTTTTTTTTAAATAATTATTTGTTCTTCATCATTAATTTTAAATTAATTACAAAATAATTATAATAAAATACATTTTTAAATGAACTGCAGCACCATGAATATAATTTTTGTAAATAAGCATTTTATTTTTTGTTAATCAATTTTATTTATTTTTTCACGATCCTGAATCTTAGACAGGTATCTTAAGTGGACAGTTGAATTTGTAGGGAATTAGGCAAACGGCGTATAAGCACCAGAAAAATCTTAGTAGTATGTAATTAGGCAAACGATGATCCTAGCAAGTTTCATTTTTACATGATCTTTTCTTTACATACATATTTCCCTTAATGGGACCCAATGCAAGATATCAGAAAATATAGAAAACATAGACAAGATATCAGAAAATATAGAAAACATAGACGGCGATGATCCTGGCAAGTATAATTTTTGGCATGATCGTTTGCTTTTATGCCAATAGAGGGCGTATAAAATATTACGGTAGATGGCGCTGCCCAATTTTACACAAACTTGACCCATAGATGGCGCCACTAAATTTACGTCGTACGCCGTTTGCCTAATTACATACTACTAAGATTTTTCTGGTGCTTATACGCCGTTTGCCTAATTCCCTACAAATTCAACTGTCCACTTAAGATACCTGTCTAAGATTCAGGATCGTGAAAAAATAAATAAGATTCAGGATCGTGAAAAAATAAATAAAATTGATTAACAAAAAATAAAATGCTTATTTACAAAAATTATATTCATGGTGCTGCAGTTCATTTAAAAATTTATTTTATTATAATTATTTTGTAATTAATTTAAAATTAATGATGAAGAACAAATAATTATTTAAAAAAAAATATCCAAAATTTTATTATGGTGTTGCATATCATTTAAAAGGATTTTTTACTCCAATTCTTTTTTAATTAATTTTAAATTAACTCGGACTTATGTACAGAAATTTAATTTTATAATATAAAATATAATACAGAATTTTACAAGGAGTAAGTATATCACAAGAAAACCTTTTCGTAGAAAAGTGAAAATCCACCCTGAAGGGTCAAGGAAAAAAAAGGAACCAATTGACCTGCTGCGATCCCTTTTTATCACTTTCTTGCAGGAGACATATTTATGTCAGGGTCGGATGAAAGGTCAATATGTATTTTTTATTTAGGATTATATATATATGTGAGTGTATATTGGATTGTGGATTTACGTTCCCACCAACATATACATGCATACACGGATATGACGCAAGAAATCAGCCGATTGCCTATTTACTCCCTACTAACAACAAATAACTGTTGCCGCTGCAGTTCAGTTTTGATTATTTTCGTGCTTCAGCGAGCAACCAGCCACTTGTGAGTGACAGTTTCTGTATTTTTTGACAATTTTCTTTTGTGAGCCTGAATAGACCACATGCCAGTATTACACAGTGCGAAAAACATGAACCTTGCCTGCGAGCATTTGTATATTTAATATATTCATATTTAATTGCAATATTTAATTGAATAAAAAAAAATATTTCCAAGGCGAACCTCGATAGCTGCGCCAAATTAGTATCGAATCCCACCCGCAATTAAAATCATGTATAATTTTCTTTAACTTAATTCTATAAATTCTTAATTTTTATATTAAATCTCTTGATAAATGTGATCGACAAGGAGTATGAAGTATTTAGCCTAGGACCTTATTTTAAGTAGTTTTATAAGCAGATAAAATCAGAAATAGTGGTCAGGTATTTTCCCAATGTATTCTTTCTCTTTTTAATGAAGTAAACAGCGAAAAGCACCTCATCCTCTTGGGCCCAACGATCGATGCAGAGTCGGAAAAGCTGAGTGAGTAAACAAGTAATTGCCGAATTTGAATACAATGGGAAATCCATGCCATTTTCCTTACTTTGCCATTTGAATATTAGTTTAAATTGAATTTTCCTTAAATTGTATCTTTTATTATAAATTGTATTTTTCTATGGATTATATTATTTCCTTATTTCCTTATTTTTGATTATATCTAATTATATATAATGAACATGAGATAATTCTTTTTATTTAGAGCACTTCGGGTCAACCATGGCAGTTGAATATGGGTAGACCACACTGTTTAGCGTTAAGTCTACATGGAAGGGAGGGTATAGACGAAGGACAATAACATCTAGTCTTTCATTCAATAGGGTCAGTAGTATAAACCACCCAAGGATCGGCCGACTCCTACCACTTTCCTTTTCCCACTTCCTTATCTCTGTCTACGACAAATTTCCGTAACGTACACAGTCTAGTTTGCCGTGCCCATACCCACGCCCCGTTCGACTGAGCCAAGCCGTCCCCCAAGTAGACAGAGGGGCACGGTAGAGACCACTCGTGCAGTGTTAGGGACAGTTTACTGTACCTAACTTTATGACTTACTGTACGCGTTTGTTACAGTTATTTATGGCGCCCAACGTTGGGGCAGGACAAAGGCAGGAATCCGTCAGGATAATGCCAAGCGAATGCCCAGACAATTTTCCCTTTTCCTTTCTTTTGGCCACTTCCCAAATTTGATATTTAAAGTAGAGCAGCGCTTGTGTATGTAGACCAGTGGATTATTGTGACTCTGAGGATATCGGACACTGACCGTGGATATACAGTACGCAAGGAATACGGATTTCAATCGAATCCAAATAAAAAGGGGACTGGGACAGGCATAGGATTTTTAATATTGAGCCTAATTCGATTTTATACCATGTCAGTCTAGTTTCTCTTTCTCTTTCATTTTCGAAAACAAGAGTGAGATTGTCTATATTTGGTTCATATCGAAATAGTCCTCCTCTACTTCTCGTATATTTTTTGTATCGCACTTAGTTTAAAATATATCTCTACTGCCCTATAACTTACTAATCAATGCCATGTGAGAACCGAAGGTAAGCCTCTAAAAATTATTATCGATCATATTATTTACGTCTTGAATCTTGATTAAGTTTATTATCGCCAATTTCCGTTATTATATCTTGCGTGAAGATGTCTGTTAGGAGAAGTACCGAAAACATAGCAGCCACTCCGTTGGAGAGCCAGGTGCTATGTACCATTTGTAATGACACGAACCCTAGTGATAGTATTATGGAAACCCCATGCAAGGCTTGAAACAAACGATACCTGTCCAAATTGCAGGCAAAGCTGTCCGCGAGCTTTGATGATAGATAGACAATGTACTCCTTCTGAGCGTAGAATGCCAAGTAGCTTACAGACTGACCAGGATTCTAACCCAAATCATTCCGGAGCCATTCCAAGATCTCGTATGAATACTAGATCACAGCTTTCTAACAACCCAATTACAAATAATCAGAGAACTAGAGCAGGTAGCTCGAACCCCAGACGCGAGACCGTACAGGATAGGATTTCTAGGGAACAAAACTCTATGCAAGAGGAACGTATTCAGCAAATTATATCCAGCTCAATGGAAAGCTATAGAGCAAGTATTACAGCCTCCATTGGAGACCAAATAACTACAGCGATTAGGAATTTGAATTTATTCTCTCGAGACCCGCGAGAAGAACCCCAACTTGAATGGGATAACGAATTAGCACCTCCATTACCACGAGTCAGTAACTCTAGCAATGCGCGCAACAACAGCCAACGAGTTCGACCACCAAATAGCAGGTCAAGTGATATTTCACTAGAGCAACCAGATAGGATTTCTAACGTCATTTCCAATTGGCGTATCAAGTTCAGTGGTACGACCAACGACCTTCCAATCGAAGATTTTATTTACCGAGTCAACTGTTTAACTTCTCAGTGTCTTAATGGTAATTTTCCTTTGCTAAGTCAGTTTGCTCATCTTCTATTTGCTGGACCAGCACTCTCATTCTATTGGCGTATCCATAGAACATCCGAATACATGAATTGGTACGAATTGTGCAGTCACTTGCAGGAAAGATACCAGGATCAGAGATCAGACCGAGATATTAAAAATTCTATTAGACGCAGAAAGCAAGGAGCGAACGAGAGTTTTGATGAATTCCTTGACTCCATCTTATCAATATCCGATTCATTGCGCGAACCAATGTCAGATGGCGACATCGCTATCGAGGTTAGGAACAACCTAAGGTCAGACCTTAAACTAGAACTACTACATGTAGACACCCCAGATTTAGCTAGTCTGCGAAAGGAGTGCCATAGGCACGAAGAATTTTATCGTAGCATTCGAATGCGGTCAACGACCCGACCCGTCATGCGTAAGAATTTTGTGGAAGCACTGAGTGCCCAACAAGACTCTGAAGAAATTTCCGTCGAGATCGAAGAGGAATTTCCAGATGAGGTTTTGGCCATTAGATCACCTGAGAAAATAAAATGCTGGAATTGCGAGGAATTAGGTCATCGGTATCATGATTGCCTTAAGCCACGGCGAATTTTCTGCTATGGTTGCGGTTTGCTTGATACGTACAAGCCGAGCTGCCAGAAATGCAACGCAAATTCGGAAAACTCCGCCAGGGATGTCCGCCGCAATCCGAGAGGGGATATCCGCCAATAGCCTCGGACCCAATAGATACTCATTCCAGTGCCAATAGTCCACAAATCAGTTCTACAGTTTCAAGACCAATTAAGCCTTACCATATCCGCCAACAACATAGAAAAGAAATATTTAGTAATCCATTTTCTTCTGCAGGAAGAGCAAGATCATCTCAACGTATACGCGATTTTTGGAACCAAAAGAAGAGTTTGCGAAGCTTTACCATTTCATCTATTGTACGAAAGGGGGAAGACATACGACCATTCACCACACTTACCGTTCTCGGAAAGGAATTTTTAGCCCTGCTAGACAGCGGAGCTAACAAAAGCGTTATAGGAGGAAGCTTAGCACAACAAGTTCTATCGCGAAACCCTTTTCCTAGTAATACAAAAGGTGTAGTTCGAACCGCAGATGGACAATCACAGTCCGTTTCAGGTCTCATTAAACTTCCTTTAACGTACAACTCCATATCAGCCGATTTCACATTTTTAGTAGTTCCTTCAATTAAGCAAGACGTGATCTGCGGAATAGATTTTTGGAAACGATTTGGAATATCCATTTTACATTCCAGTAATTTAAATGAAATTTCCGTACAAGATTCCTTGCAATCGCCTCTAAGTCTCAAGCAGCAGGCACAACTAAAGACAGTTATCCATTCTTTTCCGTCGTTTGAAAAAGAAGGACTAGGATACACCTCCTTGATCGAACACAACATTGAAGTCGCTGACGCAAAACCAATCAAACAACGATTCTACCCAATTTCTCCCGCTAGAGAGAAATTGCTGTGTGACGAAATAGATCGCATGCTTGAAATGGACGTAATTGAAGAAGCGCCAAGTTCACCATGGTCTTCACCAGTTATGCTTCACGTCAAGCCAGGCAAAGTACGTTTGTGCTTGGACGCTCGAAAACTTAACTCAGTAACCGTGAGGGATGCTTATCCTATTCCTATTATGGAAGGACTCCTCAGCCGTCTCCCACCGGTTCACTGCATCTCTAAGATTGATCTTAAAGACGCCTTTTGGCAAATATGCCTCGACAAAGATTCTCGAGCAAAAACAGCTTTCACCATACCGAACAGACCATTGTACCAATTTAAACGGATGCCATTCGGATTGACGAACGCACCTCAAACAATGTGTAGGTTAATGGATCTGGTAATTCCGTACAATCTTAAGCAGAACGTATTAGTTTATTTAGATGATTTGTTGATCCTATCAGATAGTTTTGAATCCCACTTGCTGCACTTATCCGAAGTAGCCACCCAATTACGTAAGGCAGGACTCACTATCAACATAAACAAAAGCCAGTTTTGTCTTAAACAGGTAGACTACCTGGGTTATATAGTTGGGGAAGGTAGCTTACGAGTAAACCCAGACAAAATATCCGCTGTTAAAGAATTCCCGATTCCACAGAATCAGCGACAACTCAGGCGATTCCTTGGAATGACTGGTTGGTACCAACGTTTCATTCCAAACTATTCCACAATCATATTTCCCTTGACCGAACTTCTAAGAGGAAAACTATTGCAATGGAATCCCATGGCCCAAGCAGCTTTCGAAGAAATCAAAAAGCAGCTGTGCTCTGCTCCATTTTTGAGTCATCCAGACTATGATAAGCCATTCATAGTGCAGTGTGACGCATCTTCATATGGTGTAGGAGCTGTTCTAGCCCAAAAAGATGACTTAGGATGCGAACGCCCCATAGCATATACGTCAAGGAAACTAAATAAAGCTCAGCGCAATTACACCGTGACAGAACTAGAATGCCTAGCAGTAGTTTTAGCAATTCAGAAATTCCGAATGTATATCGAAGGACATGTGTTTGAGGTAGTCACAGATCATGCAAGCCTAAAGTGGCTCATGAACCAATCCGACTTGAATGGGCGATTGGCCAGATGGGCTATCAAACTCCAAGGGTACGGTTTCACAATTGTTCATCGCAAAGGAAGCGAGAATGTTGTGGCAGACGCTCTTTCCCGAACTTATGAAAGTTCAGCTGCAGATACAATCTCCGCTCTGGAGTATGAAACTCTTCCACAAATCGACCTGGACTCAGAAGCATTCAAGTCATCCGAATATACTTCATTGATAGAGAAATTCAAGAACGCCGATCTGCCAGATTATCAGGTTATTGAAGGTTATATTTATCATCGAACGGAGTTTTCGGAAAACGGCCATGCTGATGATCGATGGAAACTTTTAGTTCCCAATTCACTGCGAGTCGGAGTAATATATGCAGCACACAATCAGCCAGCTTCAGCTCATTGCGGCATCGCCAAATGCTTAGACCAAATCCGGCGCAGATTCTATTGGCCCAATATGGTAGCAGATGTTAGGAATTATATCAAAAATTGCCAGGTGTGTCAAACTACTAAAGTGCCGAATCGACCTTTAAAACCACCAATGGGAGCTAAAGTGACATCTGAACGACCGTTCCAACGTCTATACTTAGATTTTATAGGACCATTTCCACGAACAAAGAAAGGTAACATAGGAATACTGATTATCCTCGACCACTTCTCAAAATTTACATTTTTGAAAGCAGTCAAAAAGTTCACGTCAAGGGTAGTCATAGACATCCTAAAAGAGGACATATTTACATGTTTTGGAGTACCCGAAACTATCGTCAGCGATAACGGTACTCAATTTAAGAGTCGCGAACTAGCTGACTTCCTTTCTAAATATGGTTGTGCAACAAATCTTTACAGGTGTATACGCCCCACAATCTAACGCAGCAGAGCGCGTAAACAGGTCAATAAACGCAGCCCTTAGAGCATATATCAAGGCAGACCAACGCGAATGGGATACCTTTTTGAGCAGCATAAACGCCGCGCTTAGAAATTCCATCCACCAATCCATAGGAATTTCACCTTATTTTGCAGTTTTCGGCCAGCACATGCTTAGTCACGGCCATGATTTTAAATTATTGCGAAATCTAAACCTCCTATCCGAAGGCAGTGCTAGATTACCCAGATCTGACGAATTTCAGCAAATCAGATCGAGCATCGAAAAGTATGTTTCGAAAGCCTACGAACGAAACAAGCGTAGCTATGATCTGAGATGCCGACCTCGAACTTTTGAGGAAGGGCAAATTGTTACCAAAAGAAACTTTTTATTAAGCAAAGCTGCTGATAATTTTAACGCCAAGCTTGCTCCAGTTGGTATGAGAGCCCGAATCAAAAAAAAGTTAGGCCAATCTTGTTACTTGTTGGAGGACATGAATGGCAAGGAAATAGGTAAATATCATGCCAAGGATATTTGGTAATGGTGCACTCTCCTAGTGTTATCCAGTTTTAATGCAAGGGTGTTTTCCCTTGATTCAAACTGTAGGGGGGGGTGTGTAGTGTGCACCTCATTCCAAAACCAAAACAAATATATAGGTAGGCCAATATTTCGTTGCTCGACTGTACCCATCCAATAGATGGGAACAGAATTGCATATGCATGTGCAATTCCCCCTCACACTTGCATGAACGGACCAAAAGTAGGTAGAAAATCAGGCGATTACTCCGTTAGGTAGGGCAGTTTCATGGAAGCATGGGTATGCTGCAGCTCGTAGAAGTTCTTTGCATTTATTCTTTCCTGATCTTTGGCCGAGTAAGAAGTTTAAATCCGCATATTCCAAAAGTGATAGGAAAATTGGACAAACACGTATGGTGATTAATTAAAGGAGGAAAACACTTGTGCAACAAAGGCATTCGGCCTAAAATGAAATTAAATACAATAGTTATTGATCGTGTTGGACTAAATTTACTAGGTGAGACAGTGTTTAAATAATTCCAATACGCCAACCTGACCAATTCTTTGTCAGGGGGCACAGTGTGCTTCGATTCCGACCAGGTGCAGCCTGATAGGCTTTGCATTTGGAATTTGGCCATTGGATCGGGCGTAGGACGAGCTGAACCAGTAGAACCCCCAGTAACCCCCCCCAACAAGGAATAAATGGGACACCTTTAGCATCGTGATCTTCGCATGGACCGTCGAGTTATGTAACCAGCGATCGAGAAGCCCCAAGTAGCGTGCATTAGGGAGGATCAGGATGTGAGGAGAAATAAGAAAATTCACAACAACAAATAACTGTTGCCGCTGCAGTTCAGTTTTGATTATTTTCGTGCTTCAGCGAGCAACCAGCCACTTGTGAGTGACAGTTTCTGTATTTTTTGACAATTTTCTTTTGTGAGCCTGAATAGACCACATGCCAGTATTACACAGTGCGAAAAACATGAACCTTGCCTGCGAGCATTTGTATATTTAATATATTCATATTTAATTGCAATATTTAATGGAACAAAAAAAATATTTCCAAGGCGAACCTCGATAGCTGCGCCAAATTAGTATCGAATCCCACCCGCAATTAAAATCATGTATAATTTTCTTTAACTTAATTCTATAAATTCTTAATTTTTATATTAAATCTCTTGATAAATGTAAACTCCAAGGAGTATGAAGTATTTAGCCTAGGACCTTATTTTAAGTAGTTTTATAAGCAGATAAAATCAGAAATAGTGGTCAGGTATTTTCCCAATGTATTCTTTCTCTTTTTAATGAAGTAAACAGCGAAAAGCACCTCATCCTCTTGGGCCCAACGATCGATGCAGAGTCGGAAAAGCTGAGTGAGTAAACAAGTAATTGCCGAATTTGAATACAATGGGAAATCCATGCCATTTTCCTTACTTTGCCATTTGAATATTAGTTTAAATTGAATTTTCCTTAAATTGTGTCTTTTATTATAAATTGTATTTTTCTATGGATTATATTATTTCCTTATTTCCTTATTTTTGATTATATCTAATTATATATAATGAACATGAGATAATTCTTTTTATTTAGAGCACTTCGGGTCAACCATGGCAGTTGAATATGGGTAGACCACACTGTTTAGCGTTAAGTCTACATGGAAGGGAGGGTATAGACGAAGGACAATAACATCTAGTCTTTCATTCAATAGGGTCAGTAGTATAAACCACCCAAGGATCGGCCGACTCCTACCACTTTCCTTTTCCCACTTCCTTATCTCTGTCTACGACAAATTTCCGTAACGTACACAGTCTAGTTTGCCGTGCCCATACCCACGCCCCGTTCGACTGAGCCAAGCCGTCCCCCCAAGTAGACAGAGGGGCACGGTAGAGACCACCCGTGCAGTGTTAGGGACAGTTTACTGTACCTAACTTTATGACTTACTGTACGCGTTTGTTACACATGCAAAATCCGAAATCACTAACTCAAAAAAACCACAATTATAGCATTTCCGATCAATCGGAATGGCAGCCATAGCATATAGTCAGCCGATCCCAGTTCCGACTTATATACTGCGTGCAAAGGAAGGAATGGTGTGTGCAAAGTTTCAAGACGATAGCTTCAAAACTGAGAGACTAGTTCGCGTAGAAACAGACAGACGGACAGACGGACATGCTCATATCAACTCAGGAGGTGATCCTGATCAAGAATACAATACTTTATAGGGTCGGAGATGTCTCCTTCACTGCGTTGCATACTTTTGGACAAAATTATAATACCCTCTGCAAGGGTATAATAACAATATAGTTTTCGTAAACGTTTTGATTAACTTTAAATTAAATAAAGAATTTTAATTTCATATGAAATAATTACTTCACAAAAATTCGAAATACAAGTTGAAAAATTTTTGAACAATTTTAAATACACTTCTTAATAATTTATGTGATCCCTTTTTTAATAAAAATTTGATTAATCCGATTGGGCATTGAAGTTGCTAAGTTTTTCAGAGTTGTCGGATTAATTTGATCCCATTCCTTGATCAAAGCCTTTTTAAGCTCATTAACTGCGTCGAACTGGCGGACATTCTTGTAAACTTTATTAAAAAGAATTCCCCAAAGATCTTCTATTGGGTTTAGGTCCGGGCTGATCGCTGGCTATTAAAATAGTGGTATTTTTCTAGCTGCCAGAAAGTCTTTACTTTTACGAGCTATGTGGATTGGCGCGTCGTCTTGATGGAATATCCACTCATCCCCATAAATGTCTCAAATTCAAATTCATTAGCAAATTCAATGAGCACTGTTTCTAATAACTCTATATAAATTTCTGCATTTGTTCTAGTCGGTATAAAACAAAGTGCAGACTTCCCAGCATATAGTACCCAAACCCGGCCCAAACCATTAATGATCCTCCACCGTCGTTTTGTTTATGGCAGACCTGCCGTGGTTGCCTTTTGTCGCGCCAGTACTTTTGACAGGAGTCAGGGCCGTCTAAATTACATTTTTTTTCGTCCGAAAATATAACTTTTTTATTCTCCTCCGACCAAAATTTGTATTGCTCAGCAAATTGTAGACGAGCGGTTACCATTTTGTTTTGGTTTAAAATTTGGTTTATACGTCTTTTCGATACGTCAAGGTTCAGTTGACCTTTTATCACCATGCAAGACCTTTTTTCTTGAACTGCTGGACGCCGAATTTGTCTCTTGCACCGCTCGTCGATGGCCTGCCGCTTCGCTTTATTTTTCCATAACTTTCCGGATTTTTAAGGAAGTTACTAATTGTATTCCTTTACCTATTTAATCTGGCAGCAATATAAGAAATGGTCTGGGCAGATTCAGCCAGTCCTTTGATCGTGCCGCGATAGAGGTGGAGAAACATCGATGTCATCGTTGTTTTACCAGGCAACATCGATGTTTTTCCATCTCTAAAGCACTTCGAGGAAGATTGACGAATAACTTGTAAGTTTTAATAAAATGATATTATTCCATTATTACATTTTAAATTACTAACAGAATATTTTAAATTTAGTGATACTTGTTGGTGGTGTTGGCGTGAGTGCGGAGGCGATTAGACATGGACAGATTTTTGAAAAGTAAGTAATAAAAAGCCCAGTTTTTATCACAAT
This sequence comes from Drosophila parabipectinata, assembly GCA_018153455.1. Taxonomy (NCBI): domain Eukaryota; kingdom Metazoa; phylum Arthropoda; class Insecta; order Diptera; family Drosophilidae; genus Drosophila; species Drosophila parabipectinata. The sequence goes on from JAECYA010000053.1 coordinate 11,447,395, forward strand.
TTTATGCACGTCCACATGCATATGTACATACATACTTGCATTCATTTTTACCTTTGCATTAAACTGTGGTTGTACTTTTGAATTAATATGGCATATTTTTATAGGAACAACAAACGAGCAGCCACGATCGGATGAGGAGCCAAAGGGGAGGAAGCGTGATGTATCTATAGCTTGGGATCATTTCAAAAAAACAGTCGAGAAAACTCATGGAATTTGCAACTACTGAGGTAAGGCTATAAAGACAGCGGGCAACACCACAAATCTTATGGACCATTCGAAGCACGTTCATGGTGATCGCCTAAAAGTCGGAACTGGCCAAAAATCAACAGCAATGGAAACATTTCTTGCAAAATCTCATGCATTTTACAATAGTGATTACGCTCGAAAACGTATCCTGGATAATAAGACCTTTTTCATGCGTTGAGGACGAAGGTTTTAAAGTGCTCATGAATGAAATGGGCCCGCGCTATAAGTTACCTAGTAGATCACACCTGCGCGATTTAGTTCTGCCAACCCAATATGATTTTCTAAGAAACAAGCTCTATTCCATTCTGAGAGACATTGATTTTCTGGCCATTACGACGGACCTTTGGACTTCTAGAGCAAATGAAGGCGACATTACGATTACATGCCACTTTGTCTCAAAATAGCTTCAAGCTTGAATCTGCAGTTCTAGCAACAATACAGCTCCTCGATGCAAGTAATAACAACGCAAGCAATATTTTCGAAACATTAAAGGCTGTGGTTGATGATTGGGGAGTTGGAAATAGTGTTGTTTGTGTTGTAACCGACAATGACTCGACCATGTTAAAAGCATGTCGTTTGGAATATAAACACTTACCCTGTGTGGCTCACTCAATCAACCTTCTTGTTCAAGATCTCTAAAAAATTTCCAGATATCGATTCAATCCTTTCAAAATGTAAGTCTATCGTTGCATTTTTTAAAAGAAGTCAGATTGATTACGCGAAATTCAATGAAGCACAGGGAGATAGTCTCTATACTCTGCTGAAAGAAATGCCAACTCGCTGGAACAGCGCATTTGAAATGGTCAAGCGAATCCTTAAGACCAACGAGTGCATTACATTGGCTTTGGTATCTTCGCATAACGCTCCACCGCCCTTCTCTGAAGCAGAAGTCGACATTTTACAAGACATATCGGGATTGCTATCCCCCTTTGGAGACGCTACGATTTCTGTTTCATCAAATCAAAAAGTATCAGTTTCTTTAATTATACCAGTTATATGCGAACTGCATCATAAAATTAACAATATTGAATTGAAAACAGAAGAAGGCAAAACCAAAACCACCCCTTGCTTACTGGCAGGTAAGAAACTATGCAATGCTACATATTTTCCTATTTTTTGTATAAAATATTGTATTTTAGATGACTACAGATGGTGACGCCTTTAAGACATTGGCTAAAAAATATTTCTGTGTACCAGCATCTTCTTGTGAGTCTGAAAGAGTATTCAGTAAGGGGCAACTCATAAGCGACCGACGGACTCGGCTATCATCGACCGTTGTCGACAAACTTTTATTTTTTAACAAAAGCAAACATAATTAATATGTAAATATGTATATATGTATATAATAGTGGATTAAGAATAAGATAGAAGAAAAAGTAGTATAAAGAAAGTGGAATGTATATAACAATTTGTTTCTATATTTTTTAGTTTTGTTTTTATTTTCAAGGTAAATAATAAAATGGATAATTTTGTTTATGTTGGAAATTATACTTTTTTTAAACTTTATTAAAACTAAAAAAATGAACCAACAGCACTTAATTTTGTTTTTTATTTAAATCGATAAATCGAATAGATTTATTTATTTTATCGATGTTTTGCGCCAAAAACATCGAATACATCGATGTCCGCGAACATCGATGTTTCTCCACCTCTATGCCGCGATCTTCCTCTGACAAATGTAACCCACGTGGCATTCTACCGTAAAATTTAATAATAATTATTTTATTATACAAGGATAAACAATATATTTTACTTACGTTCCGCTGACTAAACAATTTTTTTAGATCACACTTCTTAGCTTACTTGCTATCAATAACAGAATAATCTCAATTTGCACATATGTATGTATATGTACTTATTTCCTATTAAAATCACAAGTTTCAGCGCATGTTCTTAGAAACGGAACAACGAATGAAGTCCAAAGAGGACCGTTGAATTAGGTAAGAGATGTTCATAAAAGATAAGAATACAACACTGCGTACTTACAAAAACTGTACCGTTAACTTTCGAGAAAATACAATTAAATTAAAAAGTGCACATACATACAGTGGCGAACTAAATTTTTGGCACAGCGGGCTTCATAAACTTTTAGGCTTGATTTCTCCTTTTAAAATAAAGATAATTAAATGAAACAAATTTTATTTCTATAGATTAACAAATAAACAAAAAAATAAAACTTATTTTAACATTTTATCTTAAATAACTAATTTATAAAATAAAAATAACATAAACAAGGGGTCAATTTCAACGAACAAAATTATTGGCACACTTAAGTTGTAATTAACTTTTGGAAAAATTTCATCGATGTGGCCACTTTTCTTCGTCAAAAGTCCCGTTATCTTTTGACTCTAATTGGCATCGCCAAAAATTTCCATATTAAAAGCGTCGTTTTGCCTTGTTTTGGACCAAAATTAACAAATTTTCTTAAATATGACCGGGAGAAAGAAGGACACCACAGAATCGGAGCGAAAAATTATTCTACATTTGCACGATCAAGGCAAATCGTATGCTGAGATTGGTGAAATAATGGACAGAAGCCGATTTACCATTCGCAGCGTTGTCCAGCGTTTTAAGGGGGCTTCTTCACTAGAAAACGCCAAGCACACAGGCCGACCCAAGGCTTTGACCTCCCGGGAACAGGCCAACATAATAAAAAAGATAAAGGTGAATCCAAAATTATAATCAACCCAGATAGCTGCAGAAGTGAAAGAGCAGTTTGGCAAAGATATTCATCCTATAACGGTGCGAAGGACGCTACATGAGGCAAACTACAACAGCCGGGTGGCTAGAAGAAAGCCCTTAATATCTAAAGTTAACCAAAAGAGGCGTGTGGAATATGCAAAGAAGTATATTAAGAAGCCTGAGGATTTTTGGAATACCGTAATATTTTCCGACGAGAGAAAATTTAACATTTTTCAATCTGATGGCCGACAACATGTCTGGAGAAAGCCGAATACCGAACTTACAAAAAATAACCTTGCAGGGACGGTAAAACATGGTGGTGGAGGCGTTGTGGTGTGGGGCTGCATGTCCGCTTCAGGTGTCGGCGAGCTGGAGTTCATCGAAGGTATTATGGACAAGAAGTACTATTTGGAAATTTAAAAAAAAAACTTAAAAAAAAGTGCGGAAAAGTTGAACTTGCCACCCACGTTCTCATTTCAACATGACAATGACCCCAAACATACTGCTCATGATGTACGTATGTGGATCGCACACAATGTGAAACACACTCTGCCACATCCGCCCCAATCCCCAGACCTCAACCCAATCGAACATTTATGGGAAGAGCTGGACAGGCGCGTTAAAAAACGCGCTATTAAAACAAAGGCCGAGCTAAAGGTGGCTCTAATAGATGAGTGGCGGAATATCGGGGCGGAAACAACCCAAAATCTGGTATCTTCAATGCCAAGACGGTTGGATGCAGTAATTAAGCAAAATGGATTACCCACAAAATATTAATTTAACTTAGATTAATTTATTTTTAGTTTTTCTGTTAGTGTGCCAATAATTTTGTTCGTTGAAATTGACCCCTTGTTTATGTTATTTTTATTTTATAAATTAGTTATTTAAGATAAAATGTTAAAATAAGTTTTATTTTTTTGTTTATTTGTTAATCTATAGAAATAAAATTTGTTTCATTTAATTATCTTTATGTTAAAAGGAGAAATCAAGCCTAAAAGTTTATGAAGCCCGCTGTGCCAAAAATTTAGTTCGCCATGTATGTATGTATATTTCTTTCCCTGAGGTAAGTCACAGGAGAACCCATTTAACTTTAACCCATTTAACTCCCTTCTATGGAGCGACGTCGATGGCTGCTCACTGGCTTTAGATGTTGCTGTGGCTTTGGGTGTCTTAGTTATCTGGGTGTTGAGAATTTTCTGCCAAGGTAGTGAAAGGAAAATAATAAGAGTTTGTATAATAGTTTTTTTTTAAAGATTTTTAAAGGTATTTTTAAATTAAATTAGGAACAAACAAGAAAGGTAAGCTAACTTCGGGCGGAGCCGATGTTAATATACCCTTGCAGTTAAACTCGGATATATTTCACAAACATCGGATATTGTTGGCCGATCCTTATGGGAATATCATAATAAAACCAATAATTACAATAAAATAACAAAATATTTTATAAAATAAAATATCTAAAAAAAAGTCCCAAGCTTTTTTTTTCAAAATCACCAAAGTTGGTATTTCTACGAAAAACCATTTCCGATCGTTCAGTTATATGGCAGCTATAAGTTATAGTCGACCGATCGTTATGAAATTTGGTAGGTTGGATCTACTGACCAAAAATAAAAGTTCCAGTACTTAGTTCCAGCTTTCTATCTTCAGAAACACAAAAGTTGGGTCACTTCCGATCGATCAGTTTTATGGCAGCTATGGGATATAGTCTGCCGATCCTGTCTGCCGAAGTAGAGGTTTACGCCGATGGTTAAAGGCTTCAGCGGCGGCGTAGAGGTCAAAATGACTCGGCGGCGGCGGCGTAGTAGTCAGAAAGAACCGGCGGCGGCGGCGTAGTGGTCAGAAAGAACCGGCGGCGGGGGCGGCAGCCGTCAAATTTGTCGGCGGCCGGCGACGTACAGAATTTTTTCAAATTAAAAAAAAATTAGTATTTTTGTATTATTTTAGTCTATAACGCCTTTATTAAAATTAATAGGTAAATGAAAAAAAATAAATTAAAATTAAGTAACAAATAAAAATAAAATTATTAGTCTTTTTCCTTGACTTGAATAAGTTTCATTCAGTTTGCGTAAAAACGCTTTTGATTTACAAGCTAATACTTTTTCATATACATAATTAAAATTTAGTTTTCAATTCAGTTCATTTTTATCTCTTCAATTTGTAAATTTAAGTTAAACTTTCTTTGCAAGTGTCGTAATTGTCATGTATGAAAATTACTTTATTTACGTTGTGAGGACTGAGCTGCGACCGTTTCTGCGTAATTGTAAGACCAGCAATAGAAAACACTCGCTCACTTGGAGTGCTCGTTGCAGGAATACATAATACTTTTTGTGCCAGCTTCGAAAGTAAGGGCATTGCAGGTGCCTTTTCCTTCCAAAATGTTAATACGTCTTGGCATGAAGACAAACTTAAAAGTAGATGGCATTCAGCTTCCAAATTGCTATTTTTGGTATTTGTCGAATGCCGTTGAGCAAGCTTTAAGATTTTGCTTGCAGAATGAGACTCTTGCTGCTGATCGCTATCTTGTTCAACTTCTCCAATAAGCTCTTTAAACATTTTTAACAAAAAATCGTTTCTTTTTAAATTTTGTTTCTCGCAATACTCCAAAACACAATCAAGTGAGCTGAATCGTGGATCTAATAGGGATGCGCAGACTAGTATATCCGATATCGGGAACCTTGAATCTAATCTATTTTTTATATTGCTTTTCATAACAGTCAAAGCAAGAGGCTCATTGTTCTCAGGTTCTTCCAATATTGAGACGATTTCTGTTCTTATCACTAACGCAAGACTTATTGATGGATATAAATCTCCAGACAAAACGGTGACTGCATCTTTAAATTTTTTTAAGAAGTCGCATAATTTATATAAAAGTTGCGCTTCATTTTCTAATAACATTAAATGAGTCTTATTGCTGCTTGTGAGCAACTTATTTAATGCGGCTCTTTGGCACCCAAGACTGTCTAACATTGATAACACGCTGTGCCACCTTGTTGGGACCGAGTTCTTAAGAGAAACATTTCTCTTGTCCACCAAACTACCTTGCAAGTCATTAGGGTTGTTTATATTCTTGTATGTTTGCAATTAACATCATCTAACGGACCAAAATCATCATCATAGTCAACCCATTCATTATCTTCGGATGCCAGCAATTCTTCTAAATTGTCGATATTTGACAAAACTTCATTTTGTAGTTCGTCAGCTTGACATCTCAAGACATGTGTCTTAAATCGTAAGGCACTCACAGTATTTTTGCACTTCACAATTAAACTTTTTATTTCCGGCTCTGAATTGTAACCATCTACATTTAGCAAATTATGTAGTCCATGTCCAAGGCAGAAGTGGTGTTTTATACACCCCAAATTAATAGCTTTTTTTATATTGCTGCCTTGATCGGTTACGACATAATTAGATCCCATTTGCAAATTATACATTTGAGTAACTTCTTCCACCTCTGTTAAAATGTTACTTGCCGTGTGTGATTTTGACAAGTATTTTGTTTCCAGCGTTAAATGCTTCATCTCAAAATTCGCTGACAGAAAATGGAAGGTGAACGTTATATAACTTCTTCTTCTATAGTTATCTGTCCACAAGTCGAAAGTTAAGGCAAAATTTTTTTGTCCAGATACTATCCGTGTAACTGCTCGTAAAATGCATTCATACACATCGTCTAGTGCAGTTGTTGACAGCGTTTTGTAGTGTGGAATGTCAGCAGCAGTTGCCACAACTCTATATTTGGTTAAAAAGTCTTTAAGTCCATTTTGACAAATTATATGAAATGGTAGCAAATCTCTAGCCATCCACAAAGCTAGCTCTCGTCCCAGCGCCCACTTACTATCTTTTGGAGATATAATTGGCGTCGATTTTTTGAAAAAATTTGATATTGATCCACGTGTAGCCAATGAAGTACTCGGACAATCCATATCGCGAATGTTGTGTTCGTTTTTAAGGTGCCGAATTAAATTTCCTGTTGAGCAGTTCGTGGAATACGACTGAATTTTAGCACTGAAACAATTTACAAGATCTTACTTGAATCTTAAAAAAAGGAACTTAATTACTACCATGAAAAGATTGTTCTTTCGTCTTCTTTTTTCTGCACATCCAAACATAGTCGGCAGAACACCTTCTCCACTTCAATGCATTTATTATCCAATTGTAATGCGCCAAAAAACTCCCAAACTTTGCTCTTTCGATTTAAGTTACAATTATGTTTAATTGTGTATATACTCAGTGGCTGATCCATCTACATATTTGTTGAGAGAATATTTAATTAATATGTTCCTTACACTAGTAATAGTATTTTAAAACTTACTTTGCTTTTTTTACGCACACACAAAACACAGCTTTAAAATGTAAACTACACCAAACATCTGTTCTAGAGATGGGACATAGGAAGATGGGGGATGAGACAATCTCTACGATTAATAGATTATTTATATGGAGTATTTGGCCATTTTTATGATTTATTTTTTTTTTTTTTTGTTTTATGAAGAATAATATCTTAAAATCGCGCCGGTACTGCGCCGGTGTTGCTCCAGCGGCGCGCCGCGGCGCGGCGTTTTTTTCATAATTTGGCGGCGGCGCGTCAAATAAGGCAAAAATCGGCGGCGGCGGCGGCGTGGCGCGGCGGCGTATATGTCTATGCCGAAGGAGGGTGGAGCATCCTGGGAGAAATACCAGATTGCGGTAATCCGACCATAAAAACTATTGATAGCACCTTCTACACTCACTACACTGCATTCTATTCATTTTAATTTTTAAAAAATACTCAAGGTCTTATTTATTTATTTTATTTTGCTTTTAATGAACGAAAATCAAGGGAGTCTTGAAAACTTCCAACTTTGAGTTGAGCCTAATTTTCTTTAGCTCTTCTTGGTGTTCAGAATTGAAACCTTGCTTCTTTGCTGATTTTTATACCCTTGCAGAGGGTATTATAATTTTGTCCAAAAGTGTGCAACGCAGTAAAGGAGACATCTCCGACCCTATAAAGTATATACATTCCTGATCAGGATCACCTCCTGAGTTGATATGAGCATGTCCGTCTGTCTGTTTCTACGCAAACTAGTCTCTCAGTTTTAAAGCTATCGACTTGAAACTTTGCACACACCCTTCTTTCCTTTGCACGCAGTATATAAGTCGGAATGGCCGGGATCGGCCGACTATATCCTATAGCTGGCATAAAACTGATTGATTTTTTTGGGGAAATAATACGACATGCTAAATTTCATAACTGAATATATAATAACTGAACGATCGGAATTGACCCAACTTTTGTGTTTTTGAAGATAGAAAGCTGGAACTTGGTACAAATTATAATATAATTATATTTTTGGTCAGTTAATCCGACCTACCAAATTTTATAACGACCCACAGTGGTCGATTGAGCCAATCTGGCAGGCAATATATATAAAATTAAAGGTTGAAATTTAATTCATATTTTTATTTATTTTGAAAACTAAAATTCCGTCAATATTTATTTTGATGCTACTTTATTTTTCTAATCGATAGTCACGCAGTTGTGAGCTAGTGGATCTCACCAAATTTTTTCTTCCACACCTAAATATATTTTCCCGCACTTTTTAAGCGTTTACTTCTGCTTTGTAAAAGTTAAAGTTTTGCGATTTTTTCTGAAATAAGTGTTTTCCGAAGTCAAAGTTGGTATGTTTTTAATAAAAAAAAAGCATGTGTGTGTCCTGTGTTTGTTTTTATTTGTGGTAAATCGATGTAGAAGTTAACATTTCATTTACAGTAGCATTACTTACATACCTCAGACATTCATGGAATAGAACATGGTACCCCTACGATCTCCTGCCACCAATCTTTCTGTGTTTATAAAATTAGCTTTTGTGAGTCGTCCAGTGTCAAAATGAGGTGCTACCAGCTGCTACCCTATAGCTTATTATATTTTATAGGTACAATGTCAGTTTTAAGAAACACGCTTTTTGCAATATGGCACAAGGAAACTGTGCTCGAAAAGAAACGAGGCATTTCAAAGACATGTTTTTTCATTCCTTATTGATTCCTTAGCAAATTAATGAAAAATTAGCCAAATTTTCTAGCAAACTTACGGAATAGTGGAAAAAAAGCCGTAGAACCACATATATTTTCAAAAACAAAATGAAAATTGGCCAAATGAGTCTGTTGTGCTAACTGAAATAGCCTCTAGTAGCTCTGGGCGCCCAGTAAAACCTTTCTCTGATTGCAAACCTCATCGCCAAGTTCAAAGAGTTTCCGACATTGTTAACCCTCTAGTGCCGAAATTTTCTTTTCCAAGAAAAAAATTATTTTTGGATTCAGTATGTATCAAAAGCAGAGCTTGTAAATTAGAGGTCTGCAGGAATACATTCTTATTGCCTTAGCCATAGAATACATCCGAATGGAATAGAATGAATGAGTGCAAGAGACACAACGAATTGAATGAGAGGTGATATCTAAATCTATCTATCTATATTCCATCGGCGATCTCCTTTGTTTTGTTTACATCAAATACGCACAGTTGCAGAGTGTGTGCTGCACATCTCACTAGGTGTATATTAGCCAGTTCAATAGAATTCAGTTCTTTCAGAAGATTCTCACTTTCTATGTTTTCTTCAAAAAGGGATTCCTCTGTCGCATCATTTAATACCTGGACGGCTTTTATCACGTTTCGTCCATTATCAGACGTAATGCTTTGTACGAGAATATGAAATTAAAACAAAAAAAAATCACATATTTTTGTACATACAAAATTGTATGGAATTCAATTTTTACCTGTAAATCTGATCAAGGGATATGCCATAATCATCTAAGATTTGAAGAATTTTTGTTTTCATATATACTCCAGTGTGAGATTCCCCGAGCTCATTCATGCCCAAGGTCTTCACAACAATCTCGGTTTTAGCCAGGCTTGCGTGGATCATTTGCAAATTAATGCCTAGAATGGCTTTATTCATTCTGGTGGCAACGTCGATTTTCAGCGACACCATCTTTCCCTTCGCAAGTGCCCTTATATTTTCTTTAACAAACTGTTCTTTGATTGACACAAAATTCATAATATTTCTAGACGTTACAGGGTTCATGCCAAGTGCATTATATATTGGATCCATTATTTCGTTGAACCCTTCACTGTTTAGAAATTTGAATGGTTTTCCGTCTGTGGTTACAATTTTTATCAAGGAAGAAACAATTGCTTGTTCACTCGTTTGATACGATATTTTTCGTTTTTCTTCGCTGTCTGTTAACTTTGTAGATCCAGAATTATTCCACTCGTTGAAAATGTCCATATGCTTCGTTGTTAGATGGCGTCTTAAATTTGTGGAATGATTCCCGGACAATTTAATTCCGCAAACATTACACATCGATTTCTTTTTGACCGAATTGAATTTAATAAATTGGTGCACATTTTTGTTACTGTCTCTTCCCATTTTACAAAAATAATTAGTTAACACAGTTAAACAACGCAACTTAACACACTCAATACACAATCGCAATTAAACATCTAACGATTTGCTTGCCTATGCGTGTAAATGTATACCAATACATACGCAAAAGACTTTTTGCTTCACTGAAACCCTTCAGTACCAAAATTCCTTACCCCGACGATTCCTGGCGACATTGTCGAAAAACAAAAACAAATTGCATGGGCTTCGTTTACTCAAGTCCGAAACGAAAGGGGAAACGAAACTTCTACCTGCTTTTGGTTTTCGACGATGATTCTCGAAGCTTCTACGTCATAGTTTCGGAGCAGAGGCACGCGACAGAGAGACAATTTGAGAGATGTAGATGGAGGGAGGGAGAGAAAAAAAATCGGTGTCCAAAACCAAATGAATGGAAGCGACGTCAGAATACCCTTTTTAAAATATGTTGAAATATTTATATATATTTAAGATTATATTTAATTAATTTTTCTTATCTAATCATATGGTATATTGAAATGTATTAATAATTTGCTTTAGGCAAAGCCAAAATGTTCATGTTTGATTATTTGCCTTGTGCGATTCTAATTACAAGGCATTGCGTTGGTCGACTATACCCTGGCACGCGCCAGAATTATCGGTTGTCAATTTTCGGTTTCGTCTTGCCTCTCCCCTTCTCCTTTGCATTTGATGTTCAAGTTGCACCTAAATCACAAGCATTTGCGAAGAGTTAAAGTGAAAGTTTAAAAAAATTTTAAGTGGCCAAAACAAAATCAATTCTGGTGAGTACAATTAAAAAGTAATGTGCATATAATATTTATTAAATACCGAGCGGCCGTTAAATATACGTACATATGTACATACGGCATTAGCCGCTCGGAAAAGTGAGAAATATTTATATATGTACATATGTACATACATATATTTATTAAACGGCATTAGCCGCTTGTACATATTATGTTATTATCTATTTATTGTTTATTTATTTAATTGAGGAAATGATCGTGCAATATAACATCGACGGAGTTAGTGGGAAGAAGAGATTGAAGGCGTTTCTAAATTTTTATGGAGTTTTGATCGGTATGTATTTTAATTACAAATAATGTAAACAATATCTAATTTCTATTTATTTTATTTACAGATAGTATATCCAAAGTGGTTCCGGGGACCTCGGCTGAGAAAGTGTTGGGGCACGCTTTGGCGGGCATCAAAAATAATAATAATAAAAAAAAAAATTAAAATAAGTAAATAAATAAAATAAGTAGAATAAATCTTTGTATATAAACTTTGTAAAATAAATTGTATTTATAGATTATAACAATTAATAATTTCTTATATTAATAAAATTTGTAATAAAATAATAATTTTGGTTGGAAAGGGGGGGGTGGGGAGGGGGGGGGTGAAAATCCTTACAGTTCCTCAGTGATTCCTCAGAGAATACCTCAGGGATTCCTTGGGGTATTTCCTCAACGATTCCTCAGAGTATACCTCAGGGATTCCTTGGGGTATTTCCTCAACGATTCCTCAGAGTATACCTCAGGGATTCCCTGGGGTATTTCCTCAACGATTCCTCAGAGTATACCTCAGGGATTCCCTGGGGTATTTTGTTCGAAATCCTCTTCGAATACCTACAGGAATCCTGCAGTATTCCTTGAGTTGTTCGAATTCCTCGATGTGAGGAACTCTTCTATGGAAATTCCTTGATGGTTTGTATGAAACATACCTAGAGGATTCCTCGGGTGGCAATACTAGTACCTAGACGATTCCTTAAGGAATCCTTGAGGTATGGTACTGAAGGGAAACGACAAAACGGTCTTGCAACAACCGAAACAAAACAGAATACAAAAAATCGGTTTCGCTCTGAGCGCGAGCGAGCACATTAAAGAACCCATGAAACGGTTGCTCTCTGAGTCTTTTCTTAAAGAGTCAGAAAGAGACACTTATTTGCAGACAACGAGAAACGGTCGACAGTTATTTGCAAGCTCTGATCAAAAGTGAATGTTTGTTTTAGAAAAATTTTTATTTTTGCTTGGATCGAGTTTTATTTGACTATATCCTTGGACCGCCTAGAGGCGGCTTTGGGAAGATAGGCCAACAAAAAATTAGGTAATTTGCTTACATGTTCGTCCTCCAATTCTTCTTCTCCATCCGTATCAATGTCAAAATCAATAACATTTAATAATTTTTCAATCTCCACATCGGAAAGAGCCGTTCCATGTCTACTGAAGCAATTATTTGTACTTAAATAATTCGTAGGTTCAAACTTATCTTATCAATTTTTTTCGCGAATTGTCCCAAGACCGCCTCTAGACGGGATACTTTATAAAAGCAATAAAAAGCTAACGAAAACTTATTTTTAGTGTGGGTTTCGTTTTTTGCGTCCTTTAGTAAATCATCAACACGGTAAACTTTTTTTTTTCAGCATCAGACTATTAATAATATTTTTTAAAAATATTTACATTTTGCACTTCTTACAAAATAATTATTTCGTCCGAGTTGCACAAATTTTCTGCTTTAAATGAATACAGCAGCTTGCGCAAGCTCTAGTATGTATTCCAAACGCAACCAACTTATTTTTAGGACTTCCCCAAATTAGAAAATATGCAAAAAAGAATCAAAAGGAATGAAAAGAATAAAATAACGGTATTTTTAACATTACCCGTCTAGAGGCGGTCCTGGGCACTAGAGGGTTAAGGAAACCCCACGCAAAGAATTGGTCGTGGCTGCTCGCGTGAGTTTGTATAATTCTGGCAAAAGAAATGCATCTCATATGTTATTGAACCTAGACTCAAAAAATCCCACAAAAATTACTAAGAGCGCAGAAGTTGCAAGAAAGAAAGAAAAAGAAAGAAGTTGCAAGAAATGCAAGAAATATTTGCCCTGAAGAAGCCTTAGCCCTTATGGTAGATGGAGACTTTACTAAAAATTCGTACCAGCTAGTTCAAAAAATTGTGAAAAATCATGGGTCAAAAATGTTTCCTTGTTATGATGTTGTGCTAAAGGCCAAAAAGGCGACTTATCCATAAACATACACATTTCGGAAACTTCAGCGGAACTTCAGTCAGTATGCAGTCTTTGGTTGACCACACTGTTGCTCGTATAATTGAAGGATACAAAGCAGCTTTTAAAGGATTAGAAGATTCCAAAATCAGTGGTCCATTAAAAGCCATATATAAATGGGGCTGCGATGGGAGTAGTGTCCATTCGACATACCGCCAGCGCTTTAGTGATCCTGAAATTGGAATGATGGATGAAAGCATATTTTCAATTTGTATGGTTCCACTGCAAATACTGGACATAAATACTGCAGTAATTTGGCAAAATTAACGTCCTTCTTCAACTAGATTTTGTAGGCCAATAAAAATAAGCTTTGAAAAAGAAACTGCTGACTTAGTTCGTAAATAAGTTAAAAAAAATAGAACAGAAAATAGAACAAATTCTTCCTTCAACGTTTCAACATTTTAAAATAGTTCATGAATTTCACTTAACAATGATTGATGGGAAGATCTTCAACTCGATTGCGGAAGCTTCTATGCAGGTCTGTGGAATTTTTGGTACCACTCCATCCGCATTTAACAATTTAAAACAAATTTTAACCAAACCACCTAAAGAATGTTTATACAAGTATGGGCTATCAACTCTCCACGCATGGATCAGATGTTTCGAGTGCATCATCCATATATCGTATCGACTTCCAATTAAAAATTGGCAGGTTCGCGGAGAAGACAAAGAAATAGTTGCGCAAAGAAAGGCAGAAATTCAAACTGCACTCCGAAAACAAATGGGTATTTTAGTCGATATTCCCATGGTTGGTTCGTGGAACACGAATAATGGAAATACAGCAAGAACACTATTCAAAGATCCATATTTAACGTCTACATTTACAGGGGTAAACATTGACCTTATTAAAAAATTTAGCGTTATTTTACACACCATGGCATGTGGGTACAATGTTAATGTTGAAGCTTTTCGCCAATATACATGGGATGCAGCATCTATATTTTTGAAGGAATACCCTTGGTTTTATATGCCTTCATCCATTCACAAAATTTTGATTCATGGAGCAGACATAATAAAGAATGTTTCCCTTCCAATAGGCAGATATAGGCAGAAAGATATGCTAAACTATCGCTTGAATCACACTCGAAAAGCGTCCAGAATAAATACGGTGGAAGACCTTATGCATTCACTTTTACTGACATCAGACCCGCTAATATCATCGATGTCAAAATGTACTTCCACGTTCTCCAAAAAGTACACTAGTCGGCATATATATTTTGACATAGCGATGCTTCATTCTCTTTTTCAATTATTTCTTTATTTAAAGGAAAACAAATAGTGCTTTAATTTTTAATAGATATTAGTAATGTATTACTACCAAAAAAAAAATTTTAATTTTTGTATGAATTTATTTTGTCTTTTTTTTTAAATTTAAACTAAAATAATCTAACGTCCATAGGTGGCATATGTATTTTGACATAGCTTTGTTTCAAAATTAAACATAATATATTGTTATGTAAATTAAATTTAAACAAAAAATTAATAAAAAATATATCCTCCTTTTGTGTCTATGACCTTTTGAAGACGATTTGGAACGGAATCCACCAAGGTTTTGGAGGTAGCTCAACTTAATCTTATTCCACTCCTTTGTGACCTCAGAAATGGTTTCATCCTTTGTCCTGGATAGATCGGCGGATCTATTTCGCTTTATTATTGACCACACATTTTCAATAATATTTAGATCCGGACTTTGGGGTGGCCAATCTAGTGTTTCCACCCCTACTTCTCGCAAAAATGTCGTTATCATTTTCGCCTTGTGGCAAGGAGCGTTGTCCTGCTGGAGAATTAAAGCTTCACCGATCAATCTGTTGCCGCTGGGAAATGCAAAATCGTTTAGGGTTCTTAAATATTGACCCTGGTTCATAGAACCATTAATGGGAACTAAGTCTCCCACACCATTATAGGAAACGCATCCCCAGAACATTACGCTCCCACCTCCATGGCTAATTTTTTGGCATACAGGCACATTTTTTTTACGATAATGTTTGTTTAATCGTACATAAACTTTTTTTGGTGATGAGTGGTACTCAAAACTACTTTCATCCGTCCACAAAACATTTCGCCAAAATGAGATAGGCTTTGAGATATACTTTTTTGCAAACTCCAAACGTTTAAGTTTATTTTTGAGGGTAATGAAAGGTATAGGCTTGGCTATATATGTTTTTATGCCAGACTCAACTAAACGCCTTCGTATAGTTCTTTCACTTATGGAATTTACAGCAGTCAAATTCCACTCCAATGCGGCAGGTTTTTGGGTTTTGAGAGGATCCTTTTTAAATTGGCGCACAATCAGGCGGTCTGCTTCAGTTGTTGTCTTTCGTTTTCGACCTGCTCGGCGCGAATTTATTATTTCATTTAATTTTTTATATTTATTAATTTGATAATAAATAGTTTGGCGTGGCAAATTATATTCCTTAGCGATATTTATTACAGAAATACCCAAGTTATATTTTGTTACAATTTCTGTTCTAATAATTATAATTGTACTTAGTTCCGATGTTTTAACCATTTTGATTGCTAAAAAACCAATTTTTTTTAAGAATAAGCAATAATTTTCAAAAATTGATTTAATTACACTTGGAACCTACCGAATAACAACCAAATCACACGGTGTCAAAATACTTATGCCGCTGCAAAAATCGTTGTCTGCTGGCATTCTTATCAGCAAAAACAAAAGATAAAAGAAAATAGACAAAATATTTAGCTAATTTACAGTTAATATTATGCACTTCATTTTGTGCATCATTTTTGCTTTGTTGAACACAACTCTACTAGCAAAGCAAACGTATGTAGTTAAATGAAAGCTATGTCAAAATATATATGCCGACTAGTGTATATTGCTTTGGATGACGAGGTGATTCAGCTTTTGGAAAGCATCCCCGAAATTAGCAACAATGAAATGTAATTTTCCAATTTTGTTATAATAAAATACAAAGCTGAAAATTTTTCCAAAAAAAAATCAAAATTAAGACATTTATTTTTTAATTTAAAAAATAAAAAAAAACCCTTGTAGAGGGTATTATAATTTTGTCCAAAAGTGTAGACATACATCGAGGTGTGGTATGTGGATCGTTGGGCAGGGGACATGTTCAGGTTGCCCTGGTGCTTCCGGTTGCAGGCCCACATTACAGAGGATGCTTCAGTATGCACGGTATACCACGAGAAAGCTAATTTTTAGCCCATTCGAATGGTAACAGTCCCATTAAAATCGCTCCCACAGATTTGAGAAATCATGTCCCGAAATTTTCGGAACCTGATGCGCCAATTCTGGCCATATACCCGATTCACGTGTTTTGACGCTGCCCAACACGGCAGCCGCCATTATGAATGGTTACCTTTTTTTAAAGAGGATGCGCCATTATGCACAGATTTTGAGATATCAAGTCCCGAAATTTTCGGACCCTGATTCGCCAATACTGGCCATTAACATTTTCCCGAGTTTTGACGCTGCCCAACACTTATTGCGCGTTTTCCCAAAAGCGACCGAGGGCAACGCCGGGCAGGCGAACCAGGCCAACTCCGGGCAGGCGAACCAGGCCAACGCCGGGCAGGCGAACGAGGCGAACCAGGCCAACGCCGGGCAGGCGAATCAAAATAATTAATAAAATTACCCATAAGATTATTATTATTATTATTATTAAATGTAAAGCAGTTTACAAAACTAAACTAGCTTAGTGGGTATAGCACGGGCAGCGGGACCTTTGGCTTTAAAGTCTAGTTGATAAAGAGATTTTATACATGTTTTAAGTCTTAGATTATGAATAGCTTAGGTCTATGAACGGAGGTTCGTGGGTTACCTATTTACATAATTACATTTTAGTCACAATTTTCTGATTTTGGAGTTAGGCTGGACTTCATATTTTGTGGAACAAATTTGATTCTTTTAGAAAAGATATTATTTTTTGAAGGTTATCTGTGTTTAGTTCGTTGAGTAGGTTAAGTGGGTTTGTGTTTTTAAAGATACGAGTGTTTTATTTGGTGGAGTGATGGGCATGAGTTGAGTAGGTGGGATATGGTGTTGTCTCCTTGGCAAAAGGGGCATGGGTATGTTTGTTTCTGGTTGAAGTAGTGTTCGTGGGTAAGTTTTGTCGAAGATTATAAAGTACATACATAGATGGGACATCTCATACAAAAAAAACTTTTCTATGGCGGGTTCCACATTTTTCGCGTTACAACGAATTAGGAATAGCCGAGTGGTAGAGTGCTTGGCTGGTGTGCAAAGTAAAATGAGTTCAAATCAGGCTCAGGACATCCATTTTTTTAAATTTTAAATCTATTTATATTATATTTTTATTATTCTAATGTGTTTTTCTAAATTTATAATCCAATAAAAAAAAATACAAAATTGTAAAATAACCTTAACATCGTCTCAGTTCGTAGTGGAACCCGCTGTGAAAATGTCTATAAGTGCGGGTTCTACGGCATTTTGGTAGGCCACGTCATGGAACCCGCTCTCAAATGTTTTCATTTTTTCCGTCGTGGAACCCGCTGTAATAATGAAAACATTTGAGAGCAGGTTCCACGACAAACGGCTGGCAGATGGGATAGGGAGAAAGAGAATTCTATTTTTAGATCGTAACATCTTTGGAACGATGAAAGTTTGAAACGTTGTAATCGAACCAATGTAAGAGTAAAGAGATCAGAAATATCTCTTACTATCCTTACTCGTCAACTCTGTTTTTGGTATAGATTCTAGCGCCTCCTTTAACACCAATTTTAAGTATCATAAAATCAACTTCGAGGATAGCCTAGATGGATAGTGCGCGGTCTTCATTCTTTGGAGTCCTGGGTTCGATTTCATTAGAGGGAGGTTGTTGCAGTTTTGATGAAGTTTTAGTTTTATGATTCTTTTATTAATATTTACTTTTATATTTTATTTTTTTTTTTACTTTTAATTTTTACATTATTATTATTCTATTACAATTGTAACAAGAAAGGAAAGCTAACTTCGGGCGGAGCCGAAGTTTATATACCCTTGCAGTTAAAACCGGATATATATCGCAAACATCGGATATAGTTGGCCGATCCTTATGGGAATAGGAATATATAATCCAATTTATTTCAATACAAAATCTAAAAAAAGTCCCAAACTTCTATCTTCAAAAATACGAAAGTTGGGTCATTTCCGATCGTTCAGTTATATGGCAGCTATAGGATATAGTCGGCCGATCCTTATGAAATTTGGCATGTCGTAATGTTTTGCCAAAAAATGCTCTCATGTTAAATTTGAACTCTCTAACTTTAAAAACGTCAAAGTTATACCATTTCCGATCAATCAGTTATATGGCAGCTATAGGATATAGTCGGCCGATCCGGGCCGTTCCGACTTATATACTGCGTGCAAAGGAAAGAAGGGTGTGTGCAAAGTTTCAAGACGATAGCTTTAAAACTGAGAGACTAGTTCGCGTAGAAACAGACAGACAGACGGACAGACGGACATGCTCATATCAACTCAGGAGGTGATCCTGATCAAGAATATATATACTTTATAGGGTCGGAGATGTCTCCTTCACTGTGTTGCACACTTTTGACCAAAATTATAATACCCTCTGCAAGGGTATAAAAATAAGTGACGGACGTGTCAGATGACAAAATGTCGAAAGGACTCCCTTTAAATTTACAATTGTAAAATTAAAGAAAATTATTATAATTAAGGAAAAAAAAATTATATACATATTTAAAAGAACGAAAAAGTTTAAAGTCCTTACGAGGATTTGAACACAGAAAAATTACATATAGAGTAACTACTCTATGCATTACGCTACCATCCTGTCTCGATCTGCGGCGTTGAAAAATACTATACTAATACCAATGACTGCATTGCACTATGGGCAAAAAGTCAGAAATTTCTGCATAAAGTTAAAGTTGTTATATTTTTAATATACAAAATATAATGAATTTTCCAATTAAGCATACTTTGGATAAAATAAAACTGTTTCCAAAAAATTTTTAAATGCTGCGATTTGAATTTCCCGCGCAAACAAAGTCAGCTGATTGATTGCTTGCTTGATTTCTCAAAATGGAACCGTGAAAATTTGTAAACATTGCATCTATGTTGTGGCTTTGTCGTAAAAGTAAAAACAATTTGTAAATATGGAAAATAATCCTACAGGTATGTAGATTAAACTTTGTGCGGTAGTTTATAGATGTTCTACGTGTTTTGTTGTGTCTGTTCAATTGTTGTTGGTGTATTTTTATAACTAAAATTTAACAATTGTAGCTGTGTTCTGTGGAGTGTAACTTTTTTACCGCGCGCTCAAGCGAGCAACTAAAACTGGTATGTTCTTCTTAAAAATGTATAGATTAAGGCGTTAATAATTTCCTTTGCCCGTTTTTTCCCCTTTTCGAAAAAAATGACATGTTGCAGCCGAATATGAGTTTCGCCGTTTAACATTGCTGGAGATTTGGGAGAGCAATGGACGCGATGCCTCTGCCTTAAGGAAGTGGATATTAGAAAAATGTAATGTGGATGATGTCACCAAGTCACAGGATAACGAAATCGAGGAAAAAACTAACCCATTCATATCACACATCAAAAAATATTTGCCTAAATGCAACCGAATGTTGTCTAGATTTAAGGATCAGCACTCAGCATGGCTTTCGCAGACAATTATTATAACCATTGAGCAACAGCTTACGGATCCATCTCCTTCTAAAATGGGAAGGCCAAAACTAAATTATGAACAGGCTGGAATACGTTTGAAACGAAAATTAGCAAACGATATTTCATCAGAAATAGATTCAACAGATCACTTATTACATGCGGCTTTTGTTTCAGCGAAGAGGGCTAGAGAGGATGATTTGCTTAATGCATTAAAAGGTGTCAGAGAACAACAGACAGGCAACGCGACTGGAACTTTGAAATCTCAGACGATTATTCCACTTACCCCTGATGAAGCATTGGCATTTTTGTTGGAAAATGGACTTACTAAACAGCAGTATATCAACATTTATCATGTAAATAAAGTTCGCGGCTGCGAAATTTTCCCCCCATGTTCATCATTTCAACAAGTCAAAACAATTTGCAGACCATCTCAAATAGAAATTTCGGAAAGTCTTGCCCAAGTTTCAATGCAAAATATTTTGGACCATACATCAGAAAGATTATTGGTTATGCTTAAAGATGTTATATCTCAAATGGATGACGTATCATATTGCACTTTAGTAGCAAGCTACGGATTCGATGGATCTACAGGTCAAAGTTTATATAAGCAGAAGTTTCAATCAGAAGAGCCTGCTTCCCTAGATCTATCCCTATTTGTGACCACAATGATACCTCTACAGCTAATTGATGCAAATCATAGAATTATTTGGAATAACAGATAACCACAATCTGTAAGATTCTGCAGGCCAATTAAAATTGAGTATGCAAAGGAAAGCCATGAAAAAATTCTACAAGAAAAAGAATGTTTGGATGTGCAAGTCGCTGGTCTAAAGGATTTTATATATAGAAAGGAAGGCAAGGAAATTGTCATTACATATAAAACTCAAATGACGCTTATTGATGGTAAAGTACTTAACGCTTTAACTGGTACGTCATCAACTCAGTGCTGTCCAATATGTGGTGCCAATCCCACAAAGCTCCAAAAACCACCGATTTCCTTTCCGAATTTTTTAAGCCAAGACATGACACTCTAAAATATGGTGCAAGCCCATTGCATGCCTGGCTTCGATTTTTAGAATTCGTGTTGAACGTATCCTATAGGCTTAAAACTCAAAAGTGGCACATTAAACAGGCTGACAAAATCGAATTTATGTCTCGGAAAAAAGAAATTCGTGAAAGGATGTGGACAAAAATGGGTCTACATATAAGCATTCCCAAACAAAATGGAAATGGGAATAGTAATGATGGAAATACAGCTAGAAGAGCATTTTCGGATTATGGAATGTTTTCAACAATTACAAGCTTTGATAAGAATATCTTATACAATTTCTACGTAATTTTGATAACAATTTCATGCGAGCATTCGCTGAAATGTTGATGTTGAGAAATTTAAGGTTTTTTGTGAAAATACATTTCTGTTATACATAAACAAATATCCTTGGTATCCAATGTCACCCACGGTCCATAAAATACTTGTTCATGGCTGGCAAATAATGAACTCCTCCTTAAGCCTAGTACTGAGTTGACGAAAATCCGCTCTTCAAAATCTGACAGCTGTCAAACTCCATATAAAAAAAACGGTATAAAAAAAAAGAAGAAGAATTTTTGGTCTTCTAAATTTTTTGGGTACTGAGTTGACGAAAAATTTTAGGTCTTCGATTGAATGGCGTTGCCGGATCAAAAAAATAAACAGCTGATTTTGGGGTCTTGAAATAAATCATTTTATTTATTTGAAGAGCTAAAACATGGAGGGAAAATCGATGAAAGGACCGATGAAAGGAATCGGACCGAAAAATTTTCGACGCGCGAGGATAAAATGAAATTAATTAGTGCGGTCAAGGCGAAGCCTATAATATGGGATTTGACCCACAAGGGGCACTTTAATGCCATTGGTTTAAATAATGCCTGGGAGGCTGTTGCCGCGGAATTACAGAAAGACGGTAAGTAATTGATATTTAATCAAATGGTTGCTAAAATCGAAGTCTTTTATAGTAAAAGATTGCAAAAACGCATGGAAATCGTTGCGGGCCAGCATGCGCTACCACCAGAAGATCTCCAAGGAAAAAAAAGCAAGTGGAAGTGCTGGAGGGTATGTTGTTCCTGGTCCGAAGGCGAATGACGACTATGATTGGGATTTTGCGTCAGAAATGACTTTTATGCCGGACCTCTCGGACAAAAGGCGGTAAGTTTGGGTCAAGCTTCCAAATTTGTAATAATTTTAAATTCATAAATACACAGAACGACCACACTACCAAAACCACCAGAGGCGTCGATGTCTTCCGAAATTTTCGAGGACACAGATCTAATGTTTGCTGAATACCTCGACGACAGTCAGCCAAGCATCTCATTCGACCAGAGCATGTTGGAGGACCAAGAGCTACAGCTGCAGAAGGGACTAGAGGACATGGAGAAGGAGAGTTCCAGCTCATATTCCTATGTGAGTAGGGAATTGGACTAATTTGAAATTAAAATAAATAAATTTAACTTTTTTTGATAGAAGCCATCAACTAAGAAGCACAAGACTGCGGCGGCTGAAAGCTGTGCACTAACACAGAAATTTACGGAGTACGTCGACTTGCAGAAGTCCTTAGTATCGCAGACCACAAACGTTCCAACGGTGGTCACCTACTGGGGCGAAATAATGAAACAGCTGCCGCAAGAACTGAAAGATGAAGCGGAACAGCATGTAACCAAATATATGTTGGATATGAAACAAAAAGCAATATACTATAAATAAATTTTTTAATGTATTATCTTATATTATCTTATACAATCTCTTAATAAATTTCTACATTTCTGAATTTCTTTTTCCTAATTATTTAAAATGCCTGCATAATCGTCTTGCCATTGCACAGATCCCATATCCGAATTAACATAATTTTTAATATTATTCCGCACAAATTTCGGATATTCGCGAGGCCGCCCACGATTTATATCCGAATCAGTAGTCTCCACTGAAATCACAGGCATCTCGTAGTTAGCCCGGTTGGTTCGCATACAATAATTATGCAGCACACAAGCTGCACAAATAATTTTTTGGGCTCTGTTAGGATGGCATAGTAAAGTGCGTTGCACAGCAGCCCACCTCGCACTTAAAATGCCAAATGCATTTTCAATGCACCGTCGGGCTCGGCTCAGACGGTAATTAAAAATTCTCTCCTCTCTGGTAAGGTTGCGGGAGCCGTATGGCTTCATGATCCGCTTGTGTAGCGGAAAAGCATCATCTGCCACCAAGAAATACGGAGTCCGAACTCCACCGAGCATGGTGTCTCCAGGAAACTCCATGCCACCCTCAAGTAGCTCCCTTCCAATCCAAGACTTTGAGAATGCCTTCATGTCTCCTTCGCTTCCATATGCACCAACGTCTATAAACGTAAATCTGCAGGATGCGTCGCATATTGCTAATAATATTATTGAATGAAAGCCCTGTAAATGCATAGTTTATTACTATTATGTCAGCTTAGGAAGGAATTTTTCTCACCTTATAATTACAAAAAGCACTTCCACAATTTGGTGGAGCTTTTATGGTAACATGCTTGCCATCTATAGCCCCAATACAATTTGGAAATTGCCATAGTCCTTAAAACTCCTGAGCTCTTCTTTTCATTGCTTCTACATCCCATGCCTCGATTTCACCGGACAACGCCACACATATAGCATCGCAAACTTCTGGAATTATAACACCCACATGTTGCTTACTTATGTGGTAGCATGAGGCCACATGACGTTGAAAGGTTCCGCAAGCGAGGAACCTAGAATATGAAATGTTAAATTATGAATACACCGACTGTACCATTCTTACTCAAGGGTAAGGGCCAATTTTGCTTCCAGTGGTATTGCATCCAGACGGAAATTTCTGTTTTGTGCCAAATGCGGCCTTACTATGGTGAATAAATCCTCAAAGTTGCTGACCGACATATGAAAGTTTTCAAAGAAAACTGTTGGCGTCTTTACCATATTGTCGAACTGAAAATTATATCAAAGACATTTTTTAATATTTATATGTTTTAAAAACTTGGTTTTAGCATAATTAAAAACGAGTACTTACATCCCTTTGAAATCTTCCGTTTGCGTTTCTCATAAGCAAGTAATTGTTTATTTTGGCGCGACGACCAGTTTTGTTTTTCTTACGCAGCTCCTTAGCGGCTAAATACATCAACAAAACACCAAAATCCAATTGATTTGAATTCATATTTGTTTATTGTTTTTTTGTTTACAAAAAACAGCTGTTCAGTATTACCCTATTTCTTGACAAGCGGAATTTCAATAGCGGATTTTCGTCAACTCAGTACTAGGCTTTAGTTTCGGTGGGATGTTTAGGAGAAAATGCTTCAGAAGCAAGAAATAAGTTTTATAAAAGCGACCGGAAATCTCATGCTCGAAAGAATAGCCGATTAAACAACATGGCAGATGTTTTTTATAGAGCTATGGATTCGTCTGACCCATTAACATCCAGCATATGTTTAAGCGAAAGGCAAAAGAAATTTAAAAAAAAAAATCTTCCGCCAGAAGTAAAAAATCTTCTGAAACCCCCTTCTGTTCCAAACTGCAAAATAATTTCTCAAATGGACAATGTGGATTCGGACTCTAGCGACGAATCTGATGAAAATTTATATATAATACTAGATGAAGAAGAAAACAGAGACATATCTATAAATAAAATTTTACAACATAACCTTAAAAATCTTTGGTTTTTTTTTATTGGTTGTGGGAGTAGAGGTTGAAGGCGTGGCTTAATTAAAAAAATAAACAAATCCGAAATTATACATTACCATTTTACATTCTTATGCCAAACTTGAAGCATCTAGCTTTAAAATTAGACTTTATGCACAAATTTCTGACTTTTTGCCCATAGTGCATTGTTTAAAGTTTTGTTTCTGTCTTGTTGAAAATTCTGACCTTAAATGTTTGTTTATGTCTGTTAAGTTTATGTTTGGGGTGAAAATGGGAGGGATTTTCGCTGCTGACTTAGCGGTTTGGTCGGCTAGCTCATTGCCTGCTATGCCTACATGACCAGGAATCCACAATACTTTTATTTTTGGTGATAGCTTTGTTAGATGTGATCGGATTTTGTTTGAGTAAAAGTTGTTATTGTTAGTGTTTTCTATGGAGTCAATTGCTGAGAGGGAGTCAGAGCAAATCATGAATTTACCCCTCAAACTTTTGACATGATCAATTGCTTCTTGGATGGCTATTATTTCGGCGGAGAGTACTGAAGAGTATGGGGGGAGCATACCATATTTTAAAATGTGGTTTTCTGTTGTGACTGCGTAAGTTATTGTGGAATTTATTTTTGATCCGTCTGTGAATATAAACTTGTAGGATTTGTGTCTACCTTTGGTATGTTCGTATAGTTTTCGATATGTGTCTGGGGGTGTTGTTTGTTTCTTGTGGATTCTGAACGTTGTATCTATAAGATTGGGGATCTCCCAAGGTGGATTGAATTTTTGTAGTTTTTGCGGTTGGTAAGTTTAGTGAGAGGCAGAGTTGTATGGTTCGGTCTATGGTGGTTAGGTTTTTTCTGATTTTTCGTTGCTTAACAAATTTGTGAATGGGAAAAATTAAGTTTTTGCTAAGCTTGGCTGTTTGTAGGTCTCGTTTTTGCTCTATTGTGAGAATATTGGACTCGTTGATTAAGTTAGATATGGGGGTTGTTCGGAAGGCTTCAAGGGCTAGTCAGCAGAAAGTGAGTGCAGCATTGAACGGGGTCTTTAATTTGTTTAAGGTGCTTTTCGGTGAGTGTCCGTAAAGGAACAAACCGTGTATTCCCGTTTAGCGATGACCGTTGCTTTGGCGACGTGAAGGAGTGTGTGGGTATTGCAATTAAATTTATGGCTGGATAGGCATTTTATTATATTTAGTTTTTGGTGGAGTGAGGGTATTAGTGAGTTTATGTGTGTGTTCCACTTGTATTTATTGTTAATTGTGAGGTGACGGTGGGTATTTGTTGGGTGGGTTGCAGGTTAAAGTACAAGTGCAGTTGCGTTTTTTGCAAATGTGTAGGTGTTTGCACTTTGCTAGGGAAAGGGATGCTCCGGAGTATGAGCACCAGGTGTTTATATTATTTAAGATGTAGTCTAAGTTGAGGTTTTTATTTCTGTTTTCTTGGCAGTTTATTATGAGGAAGAAATCGTCGGCGTATGCGTCAAATGTAATGTTTTTGTGTAAAGCTATAGTATTTGCTAGTTTATTGTAGGCTATCAAGAATAGTATAACTGATATAGGTGATCCATGCGGGATACCGTTATGTAGGGGATGAGAATTGGATATGTGGGGTCCTACACGGACAATTATTTTTCTATTGAGCATAAAATTTTTTATGTAATTTATTATTTTAGGGCCTATTTTCCACTCCTGGAGTTGGTCTGTAATGGTGTGCACTCCTACTCGATCGAAGGCTCTTAAGAAGTCAAGAGAGATGAGTGATGTGTGCTTCTTTGACTTCATTATGAGGTAGTCTACGTAAAGTAGACTGTCCGAAGTCGATTTTCCTTTTTTGAAGCCAAATTTGTTTTGATTAAGCACTTCATTCACGGTTACAAACCACCATGGTCTTTTGCCAATTATCTTGTCGAGAGTTTTTGCAAGACAGCAGTTGAGGGATGAATTTATCTGTATGAATTTATTTTTGTATTTTCAGTTTTTGGCTTGAGGATCGGTATGACGCGGCTTGTTTTATAGGCTTGCGGTTTGTGACTGTCTAGTATTTTGTTAAAAAGGTCTTTTATTCTGTTTTTTGGGGTAGGTGAGCTGTTTTTTATCATTTGATATGAGATTCTATTTAACCCTGGAGTAGCTCCCTTAAGCGTTTTTAAGGCTGACGTTAGTTCGAGGAGAGTAATTTTTTCCTCTATGGTTTTGGCTGTTGGGCAGAGGTAGTCGTATGTGTTGCTTTTGTATTTGTTGTTTCGGAACTCCTCTGAGAAGTTCCGATCGTTTGAAAGCTCTGAGAAATGCCGTGCAAATATATTAGCAATGTCGTTGGTAGAAATTGTAGGGGTGTTATTTTCGGTGTTAGTTAAGTCCGCAAAAGCGTCTTATATTGTGCCATATTTTGGATGAGGGTATTGACGGATCTATGGTGGATGTAAAGGAGTTGGATGCTTCATTTTTACTTTTTATACCCTTGCAGAGGGTATTATAATTTTGTCCTAAAGTGTGAAACGGAGTGAAGGACACATCTCCGACCCTATAAAGTATATATATTCTTGATCAGGATAACCTCCTGACTTGATATGAGCATGTCCGTCTATCCGTCTGTCTGCCTGTCTGTTTCTACGCAAAGTAGTCTCTCAGTTTTAAAGCTATCGACTTGAAACTTTGCACACACCCTTCTTTCCTTTGCACGCAATATATAAGTCGGAACGGATCGGCCGACTATATCCTATAGCTGCCATATAACTGATTGATCGGAAATGGTATAACTTTGACGTTTTTAAAGCTGCCATATAACTGAACGATCGGAAATGACCCAACTTTCGTGTTTTTGATGATAGAAAGCTGGAACTTGGTACACATTCTATTTTTGGTCAGTTAATCCGATCTACTAAATTTCATAACGATCGGTCGATTATATCTTATAGCTGACATATAACTGAATGATCGGAAATGGTTTTTGGTAGAAATACCAACTTTGGTATTTTTGACGATAGAAGCTTGGGCCTTTTTTTTATATATATTTTGTTGTACTTAATTGGTTTTATGATGATATTCCCATAAGGACCGGCAACCTGGATCCGATGTTTGCGATATATATCCGGTTTTAACTGCAACGGTATATCAACTTCGGCTCCGCCCGAAGTTAGCTTTCCTTTCTTGTTTAGATTTTATATTATAATAAATTGGGTTATATTATCATATTCTCATAAGGAGCGGCCAACTATATCCGATTTTTGCGATATATATCCGGTTTTAACTGCAACTTTTGTAACTTTTAACTTTTGTAACTGAGTATATCAACTTCGGCTCCGCCCGAAGTTAGCTGACCTGCATCCGGTGGGTTCGTGAGAGCAAGAAGTTGCCCTTCAAGCCGGCTACTGAGCTAAAAAAGGAGCTAAATATTTCGGCATCAATTAGAACTGTTCGACTGTACAGTTCTGTAAAAAAAACCGATTTGAGTGCCCACAGCCCCAGAAAAGTTCCCCTTTTGAGTGCGAAGCATGTGGCAAAGCAGATTTCGTTTGCCAAAGAACATCTGAATTGGCCGGCTGAAAAATGGAGAAATATTCTTGGTCCGATGAAATCGTTCAATTTGAAGGAAAAGGATCTCCCTCATATGTTCCCTCATCTCCAACGGTGGAACCAGTATTATGGTTTGGGCTTGCTTCTCGTATTACGGAGTTGGTCCAACTCATTGGATAAAAGGTATGTATGTATGTATGATCGACACGCACATATACTGCGAAA
Organism: Drosophila parabipectinata; assembly: GCA_018153455.1. Classification (NCBI taxonomy): domain Eukaryota; kingdom Metazoa; phylum Arthropoda; class Insecta; order Diptera; family Drosophilidae; genus Drosophila; species Drosophila parabipectinata. Next base: position 11,475,784 of record JAECYA010000053.1, read on the forward strand.
TCTTGGAAAACATCATGCTGCCTTATGCTGAGGAGGAAATGCCATTGTTATGGGTCTTCCAACAGGATAATGACCCAAAGCATATCAGCAAAAAAGCTCGAAAAGTGGTTTGAAAACAGATCTCTCCATGCAATGGATTGGCCAGCTCAGTCCCCAGACCTAAATCCTATAGAAAATCTTTGGTCTGATGTGAAAAAATTTGTTTCCAATACAAAACCAAAAAATAATAAGGAGCTTTGGGCTTTCGTCAAGGAGTCTTGGAGCAATATCCCACTGCACTATGGTCCAAGTGCGGCATAAAATCGAACAAATTTTGAAATTTTATTTTTGAATATGAACAAAATTTTGATGAATAGACATTCCAAATAAATACAAAAATACATTTCTTTGAGCTTTATTGCAAGCCTGTTAATTTAGCGCAGTCATTTAACCGGCTGATTCATTGCAATCCTGAAACTTGCAAATTGGCGGCAACTTTAAGGCAACTTTTAATTGTGTTAAAATTGGCTTAAATTGAGTGAAAATACCAGATTAAATATGGAAAACAAAGATCAAGGTATGAAAAATCAATAATAAAACTATTTCGTGTTATCATTATACTTGTGTCTGTGTTTTAATGTTTTTTTAAATGTCTAATTAGCAGGAATGTGTAGTAGGAACAAAAGCAGTTGTGTTTTGTGGAGTGTTACTTTTTCAGCGCATATCGGCCCAAGCAACTAACCAGGCGAAGTTACTTATAAATATATGACAGTATGGCCAACTCTTGATGTAGGCGGCGGCCATAGGAGTGGTCAAATTTTGTTCAAGCATGTATGCAAAATTTTAGCCCAGTGTATCTAAAATTAAAATTTATGCAAAAACAAGAAAGGAAAGCTAACTTCGGGCGGAGCCGAAGTTTATATACCCTTGCAGTTAAAACCGGATATATATCGCAAACTTCGGATATAGTTGGCCGATCCTTATGATTACATCATAATAAAACTAATTAACTAAAATTAAAAATCTAAAAAAAGTCCCAAACTTCTATCTTCAAAAATACGAAAGTTGATATTTCTACCAAGTACCATTTCCGATCGTTCAGTTATATGGCAGCTATAGGATATAGTCGGCCGATCCTAAATCCTGATCCTGAAATTTGGTAGGTTGCATCAACTGGCCAAAAATAGAATCTGTATTTAGTTTCAGCTTTCTATCTTCAAAAACACGAAAGTTGGGTCATTTCCGATCGTTCAGTTATATGGCAGCTATAAGTTGTCGTCGGCCGATCCTTATGAAATTTGGCATGTCGTAATGTTTTGCCAAAAAGAGCCGACTTATATACTGCGTGCAAAGGAAAGAAGGGTGTGTGCAAAGTTTCAAGACGATAGCTTCAAAACTGAGAGACTAGTTCGCGTAGAAACGGACAGACAGACGGACAGACGGACATGCTCATATCAACTCAGGAGGTGATCCTGATCAAGAATATATATACTTTATAGGGTCGGAGATGTCTCCTTCACTGCGTTGCACACTTTTGGACAAAATTATAATACCCTCTGCAAGGGTACAAAAACAGCGTTTGCGCCCGAAGTAGGCGTGGTCCAATTGAAAAAACAAAAAAATTCGAAATTCGACAAAAATAATTTAAGCGTATATGATAAATTTGAGGCCAGTATCTCTAAAACTGGAGTTTCTGCCAAAAAAACGGCGTTTCGGCCCATAGTGCACTGGAAAGGTGCCAAATTGGTAAATTCAATGACGAGACGTTGTGAAGCTGTCATTGCTGCCAAAGGCTTTATAACAAAATATTAATGAATTTTTTTAGATAAAGATTTCAAGCTAAAATAATAATTTTAAGACTCCGTTTGTTTTCATTATTTTTTTAAGTTTTTTATGTTTTCTTAAAAATAGTGCTATTTTTGTTGCAGCCTAAAATTTTTCAATTTATCATTCTTACTTTAACCTTTTATTTAAGTTTTTTAAAATCGAGGTCGATTTCGCTATATATTGTTTTATTATAACCTAATGTCTATAAAAACTCCATTAACAAGCCAAATAAACGAATAGTTTTCAAAACATATTTCAAAAAAGAAAATTGTTTATCTCAGTGCTATTTTTTTGCCTCAGCTTTAAATTATTACAAACTTAATAATAATTTCAAGCGGGGTTTTGTATTTAAAAACTCACTTACCTTTCATTACTTAGTTTTTGAACTTGGTTTTACTTTTTAAAAACCGCGTTTTTTTGCACAATGAATTTTTTAACTAACTGTTTTTTTTTTGTTAACTGAATTTGTTTTTTTAGGTTTTGTTTTATGATAAATTGGGTTATATTATCATATTCTCATAAGGATCGGACAATTATATCCGATTTTTGCTATATATATCCGGTTTTAACTGCAAGGGTATATCAACTTCGGCTCCGCCCGAGGTTAGCTTTCCTTTCTTGTTAGAAAAGGCCTTGACCAAGTTCAGAAAAAGATTAATTTGTCTCCTTCTACGAATTTTGTGAAAATTAGAGGTGGTAGTTCTCTAAGCAGGAATTCGAACATCTTGTAATAGAGCTGGAAAACAATCGATGTCTGGGACCATCGAAGTTTTCGATGTTTTTGAAGTTAAAACACAAAAATAGCAATCAACAAGTTTTTATTTTTTGAGATCACTATTCTTCTTTAGGAACAACAGTTTATCGACTATGTTTGGTTTCAGTGCGCATCTCCTGTCGGACACGATCTGTCCAGCTTTGCTGAATGCTCGTTCTGAAGCGCAAGAAGATGATGGCACGCAAAACACCTTTTTAGCCAGCATTGCTAAAGCCGTGGTATCCTTTGTATGCTCCTAAAATAAAGAGAAATATTTTTTACACCCATGCTACATACAGTGGCGAGCAAAGTTGAGTGTATGTTCACGAGGTTTGTTTTTGTTTCACACTTGCAATATATCCGATGTGTCGCAGCGTTTTTCTAGCAGTCCATTCGCTAACATTCTTGATGATAGCCAAAGAAGCATCCTTTAGTGTTAGGAGCTTGTTCCTTCTCATTTCAGACATTTTTTATTGAATAATGCGCTTGTTCCGAAAAATAAATGGTTTTTCAATAAGATGGGGATCCGAAGCACTCTTCGAAAATTGTTAAGGAATGGTTTGGAAGGGAACCTTAGAAATTAAATAAAACCCCGGAACAAAGTCCCGACCTCAATCCGATTGAAAATCTTTGGTCAATCATGAAAAGACGGCTCATGCAGTACGAAACAGGTCCATCAAACAGGGGCAACCTTTGGGAGCGTGTTGTAGCTGAATGGATACGCTTTCCTAAAGATATAAGAGAAATTTTGGTAGATAACATGCCTGGCCGCGTACAGGAAGTCGTATCAAATAAATTTCTTGGGACAAAATATTAATATTATTTTGGAAATTAAAACTCTTTGTAACGTGCAAAATTGAGTTTATGTGGGTTTTTTTCGTTTTTAATTTATCTCTCCTCGAATTCATCTTTATCATCATTGTTTTTGCTTAAAATTTATTAAGAATTAAATAATTAATAGAAAACAAAAACAATTTTTGGATTTGGTTGTGTGAATATGAATTTATGGGTGACGAAAGTCTAAGTCGTGAACATACACTCAATTTTGCTCGCAATTTTGCTTTACACTTCACACCGCAAACATTGCACTTAGACTCTGCATTAAATTGGAAAAAAATTTCACTTTTTTGTTGTGATCGCGACCCATCTTGACACAAAAATCCACCAAAGCAAGTGTGGTTTGCAACATGGAAATTACAAGTCATTCGCATATATGTATGTACATACACTCATACAAAGGCAAAAGACTATTATTTTCTTTGCTCGTTGCAAAATGGTCAGCGAATGACCAGAGCAAAAAGGACATGCAACATTTTTTTTTGGTTGAGCACAGACCGTTCGTTCAGGAGACACAGGTGAACGGTTCTAGTGTGACCTTTTGCGCACCTGGTGTGCAAAAAACAGTTTTTTTGTGACTACAAGAAACTGTCAACTGTTATTTGCGAGCTCTGCTCGAGACAAAACGTCATGTACTACGTTGAGAGAGACTTTTTAGTCTTCATTAAATCAGTAGGAGGTGAAGCTTGCGATACCATCCGCAAAAGCCCATAAATCTTCTCAAACTTCGAAGGTTTTTAGGAGCAGGAAAGCTACTTATCGCGGAGATTTTATCTGGATGTTTTCTTATACCTCCCTCTCCAATATTATGACTTAAGTATCGGACATTCTTCATACAAAAATGCTTTTCCCCACATTAATTGTTAAACCCGCTCGCCTTAAGTGAAGCGATATTTCACTTAACACGTCCAAATGTCTCTCGAAATTGGACGAAACCACTAAAAGGTCATCTAGGTATGTATATAAAACAGTGGTGCTCCTCCCCTTGCTCTCGCTGCTCATTTGTTTTTGCAAATGCTCATGCCTACCGAGTTGTGTGAGTCTGCTCACGCCATAAGATTCGTTGCTCACGCCATAAGCATCATTGGTCCCATCAAAGGAAAAGGGCAATTACAATAACAATTTTTTCGTGTTTTCCCTATTCACCTCAATCATACTAATCCGAATGAATTTTGTTGTGGAAGTGCCGAAAACTTTTCACTGCAAGAAATTCATTCTTGTTTTTGTTTCTTCCAAAATGGTCGACCTGTAGCGATGAATTTGTTCTTCGCAGAAATTTTTTTTTTTTTTATCTAAGAAGCTCTGCATATTTGTCAATATAATAATAAGCGGTTTCAAAATATGTAGGGCCTTTTTTAATTGCCTTTTGTTTAATTTTTATTATATTGATATTTTTAAACCTCTTGTGAATGTAACTATAATTTTATTTTTCAGTGCAGCCACATGGATGGGAAAAAAATTCTCGCACCAATGTATTGGTGATTTTTTGCATTGGTATGGGAGTTTGCTCTTCCGTATGCAGAGCTTGGCACCACTGATATAAAAACTTCATTTCTGAGATTAGTCGGAATAACTTTGTTCATTAATTTTGACATGGTGCTGGTAGCGTTACACAGTCCAAACGGAATTACCTTGAATTGATAAAGCGGTCTTATCTCGGGATCTAGGATGTAAAAGAACTTGCCGGTATGCGTCTTTTAAATCTAAACTCGTTATGTTTTCAGCTTTAGGCAAGCGACTAAGTATACCACTGATCTGTATGCATCTTTTTCGCTAATACTATTTACCTTCCGACAATCCAAACAAATTCGAACTTTGCCGGGTTTAGTTACCATTACTATCTGAGACGACCAAGAACTCTCAATCACTCCGAATCGCAACATACGGTCCTGCTCAGCATACATGGACTTCTCCACAGCTGCTGAGACCGGAAAGTGACGCTGTTTAATTGGTTTGGCGTCACCTACGTCGATTTCATGGTGTATTAAATTGGTGTTTCCCAAGCCCTCTCGTGCGAATGACGGAAAACAATTTACCACAATATCTAATCTGGCTTTTTGAGTGTCGGTTAACTCATGTTTGGTTCTCCACTTCTGCTATATTTAAGTGTTTTGGAAATAACTCGTAAGATTTCCAGAAGTCAACTCCTAAATATAAATCTTGCTTCAAAGATGGTACGATGTAAATCATAAATGTTTTGACTATGCTTTCGAATTCCAATTCGACCTTCATAAACCCTAGTACCTGTTGAACTGTTCCATCAGCCGTGCTCGCCTTTTGCTTGAGAAACTTGTAAGCCAACTTACTGTCAACTATTTCTTTAGCTAAACATCTGCCGAAACAGGATATAGATGTCCTGAATCCAGCAACCCGTAGGCTGTACGATTTACACTTTCACTGGCAGAAAAGGACGAGGGTCACGAGAAGTCATTGATACTTCACAGACATACTTAATGCCTCTTCGATATTTTCGGACATCTTGCCGAAATGATATAATTCTAGCCACATTTCGAGTCTTAAGGAGTTCTAACGGCTTGGTACTATTGCTTACCAGGCTTTTAATTTCTGAAAATCTTTTTGTGTAACAAGGATAAATCCGGGCTCATTTGTACGGTATTTTATTTGTGGCAGTTACTTATGCCTTATTTTTTACTCGGTAATCGTTGACTAATTGGACAGAGCACTCGAAGTCTTCGGTTTGTACTTCGACTTCGCAGTGCTGCCTTTGAAGTTTTTGAAAACTTTAAACAGTTCGAAACACATTCCTGGTAACGGTGTCCCTCTTCTTGACAGTACCAGCACACAAGCGTAAAGGCTTTAACCAACTTCTCCTCATCGGATTCATTAGGTTCCCTTTCATAATTTGGCACCAATTCGGAAACCTCTCTTTTAAAAGGGATAATTTTTCGTACCCATGTGTTCGTTTCACGTCTTCTAAAAAGGATTCTCGAAGCCTGCATATTTTTCTTAATTCAGGAACAGTGTTAACTTCTACGTTTACAATTTCGTGTCGGATCTCCGATCTCTAATTACTTTTGCGTATTCGGACTAATTTCACCGTCCTCCACGGTTGCTCCAGCTGATCTGTCAACACTGATACGCTGTCAAAGAAACTATCAAAACTTTCATTGGGCTTTTACTTCCGGTTTCGTATTAATTCCTCGATGTCGCCGTCATCTCTTCCCTGTCTGAACTGCATTCGCAGGGCTTCGTAGGGCATACTCTATCCCAACGCATGACCCCAACAGACTTGTGAAACCTCCAGTAAAATTCATTAGCTTTTCCTTCAAACAAAACATTTGCATTTCGGCATAGAATCCCGAAATTCTCTTCTAAAGTTTGGTGGGTAAGCGCTTCAACTCTGTCTATGAAATAGTCCACTGTTACCCCGGTTCCGGAGTATTTTATTTTCCAACCATTTAGGATTTGAGCTACCTTATTGGGTCTTTGCTCTAACTCACTACCTCTGCTATGGTGTGACCCTGGAGACGCTATTGTCGGTCCTGACCTGATCCTGCTTGAGGAAAAATTTACCATATTCAGTGAGTTTTATTCTCCATAAGCATTTCACCTTCTCCTCTTGGTCTTTCGTCTTTGTTCAACTAAAATATGCCTGCGTCATTGAATGTGGAAACATTAGGTGCCCCTAATAATCTTTGTAAACATGCTCAAACAAAGTTTTCTAGTTTCTCGGACAGAATGGCTGAGAGTCTTTTCTCCATTTCCGATAACGCTATTTCGTTTGCGCCCTTATCACCTTCCGACGAGCTGTTAGTAACCAAAATACTGGGGTTTTGACCTATTTCGGTGGAACTTCCGCCACTATCGCCTCGTCTATAAGAATCACTAACAACTACACTCATGCTAGATTCCGACTGTTGAATGCGAGCGGGTTTCGCGCGCTTCTGACGCTTTACTTCCAGATGGCCCACATCCCAGCCAACTATATGCCGAGCGTTCCGAACTAGGAGTGTTAACGGACTCCCAAATTTATACCGCAAAGGTGTGTTTCCGGAGCGCTCCGAAAATGGAGCGAAAAAGGAGTCCCAATGTAGCACCTCTTCGACTTCGACTGTAGCGACTCAAACGGATTCTCGTCAAAACTAAGTTAGCAGAGTGGTCAATAATATTTAATATTTCAGGATCTGCCATTAAAGGGCTTTTACCAATTTTACGCCTTAAAAAAACTCCAAGGCAAGTGCCTAGCGTTGTGATGGGAATTGGAAGTTATGTTCATTACTAATTAAATTATTTATCATTCCTTATACTGAAGTTATTTGGTCAGTTCTTTGGTCATAAATATGTAACTTTTTTAACTTTATTCTCAATAATAAATAAAATGAACTAATCAATTTAATAAAATAGCTATTATATGTTAATTAATATAATATATGTATAAGCTGGGATCATTTTGAGAAACCGTAGGGACTCCTCTACGGAGCATTTTAGGTGCACAAACACAATCCCAAAATACTCCGCCTAGGTTATCTTCGGATGATTTTATGACTCCTTTTCTTAATAATTGTAAGCAAAGAAAGGAGTCCGCACGGAGTCCCTGCGGTTTATCTAAGGGAGCATTCTGGGACTCCAAAATTACTCATTCTAGGTGTCCGCAGGGAACACTGTTTTCATATATTTTGAAATGGCACTTTTCTCCCAAAAACATGCTCTTACGCACACTTTTAGGAGCGTCCCTAGGAGGCTTTGCGCTCCGCACAGGGAGTCCTAACGGAGGACCATGCGGACTCCGCTGGTTGGCTGGGATTGGTACTTGCGCACCGGACAGAGTCTGCTTTTCTGAAAGTGGGGTTCTATACACCGCCTATGAAAATCGTGATTACAAGGCGTTCTTAAAGATTCTGCTTATGTTTGTATCTCTCCCTTGCAAAGGGGACATGTAGGCTTTGAGCTACATATCTCCCGAAGCTATCCTATCAGGGGATCGGTCCAAACCCATATTAATATATATATTTTAGTATATTTATACTATATATAATATATATTACACTATTTTAGTATATATATTACAAAGTTAATTTCGAAAGACAAAACTAAAAAAAAATTTTGCAGGAAAATAAAAAGATATCTGAACTGAACTCAAGCTTAATGTCACGCGTATCGAAGGTTTTCATTCGCTCACAAAGTTTCAACGCAAAAGTTACAAGGTAGAGCTGGAAAACAATCGTTGGCACTATCGATACCATCGATGTTTTTGAAATTTTCTAAACATCGATGGTTCGTTGGCCACTATCGATTGTTTTCATTAATTCTGTGCATTAAGGACAACGTGTAAGTAAATTGGGTTTTGTGTCGCATTATTTTAATTATATTAGTTAATTAATAATAATTTAATTTAATCACATGTAGTGAAAATTTGAATGCCTTGCAAGCAAGTGGTGGTGTTGGTTGTAGGCGTGGTGCTACAAAATAAACAAGTTTGTGAAAAGTAAGTATTGTTTCAAAATGACGCTTTAAATACAAGTGAAAATGTATTCATGCGTATGTATTGGTATGCAAACGCATTGAAAAGGCCGGTATTTATGCATATACTCATTGCATGCTGTTTTTATTTTTATTATTTTAGTAACATCAACTGGCAATAAAGAAAATGACGACGATGGACAGCATGCAACAAAGCGCAAAAGAGAAACATCGATGGTTTGGCAGGTATTTAAAAAATGCAAAGATAGCAATACGGCGATTTGCAACCAGTGCGGTAAGCAGTATAAAACTGGTGGAAATACCACCAACCTCATGGGTCACCTGAAGCGTATTCATCCTGCGCTACTAAAAGAACAACCTCTAGAAAAGGAAAAAAGTTTGACAAAGTTCCTAGAGCGTGACAGCCTTTACTCAACTACGTGCGCTTGCGCTTTGTTGCATGCTGTCCATCGTCGTCATTTTCTTTATTGCCAGTTGATGTTACTAAAATAATAAAAATAAAAACAGCATGCAATGAGTATATGCATAAATACCGGCCTTTTCAATGCGTTTGCATACCAATACATACGCATGAATACATTTTCACTTGTATTTAAAGCGTCATTTTGAAACAATACTTACTTTTCACAAACTTGTTTATTTTGTAGCACCACGCCTACAACCAACACCACCACTTGCTTGCAAGGCATTCAAATTTTCACTACATGTGATTAAATTAAATTATTATTAATTAACTAATATAATTAAAATAATGCGACACAAAACCCAATTTACTTACACGTTGTCCTTAATGCACAGAATTAATGAAAACAATCGATAGTGGCCAACGAACCATCGATGTTTAGAAAATTTCAAAAACATCGATGGTATCGATAGTGCCAACGATTGTTTTCCAGCTCTACCTTGTAACTTTGGGGTTGAAGCTTTGTGAGCGACTGAAAACCTTCGATACGCGTGACATTAAGCTTGAGTTCAGTTCAGATATCTTTTTATTTTCCTGCAAATTTTTTTTTTAGTTTTGTCTTTCGCAATTAACTTTGTAATATATATACTAAAATAGTGTAATATATATTATATATAGTATAAATATACTAAAATATATATATTAATATGGGTTTGGACCGATCCCCTGATAGGATAGCTTCGGGAGATATGTAGCTCAAAGCCTACATGTCCCCTTTGCAAGGGAGAGATACAAACATAAGCAGAATCTTTAAGAACGCCTTGTAATCACGATTTTCATAGGCGGTGTATAGAACCCCACTTTCAGAAAAGCAGACTCTGTCCGGTGCGCAAGTACCAATCCCAGCCAACCAGCGGAGTCCGCATGGTCCTCCGTTAGGACTCCCTGTGCGGAGCGCAAAGCCTCCTAGGGACGCTCCTAAAAGTGTGCGTAAGAGCATGTTTTTGGGAGAAAAGTGCCATTTCAAAATATATGAAAACAGTGTTCCCTGCGGACTCCTAGAATGAGTAATTTTGGAGTCCCAGAATGCTCCCTTAGATAAACCGCAGGGACTCCGTGCGGACTCCTTTCTTTGCTTACAATTATTAAGAAAAGGAGTCATAAAATCATCCGAAGATAACCTAGGCGGAGTATTTTGGGATTGTGTTTGTGCACCTAAAATGCTCCGTAGAGGAGTCCCTACGGTTTCTCAAAATGATCCCAGCTTATACATATATTATATTAATTAACATATAATAGGTATTTTATTAAATTGATTAGTTCATTTTATTTATTATTGAGAATAAAGTTAAAAAAGTTACATATTTATGACCAAAGAACTGACCAAATAACTTCAGTATAAGGAATGATAAATAATTTAATTAGTAATGAACATAACTTCCAATTCCCATCACAACGCTAGGCACTTGCCTTGGAGTTTTTTTAAGACGTAAAATTGGTAAAAGCCCTTTAATGGCAGATCCTGAAATATTAAATATTATTGACCACTCTGCTAACTTAGTTTTGACGAGAATCCGTTTGAGTCGCTACAGTCGAAGTCGAAGAGGTGCTACATTGGGACTCCTTTTTCGCTCCATTTTCGGAGCGCTCCGGAAACACACCTTTGCGGTATAAATTTGGGAGTCCGTTAACACTCCTAGTTCGGAACGCTCGGCATATAGTTGGCTGGGATGTGGGCCATCTGGAAGTAAAGCGTCAGAAGCGCGCGAAACCCGCTCGCATTCAACAGTCGGAATCTAGCATGAGTGTAGTTGTTAGTGATTCTTATAGACGAGGCGATAGTGGCGGAAGTTCCACCGAAATAGGTCAAAACCCCAGTATTTTGGTTACTAACAGCTCGTCGGAAGGTGATAAGGGCGCAAACGAAATAGCGTTATCGGAAATGGAGAAAAGACTCTCAGCCATTCTGTCCGAGAAACTAGAAAACTTTGTTTGAGCATGTTTACAAAGATTATTAGGGGCACCTAATGTTTCCACATTCAATGACGCAGGCATATTTTAGTTGAACAAAGACGAAAGACCAAGAGGAGAAGGTGAAATGCTTATGGAGAATAAAACTCACTGAATATGGTAAATTTTTCCTCAAGCAGGATCAGGTCAGGACCGACAATAGCGTCTCCAGGGTCACACCATAGCAGAGGTAGTGAGTTAGAGCAAAGACCCAATAAGGTAGCTCAAATCCTAAATGGTTGGAAAATAAAATACTCCGGAACCGGGGTAACAGTGGACTATTTCATAGACAGGTTTGAAGCGCTTACCCACCAAACTTTAGAAGAGAATTTCGGGATTCTATGCCGAAATGCAAATGTTTTGTTTGAAGGAAAAGCTAATGAATTTTACTGGAGGTTTCACAAGTCTGTTGGGGTCATGCGTTGGGATAGAGTATGCCCTACGAAGCCCTGCGAATGCAGTTCAGACAGGGAAGAGATGACGGCGACATCGAGGAATTAATACGAAACCGGAAGTAAAAGCCCAATGAAAGTTTTGATAGTTTCTTTGACAGCGTATCAGTGTTGACAGATCAGCTGGAGCAACCGTGGAGGACGGTGAAATTAGTCCGAATACTCAAAAGTAATTAGAGATCGGAGATCCGACACGAAATTGTAAACGTAGAAGTTAACACTGTTCCTGAATTAAGAAAAATATGCAGGCTTCGAGAATCCTTTTTAGAAGACGTGAAACGAACACATGGGTACGAAAAATTATCCCTTTTAAAAGAGAGGTTTCCGAATTGGTGCCAAATTATGAGGGGGAACCTAATGAATCCGATGAGGAGAAGTTGGTTAAAGCCTTTACGCTTGTGTGCTGGTACTGTCAAGAAGAGGGACACCGTTACCAGGAATGTGTTTCGAACTGTTTAAAGTTTTCAAAAAACTTCAAAGGCAGCACTGCGAAGTCGAAGTACAAACCGAAGACTTCGAGTGCTCTGTCCAATTAGTCAACGATTACCGAGTAAAAAATAAGGCATTAGTAACTGCCACAAATAAAATACCGTACAAATGAGCCCGGATTTATCCTTGTTACACAAAAAGATTTTCAGAAATTAAAAGCCTGGTAAGCAATAGTACCAAGCCGTTAGAACTCCTTAAGACTCGAAATGTGGCTAGAATTATATCATTTCGGCAAGATGTCCGAAAATATCGAAGAGGCATTAAGTATGTCTGTGAAGTATCAATGACTTCTCGTGACCCTCGTCCTTTTCTGCCAGTGAAAGTGTTAAATCGTACAGCCTACGGGTTGCTGGATTCAGGACATCTATATCCTGTTTCGGCAGATGTTTAGCTAAAGAAATAGTTGACAGTAAGTTGGCTTACAAGTTTCTCAAGCAAAAGGCGAGCACGGCTGATGGAACAGTTCAACAGGTACTAGGGTTTATGAAGGTCGAATTGGAATTCGAAAGCATAGTCAAAACATTTATGATTTACATCGTACCATCTTTGAAGCAAGATTTATATTTAGGAGTTGACTTCTGGAAATCTTACGAGTTATTTCCAAAACTCTTAAATATAGCAGAAGTGGAGAACCAAACATGAGTTAACCGACACTCAAAAAGCCAGATTAGATATTGTGGTAAATTGTTTTCCGTCATTCGCACGAGAGGGCTTGGGAAACACCAATTTAATACACCATGAAATCGACGTAGGTGACGCCAAACCGATTAACCAGCGTCACTTTCCGGTCTCAGCAGCTGTGGAGAAGTCCATGTATGCTGAGCAGGACCGTATGTTGCGATTCGGAGTGATTGAGAGTTCTTGGTCGTCTCAGATAGTAATGGTAACTAAACCCGGCAAAGTTCGAATTTGTTTGGATTGTCGGAAGGTAAATAGTATTAGCGAAAAAGATGCATACAGATCAGTGGTATACTTAGTCGCTTGCCTAAAGCTGAAAACATAACGAGTTTAGATTTAAAAGACGCATACCGGCAAGTTCCTTTACATCCTAGATCCCGAGATAAGACCGCTTTATCAATTCAAGGTAATTCCGTTTGGACTGTGTAACGCTACCAGCACCATGTCAAGATTAATGAACAAAGTTATTCCGACTAATCTCAGAAATGAAGTTTTTATATCAGTGGTGCCAAGCTCTGCATACGGAAGAGCAAACTCCCATACCAATGCAAAAAATCACCAATACATTGGTGCGAGAATTTTTTTCCCATCCATGTGGCTGCACTGAAAAATAAAATTATAGTTACATTCACAAGAGGTTTAAAAATATCAATATAATAAAAATTAAACAAAAGGCAATTAAAAAAGGCCCTACATATTTTAAAACCGCTTATTATTATATTGACAAATATGCAGAGCTTCTTAGATAAAAAAAAAAAATTTCTGCGAAGAACAAATTCATCGCTACAGGTCGACCATTTTGGAAGAAACAAAAACAAGAATGAATTTCTTGCAGTGAAAAGTTTTCGGCACTTCCACAACAAAATTCATTCGGATTAGTATGATTGAGGTGAATAGGGAAAACACGAAAAAATTGTTATTGTAATTGCCCTTTTCCTTTGATGGGACCAATGATGCTTATGGCGTGAGCAACGAATCTTATGGCGTGAGCAGACTCACACAACTCGGTAGGCATGAGCATTTGCAAAAACAAATGAGCAGCGAGAGCAAGGGGAGGAGCACCACTGTTTTATATACATACCTAGATGACCTTTTAGTGGTTTCGTCCAATTTCGAGAGACATTTGGACGTGTTAAGTGAAATATCGCTTCACTTAAGGCGAGCGGGTTTAACAATTAATGTGGGGAAAAGCATTTTTGTATGAAGAATGTCCGATACTTAAGTCATAATATTGGAGAGGGAGGTATAAGAAAACATCCAGATAAAATCTCCGCGATAAGTAGCTTTCCTGCTCCTAAAAACCTTCGAAGTTTGAGAAGATTTATGGGCTTTTGCGGATGGTATCGCAAGCTTCACCTCCTACTGATTTAATGAAGACTAAAAAGTCTCTCTCAACGTAGTACATGACGTTTTGTCTCGAGCAGAGCTCGCAAATAACAGTTGACAGTTTCTTGTAGTCACAAAAAAACTGTTTTTTGCACACCAGGTGCGCAAAAGGTCACACTAGAACCGTTCACCTGTGTCTCCTGAACGAACGGTCTGTGCTCAACCAAAAAAAATGTTGCATGTCCTTTTTGCTCTGGTCATTCGCTGACCATTTTGCAACGAGCAAAGAAAATAATAGTCTTTTGCCTTTGTATGAGTGTATGTACATAACTATATGCGAATGACTTGTAATTTCCATGTTGCAAACCACACTTGCTTTGGTGGATTTTTGTGTCAAGATGGGTCGCGATCACAACAAAAAAGTGAAATTTTTTTCCAATTTAATGCAGAGTCTAAGTGCAATGTTTGCGGTGTGAAGTGTAACGAACAGTCGACCTGGTGAGGTGGCATCTTTGGATTAGCGGCTGAGAGAAGGGGTTGCACGCGGTTGCCAGCTAGGCCTCGTCGGCTAATGGGTGGGTCATATAGGGCCCCCTCTCTCTCCCTGATGCTTACCTCGAAGATCATAAATTCTATCGTTAATAGAATGCGTGCACGGCCTCTCGAACTGCGAAGGCCAAACATAGTCCTCCCAAAACCGATTTTATTTAGATCCTCAAGATCCTCGAGAACGCAAAAGTTGGGGGTGGTTCAGCGGCAAGGCGGTGGCGAATTAAGCGAGGCGAATTATTTTTCCTTTATCTCATTATAAAATTCATGTTTATTAGACTAAGGTAATTTTATACATTTACTTTTTCCCCATCCCTGTTTCCCCTTACTTCGCTAAAAAAATCAGTTTTCCTTCTTGGCTTACGTATCTACCAACTAGATGCTAAGTTAAATGATTGAAATTGAAAAACTTAAAATAGTAGCGCGGGGGCAATGAATTCCAATGTAATATATCTTAGAGTTAGCTTAAATTAGGGAATTAACGAATAACATTTCATTTCATGTATCTCTTTCTCTGCTCTCCAAATAATAAAATAAAAATTACACCCTCAAGCTCTTCTGCACCGCTTCGTGGTGAAAGGCTTACTGCGCCTGACGCATGTGGATTCGCTGCGTATCTGTGCGTTTTTCTATAATGGACTCAGCCATCTTTTTCCGCGAGCTAGCATTACATAAGAACGGTTCGGCGATGCCCTTGTTACATTTTAGGATCGGGCTCTTTATCGGATCGCTCGCGGTGTCTATGGCGAAGGCAACCGTCCACTTGGTGGACCCCCTTCGGCCGGGAATCGGACGATGCGGTAGTTTGACGACCGGAATGTTCCGCGTCGCTTCGTTTGGCTTTATGTAAAACTACTCGTACTCACTCACCCCTTTGTCCGCGACGAGCTGGTTGAAGCGCTTCCACGTGCTCGAAGCTGGAAAGGAAATATCTCGGGAAAGCTTTCGCTAACCCGTTCACACAAAAAAAATATTCACTTAGCTAGCCAATCGAAATCTTTATTCGGAGCGGAACCCTTCGCTCACCAACTCCGCACAGTTCTTTGTGGCACCACGAGGCCACCAGTTGGATCGATTACGCTCCCCTTTTCCTTTTGCGGCGGAGCGTTCCTTAAAATCGCCGCAAACGCTCCGAGCTTGGCTCCCGGGCTAGCTCGCCTCGGACCACAATCAGCTCTAGCTCCTCCGGCGACTGCTCCGACCGTGCTCTCCGGCAGGAACCCAGTCCTTTCGTGGCCGCGCCTCGTGGGCGGTTTCGCGCCGCGCTCCGTCTCAATATGCGCCGTCGACTGCTCCACTGGGAACCCCGCACGACTCCACCGTCTCTCCTCACGACCGCCTCGTACTCCTTGTACCAGGCCCTCCGTTCTAAAAAGTCAAAATTATACATCGGACCTGATCGACCCTGACCTAACTTAACCACTCACCGACACTACGATCCGTGACCTGCCTCACTTTAGCGCCGACCTTTTGGCGCGTCTGCCCACAAGCTGCGCTTCTATTTTGCTGCTGTGATCTGCTGGTGACGTCCGAAGGTGCTTGTTCTCCACCTTGCTTGTGCGTTTCCCACGTAAATTTTGCGGCTCCTTTAATCGGATGAACTTTCTTGGGTCACGCCAGAAACGAAAAAGAAAGTGCTGTACCCGCTCGGATTTCTGCTTCTAGCTTCCAGCTTCCAATAACGGTTTTACACCGGTTGCCAGACCTCCGGACATTGGAAACGCCTAACTCCTTGCTATGGTCCTACTAAAGCAAAAGGTACCCAGATCGGTTGCCATCTCCCCTCCCCGGGGTTGCCACCTACACTGATCTAACGCCGACGTTACAGAAGTTAGCAGGCTCTCACGTAACAAATTTGAAGCGCCATTTAATAGCAAAACATGCTGAAATTTATAATGATTTTGAGATTGCCGGCGACAAAGCGCAACAAAATATGAAAAAAAGGTAAATTTCATATGAAACCAGTGAAGCAACAATCGTGTCTTCAATTCTAAAGATTGTGACCACCGATGGAAAGCCTTTTTTATTTCTGGATAGCGAAGGGTTTCGACAAATATTGAACCCAATTTATAACGCGCTTTCGATGAATCCCATAACTTCTCGAAATGTTATGGAATATGTAACTGCCAGCAGGCTATTAAAGAAAATATAAAAGCGCTTGTAAAGGGAAAGCTTGTATACCTGAAAATAGATGTTGCTACTAGAATGGACATAGTTTGGGGTGGGGGATATGGGGCCATATATGGCTTTGTATGCATTCAGCTTATTTCATTTTGCCATACATGGCTCTGTGTGCATGTATACATTACTTCATGTGAAAGTTGGTGAAACAGTTTCTTTTGTCGTTGTAGCATAGAAATACATTGCATTTCTCACAAAAGGTGTATGAGCGGAAAGAGCAATCATTTTTGCAGAGTTGCCTTTGCTTTTTCCAGGTGGGAAAATGCCCAATATGGTCCTCCCGAACAGATAGTTATTTTGCTGATAGTAGGAGTACCTTCCCTACTTTTACACGGGGATGAAGTTGGATTCATTGCAGGTCGTCCGCGCTTCTTTACTTTTTCTGCCTTGCACAGGTGCTCAGCTATAAAAAGCTTGAAATCGAAGAGTGGCATATATTGATCTGACTTACAACGCCATAGAATCCATGAATTCACTACGCACATAACAATCATGTCAAAAAATATTTTCTTATACCATTTTCTTGAGCGCAATTGAATTCTTTAAAGTCCAAGTAAAGAATCCAGTAAGTCAACGCCACCCATATAATTATTGTAAGCATCAACTGCCTTAGGAGAATTGATTTCCACATACTTTTTGTCTTTTTTAATGAATCGTTTTTTTGTTGTAACAGGATTGCTTCCCACGTAACTAGAAAGAATGTTGACTACTTTATAGTCAAACCAAGAGACGAGGCCAAGCTGAACTCCATCGATAATAGCTACTTTTTCGACCATGCTTCCACGTCCTTGGCTTTTCAACTCTTTTTCAGTTGGCATCTTTGAATTGGGTACTCGATTAATTCTTACCGTACCCAAAGCTAATATACCATTTTTCATAAGGTAGACTTCAAGCTTTGGACTATTGAACCAATTGTCGAAAAATAATTTGTAGTTTTTTCCTTTTGGTGCAGTTGCCGATAGCCTAGATACAACATTTCCGCTTACTCCCAAATTAGGCGCTCCCTCCGGATAGGTATCACTTTGGGCTCCCGCAAAAATATCAAAGTCGTAGCTAAAACCTGATACTCCACTCAAAACAAAATCCCCATTTGTGAGGTTTTGCCGGATAATATTGTTTTAAGTGGTGACGGCACTTCGAGGGAATAATTTGCTCGTCAACCACCAAATGTTCTTCCTTAGGTACGAGCAGTAATTGATTACGGATTTTGTCCAGCACCAGTCGAATAAGTGACCGGTCCAGCACCGGTAAGTGACCGGCTTTCCATATCTGTGCTTCTGTCTTTTTTCTTGACACTGGCTTTGGCTTGACTTTAGAAGTGCACGGCTTTTCACAGATGTCATCGGAACTACTCTCATCGGTCTCCGAAATATAAACATCTTCCTTTTGGATTTTTTGATTTTCAACAACTTTGTCTTCGGAATCGGCTATGCTGTCATCTTCACTTAGAAACGGATCATCGATTTCGTTCGCGTATTGCAAACTACCGTAAAATAATTGTGCATTCATTTCTAAAAGAAAACAAGTGCAATTGTTAAGCTAATATGCTAAGAATGCATATGTACATAGAATATAAACATGCACGCGTTACTGCATATAGAGACATATATGTATGGCGTCCACAGTTTTTTGCATAGAATAGTATGTGATGCTCACCTATAGTCATATTCTTTTTTTTATGAACGAAAACTTTATATTCTCTTAGAAAAAAACTACTTTTCAGTGATAAAACTGATTTTTAGTGTAGTAATTTTTATTTTAATTTCACCGCAATTCACTTTCGTTCGTCTGCTTGAGGCGCGAGCCTATTTTATTTTTTTTTAACAACGTATATTGTCCTTGTCAAAAACTGACACTTGTACTAAACTAACATTGCAAAAAATATGGGCAAATCCCAGAAACAGTCCACCAGCGACCAATTTTTAAATTTCACATTTTGTAATTTTTCTTTATATGGAACATTAAAGTAGATATTGAATTTTAAGAATTTAAAGCAAAAAGGAAATTTCGATCATTATAAATGCACAAATTTTTATCAAACCCAACCCAACCACTTTGTGTGCACTTTTATGACAAAAGTTGACATTTTTCGAAATTCCGAATTTGACATTAATGTTAACACAATGAATTGGAGCAATAGTAGTCATATTACTTAACTTATGTTCTTTAATTTTAGTGAAAAAAAATATTATTTTTCTTTTATAGAAATTTTAATTTTAATTTGAAAGTAGTGCCCTAGCGCTGTAGCGTGCGACACGAAAATAACGTTTTTTTTATATAGCTAGGTGAAAATTTTTTTTTTTGATTCAACTTAATTTTTAAATCATAATTATATTGTGCTTTTAAAAACATAAAAAATTAAAATTATGTATTTACATGAATATATTTTTTTTGGCACATTTATGCTTGTAGCGTGCGACACTTTTTCAATTCTACCCAAAAACCGTATTTTTTTTTCATCACACTTTGCTTGCTTATACACGTACTATTAAGAAGAGCTTCAGATTTGATGATTAAATACATAAATGAGAGCATCTGTTGGAGATTGTTATCTGTTATTAAATTGTTTCCGGAAAGAATTTAATGTTTCCCACTTTGAGTGGAATTTCTTTGCAACCTCCGTGAGAGGCTCTGTTGGCGGAATTGGGGCTTTTTTTAAAAGAAAAGTTTGGCAAATGGTCAAATGTAAGAATCTCATTTTAAACAATGCCCATGACTTCTTTAAATTGGCCAGGAAAAATATACCTAGCATTTAAATTTTGTATGTAAGTAGCACTTACATTCGAAATACTACAAATTCGCTGCTGGAGAAATGGGATCACGTATCGAGCATACCGGGAATAAAAATCAATTATTATTTTTCATTATATGAGGAGAATGTATTGTTAATGGTGCTTACGGCAGTCTCAAAAATTAATTTGAAAACATTGACATTTATTTATATATTATATATTGTTGAAAATAAAAATTGTTAATAAATACATAATATAATAATCAAAATAATTGTTAAGCACATTTATGAATATAATTTATAATGTTTTGTTTAAATAAAAAGATTTTTGTCTTATGTTAATGCCATTGGAAAAAGTGTAGCGTGCGACACGTAGCGTGCGACACAATGGGTTTACGGCTTTGCTAAAAATCTGTAAACAATATTAAGACCAAACGATCGGTTTTGGCCTTCTAATATTCTTAACTTTCTTTAGGATATTAACTTTCATAGGGTTTATTTTGCATAATTCGCTAAAAATTGCGTTTGAAATAAAAATTTTGAAACTAACTTCCACTTTGTGTAGCGTGCGACACGTCACAATTTTATTAATTATTTTCAAAACTGTGACTCCTGTGAAATTTAACCTTATACCCTCCGAAAGTACTCTCAATTTACTCTTAGCACATGACAAAAGTTTACGGTAAATCTTTAAAGAACCCCCCAAAAAATGGATTTTCATTAGCTAAAATCGTGCGAATGTAGCGTGCGACACGTGGGATTTGCCCATATGTTCTAATTAATTTTTTATTTAAGGTGCATTCCTCAACCCAAAGTGCGCCATCATGCGAGGTTGATATCCAGGACCAAAAGAAGGAGTACACATCCGACGATGATAAATGCATCGTCGCTAATAAGAAAGAGTCTCTGTTTTCCGCCTATTTGGATGGCGTACAAACAATCTCGGAAGTTAAAGAAGACCCTGCATCTAAAACACTGGTGAAAATCTATGGTGACATAGAAAATTTCGACATTATGCATGGACGTTTGCCACTGAATGCGAACATTTTGCAGTTTTTTAATGATATAAAACTGCAGTCGCCCCATCTGAGTGCGCTCGCAAACGTTGTACTGGCTGTACCAGCGACTAAGGTGACGGTTAAGAGGGCTTTTTCAGCGCTTCACTACATTTTAAGCGAGCGACGAAGCTCTTTAAGTGCAGAAACTTTAAATTCTCTACTTGTTGTTAAGCTAAATACTGAATAAATAAAAAATATAATGTTAAGATTTAATAAATATGTTAAAGCTGCTACTAAACGTTATTTTAACTTTACTAAAAACAAAAGCCAACTCTACCATTTACGATGAGTTTTTCGTTTTTTCCCTTATCAGCTGACTCTCAATGAGTGAGCGTTCAATTGAATCGTTGTTGTTGTTGTTGAGTGAGCATAAAAACAACCCCTAAACGGAGAACAGTTAACCTAAAACAAAAACAAGGAGCAACGAAAAGTTCAGTTCAGAGCGATAGCACACGAGTATTGTCTTTATACCCTTCCAGAGAGTATTATAATTTTGTCCAAAAGTGTGCAACGCAGTGAAGGAGACATCTCCGACCCTATAAAGTATATATATTCTTGATATGAGCATGTCCGTCGGTCCGTCTGTCTGTCCGTTTCTACGCGAATTAGTCTCACAGTTTTAAAGCTATCGTCTTGAAACTTTGCACACACCCTGCTTTCCTTTGCACGGAGTATATAAGTCGGAACGGATCGGCCGACTATATCCTATAGCTGCCATATAACTGAACGATCGAAAATTACCCAACATTCGTGTTTTTGAAGATAGAAAGCTGGAACTTGGTACAGATTTTTTTTGGTGTTAATCCGACCTATCAAATTTTATAACGACCGGCTGACTATATCTTATATCTGACATATAACTGAACTATCGGAAATGGTTTTTGGTAGAAATACCAACTTTGGTATTTTTGAAGATAGAATTTGGGACTTTTTTTAGATTTTATATTATAATAAATTGGGATATATGTATTATCATATTCTTATAAGGATCGGCCAAATTTATCCGATGTTTGCGAAATATATCCGGTTTAAACTGCAAGGGTATATCAACATCGGCTCCGCCCGAAGTTAGCTTTCCTTTCTTGTTTTTTGTTGTGTTAGTGAGCAGACCGAAACACGAAAAACGGTCAACTGTTATTTGCGAGCTCTGGTCCCGAGTAAACGAAAATAAAAAAGCTGCGATCGACTTGCGAGAGGGATTAATGGTTAATTTGAATTCCGAATGTTTTCAATCCCCAGAGTATGTGGAATTAGTGAAACAGGTGAAGGAAAACGAAAGGAATTTTCCCGATCTAAAAGTGGAAGACGGGTATCTCCACCGTAAAGCTGAACATCTCACAGGCAATCAGGTCCACGACAAGTACGCCTGGAAACTATGGATTCCGAAAACCTTAGTTTCCGAAGTTCTTAGCAAAGTTCATGATTGCTTTGCTTCTCATAGAGGCATTCATAAAATGATCGAAAGAATTCGGCGGAATTATTTCTGGCCTGGTTTAGTAACTGATGTTAAATCATACATCAACTCCTGTGAAGTGTGTAAAACCACAAAGGCACCAAATGGAGTTTTAAGACATCCTTTATGGAAAGCACCCGAAACTCAGCGATTTTTCCAAAGATTATACATAGGTTTCCTTGGTCCTTATCCCCGGTCAAGAACTGGCCATATTAGAATATTTATCTCGATCTCGGTCATTTGGGGTACCGGAAACAGTTGTATCCGACAATGGTTCCCAATTTCGCTCAGAAGCATTTCGAAGGTTGACTGACAAATACGAGATCAGACACACCTTTACGACAGTACATTCACCACAGGCCAACGCTTCTAAAAGGGTAAATCGTTCTTCGGTGCATTCGAGTATAGGTACTTCTCCGTATTACATGGCTTTTGGCCAGCACATGATCACATCAGGAATAATGTATGCACTGCTTAGAAAATTGAATCTTCTGGATGATCGTTCTCTTCTGTTAGTAGATCTGATTCGTTTGAAATTGTGCGACAGCAAGTTTCTATCCATATGGTAAAGGCGTACGAGCAAAACGCCAAAAGGTAAAACCTGCGCGCTAGTCAAGTATTGTTCAAAGAAGGCCAAGAAGTTTACAGACGGAATTTTAAACAAAGCTGTTTTCAGAGCGGATATAACGCTAAGTTTGGAACTGCCTTTGTAAAAGTTATAGTTCGCAAGAGGGTAGGAAATATTGCGAGCTTGAAGACTTACAAGGTCTTTCCATAGGGAAGTATAATGCTAAAGACATTCGTCAATAGCGTCCCTTCAGCTGTGTTTTCAGTCTAGGGTACACTGTGAATATACCCTAGCCTGAATGTAGCGGGGGGCTTTGTAGCGGTGGTCGGAAGAGGGACTTTTCAAAAAAAAAAAAAAAGGAAACGGGATGAACAAAATTTATAGAAAATGATAACATAAATAAACATAATACAATGATTGCAACATTAATGAAAAGATGACTGCATTATCGGGTTCAAATGGCCGTTAATTACGAAAGGTCAAGGAAACCGTTCTTCAGAGAGGACAGATCACACTTTGATACTTTGGCATGCAGAAATGTGCAATAAGTGGCGCTAGGAAAACTAGGTCTTACCGGTTAAGCTATTTAGACTACCCGAGTAATAATCAGGGAAGATTAGCGGGTGGTTCTGAAATATGGAGGATAGTTTAGACCAGGGTCATACCGCTGTAGGTGCCTTTAAAAGCTTTGGTGCGACCCGGTTCGATCTTTTTATGGTGTGCGCAGTCGTAGATGACAGTGGAGTCTCTGCTGATTTAAAATCATTATTAAACTCGTATTTTTTACATAACTCGTAACTCGTAAACCACAATTGGGATTATATCCTATTGGAAGAAGTCTCCACCGGCAAGCGATCTGCCAACTGGCCAACAACAGCTATATTTTGATGGGCATTAACCCTAGGTATGTAAAAATACGAACAGTGCGGATCAGTGCTCCCTAACATTAGGGTTATTTTTTTTTTGTTGTTGTAGTTTTTTACCTTAATCTAAGAATCAAAGAGGGAGCAGTATTTTGAAGGATGTGGTAAATTATAAATTTTTATTTTCGTACGTCGATCTTCGCGAGCTTTGGCGACCAAAATGTTGAATGTATAACAAGAAAGGAAAGCTAATGATATACCCTTGCAGTTAAAAAATGGATAAACATATATCGCAAATATCGGATGTAGTTGGCCAATCCTTATGAGAATATGATAATATAACCCAATTTATTAAAATAAAAAATCTAAAAAAGACTAAACTTCTTCCTTTAAAAATACCAAAGTTGATATTTCTACCAAAAACCATTTCCGATCGCTCAGTTATATGGGAGCTATAAGATATAGTCGACCGATCGTTATGAAATTTCGCATGTCGAATTATTTTGCCAAAAATAGCTCTCGTGTAAAATTTTAAAATTTTCATGTAATCTCTAACTCTAAAATCACATTAGTTATACCATTTCCGATCAATCGGTTATATGGCAGCTATAGGATATAGTCGGCCGATTTCGGTCGTTCCGACTTATATACTGCGTGCAAAGGAAAGCAGGGTGTGTGCAAAGTTTCAAGACGATAGCTTCAAAACTGAGAGACAAGTTCGCGTAGAAACAGACAGACAGACGGCCAGACGGACATGCTCATATCTACTCAGGAGGTGATCCTGACCAAGAACATATATACTTTATAGGGTCGGAGATGTCTCCTTCACTGCGTTGCACACTTTTGGACAAAATTATAATACCCTCTGCAAGGGTATAAAAATGGGCAAAGCCCCACCTCCCAGGAAAATGACTTGCTGCAACCGTCGCACACCATTCGCTCCCTGACCAGTTTCTCCGGCTCGTACCTTTTTCTCAACATCTTTTAAATTCTAATATTCAAAAGTGGGATTACTTGACAACACGTGTTTCTAACCTGGATTAAATTTTCCTAAGTGTAGAAAAATTAATGATTAATAATAATTAATTTTAGTTTTGTAAGATTTATTTAGCGTTGAGTCATAACGAATTGTAACATTATTTTGAAGTTTTAATTTAGTATATAATTTTATGGTTTTAAATTTTATTCGAGATTAATTTCTCTCCGTGTACATACGGAGAAAAATAAGCATATAAGCTTAAAGCTTAAGCTTTAAGCTTTTTATACATATAAGCTTAAAGCTTTTTCATGCTAAAGAAAGTCCCCCACATCGTCTACGATAAGGAATCTCTACATTTTCGTGCGGATTATAATTCTTTTACCACCTAATTCGGAGATGACCGCTTTTGGGTCAATTAGAGCTTTCAGCTCTCGGAAGATCGATCTTTCTACTCTGGATCTGGAGTAAACATCGTGAGTCGTTTTTATTGCATGCTTCTCATATTATTTTACATTCTTCAAAATTCACCTATACAAAGAATGTAAACATGAATAAGAACTAAGGATCTAAAACTCTGCAAAAATTATGAAAATTCCCTCGTCGTGAGTAAAAACTAAAGTAAAGAATTCGACTTTCTTTGTATTTCATAAGCTAAAGCTTTTGTGTGGAAAACAATTTAACGTAAACAAATTTTGAAATGTTCCCAGCTTCTAAATCAATTTTTAGATTTATTTTTTTTAGCTTAGCTTGAAGATGCTGAGAGAAACCGTAAACTAATTTTTGTGAATCCTTTATATACAGGCAGCTTAAATGTCTCCGGTCGTGGGTAAAAGGGGTCACCAGAGTTGATCACCATCTACACCAGTGGTATCGCTTCGTTCACACTTTCGCGCTTATACACATTTCTACTCTCTCCGTTAAATCTATAAATTTCTACCTGTTCTATCTTGCAATTTATTTGTCACGCTCAATTCTTGTCTTTAGATTATTAATATGTAACTTGTGCGATCCGTCCGAAGCAAGACCACCACCCCCCTAAGCCGACGAGCAAGAGCCTGACTATAGCGTGCCCCAGCCTGCTCAACACACACCGTTAAACGCTGGCCCTGGGTTCCTCGTATCACTCGGCTGGATGTTTTTTCTTTTCATATCGAGACTCAGACCAGTGCAGTTTAAAATTGTAGAACTTGAAGTTATAACAAAAGTTTGAAGCAGATAAAGTGTGAAAATTGGGATTTTAGTCAGTTGGCACTGACTCTGGAGGTAAGCGTTTGGGGGAACAATAGTTAGTATAAGAGAGGAGATTTTCTAAGTCTGCGTAATTTATTTTGGCTAGGCCTGCAACAACATCGCTCCCAAGTGCAGAACTCCTAAGCGAAAGAGGCAACCCCTGGTGCGGTTGAGGTCCTCGGCGCAAGGAGACTCCAGTGTCGGTTTTTTTTAAAGAAAATTTAATTAAGACAGCTAAAAAGGGAATTTTTTCTAGAGGGTTAGTTGTGAAGATGCGACCCCTAAGTAAACCTAACCTCACCCCCACCTAGCTCAGAAAAATTTGTTAGCTTGGTGATACCGGGGCTATTTAATAACTAAGTACTTATAAGCGGTTAAAGACCGATTTAGAATTTAAACGAGAAAAAGCTTCAGGTTCAGGCCCTCATTCCACGTTGGGATGAAAAAGTAAGCGATACGGACGGAGTCGGATCGGGAGCCCCGTTGCAGTTTTGTCACTAAAACGAAATAGGTGATAGCACGCTGTGGATCATCTCGGTAGTGAAGGTGCGATGGAGCATAGCTCCTAAATGTTCCCCAGAAGGTTTAATGAACTCCAAAGAACTGAAAGTGATAGCATAAGTAGTCATGAAATAATTGTATTGAGCTGATTTTTAAGTTAAGTTTTAAGAAAATTGGGAAATAATTGTAAGTTTGGGTGAAAAGTGAGTGAAACAGATTTAAAAGAAGAAAAATTTTCCTCTTTAGGAAAATAATATTATTTGATGAAATGGATTATTATTTTTTTGGTATATTTTTTCTTGTTTTGTGCGTTAATTATTTCTCACAGCGCAGCAACCAGCGAAAGCTTTCGGCGGTGGACGCAGAAAAAGAGTGAGTTTGCTTAAAACCTCAATAATCCTACATTGAAGTATCCTACATTAAATACATTACATTAAATTATATTTTGATTTGTTTTAAAAACCCATTTATATTTAAGCCATTTTTAAATGCCACACCACCTATTAAATATTTATTTAATTTTTCCTCATTACTTAATTTTGCTCAAAATCTTAGATTTAAAGAAACAAAGTAAAACCCAGAAAATTTTATCATGCCCATTTTAGTATTAATAAACTATTTTATTTTTGCGTAAAATCCTAATTTTCTGATTTCCTAAGGATCCCTTCCTTAGGGCATCGTTAGCTCCTAGAACATCAAGGAGTGGTATATTGTCCGATCTCACGAATTTGTCTTCTTCTTTTCTATCCCTTCTTGTTCTAATTTGGACAGTTGTCGGTCAAAGCTCCTCCGGTAGCTTATTTCGTCATTTTATTTCGCACGTTTATTTAAATTAAATAATAATAAGTCCTGATGAGGCACCCGTGATTGGCCAAACACCATAACACCACGCCACAGACGAGCCAGAGCCGGAACCATCGAACGTGCGGGCCATAGCGTGAGTTTAACATCCAGCCTGATAATTCCCATTCCATTCCATTCCAGATAATTCCCATTACAAAGTTGTCATTTTGGGAGTAGTTGACGGAAATGTTCACAAAAAGATGTTTTCAAAAATAGTGATAACTATTAGTTTCACAACAAAACTATCGATAATTAGTAGGCTTTTCCTCAGAAATCTTTAAAGCCCTAAAACCAAGTAGGCCTACGATTTTTTTGAAACTCACCTTAGCAGGGAAACTAAATTATTTTATTCAGTCGTTGCCTGGAATTCATCCAACTTGGCTCGTCTCTTCTTTTCTGTTTTTATTTTTATTTTATTTTTTTTTAATATTTATTTTATTTTATTTATTTTACCATCCGATAGACTTTATTGGACGGTGGTTCCTCTTCTTTTTAATTTTTGTTATTGGACGGTGGCTCCTCTTGTGTGGAGGAATAGTCTTCTTCTTTCTAATGGCGGCTCGCCAAGAGCAATTGGGAAGTCTTCCCGTTAAGAAGACTATCTTCTTCTTTTTAAGTTTTCTATTTTCTTTTAATTCTACTGTTTCTCATTTGTTTGTTATTTTGTATAGTAAAAAGTTGGAGTCTGCAATCAGTTTTTCCTGCTCCATTGCCTCGTTTTGAGTTTGATTTATATTTGATTCTTTTTTTTTTTTTTTTTTTTTTTAACATTGGTTTCTGATACTGAATCGTGATTGGATCTGATATAATATAATAATATTAAGTAATTATTTTATTTAAAATTTAAAAAAATATATTTTAATACCCTTGCAGAGGGTATTATAATTTTGTCCAAAAGTGTGCAACGCAGTGAAGGAGACATCTCCGACCCTATAAAGTATATATATATTCTTGATCAGGATCACCTCCTGAGTTGATATGAGCATGTCCGTCTGTCTGTCCGTCTGTCTGTCTGTCTGTCCGTTTCTACGCGAACTAGTCTCTCAGTTTTGAAGCTATCGTCTTGAAACTTTGCACACACCCTTCTTCCCTTTGCACGCAGTATATAAGTCGGAACGGCCGGGATCGGCCGACTATATCCTATAGCTGCCATATAACTGATTGATCGGAAATGGTATAACTATGGTGTTTTTAGAGTTAGAGAGTTCAAATTTGACATGAAAGCTATTTTTGGCAACACATTACGGCATGCCAAATTTCATAAGGATCGGCCGACTATATCCTATAGCTGCCATATAACTGAACGATCGGAAATGACCCAACTTTCGTGTTTTTGAAGATAGAAAGCTGGAACTTGGTACAGATTATATTTTTAATCCGACCTACGAAATTTCATTAGGATCGGCCGACTCGATCGGAAATAGTATTTGGTAGAAATATCAACTTTCGTATTCTTGAAGATAGAAGCTTGGGACTTTTTTTAGATTTTTTATTGTAATTAATTAGTTTTATTATGATGTAATCATAAGGATCGGCCAACTATATCCGATGTTTGCGATATATATCCGGTTTTAACTGCCAGGGTATATCAACTTCGGCTCCGCCCGAATTTAGCTTTGCTTTCTTGTTTTTTTTTCGAAGCTCTTTTGGACAAAACCAAGTAAATTTTTTCCTTTAAACTCAAGAGGAAAAAGCACCATTATCATCCCGAGAAATTGGAAATCTTTCCAGTATATGACAAGCACTGTATTCTACTATAGAGTATTATATATAGAATCACCGATCGGATTGACAAAGTAAATAAACAAACTACACTCGAATTTTCGTTTTGGAATCGGGATCGGAATTGATTCCATTGCACAGTGGATCCAATGAGAAATCTAGCGGAATAAAAGTCGATTTTTAACTTTTAAAAAATACGTTAAGCTTTGATTTATTTGATTAATAATACTCTGCAAAGCTCAAAAAAGCTTTTTAATGAGCTTTTCAGTGCATCTCTGATCGGCTCCAAGCTTTGAAACTTAACCTATTTGCAGCACGTGTCTACACAAAGATTTGAGGTTATTTGTGATTCGTTTTAAATTATCAAAACAAGTGATATATTTGAGTATTTTGATATAAATAACTTTTGTTTCCCTTAAAATAAGGTATGTACTAAATATAAATTGTAATTTCGTGACCTGTCTTTCCATGTACATCTAAAAAATGTGTAATTTGTAAGTTGCTTTTGCAAGATTTGGCTTTGAGCAGTTTACTAACTTCATTGGACTATAACTAACTTCATTCAATCGTATTCAAGCTAATTTTAGTATTTATGTAAAGTGTGAGTTCTTGTGATGTGAAAATGTCCAAAATGATAACCAACTACTTCCAACTCTTAAGATTACACAGTGCGACAAAAAAAAGAAAAGTTGGAGGAACGCGTAATTTTAGGCCGATTTTCAATTTTTTTACGTTTTTCAATAGTTAAATATTGTAGCTTTTGAAAAAAATACATCTTTAATTTATTTAAACAGAAAGGATACAAATTTTAAAAAAGTGAAAAAGTAAAAAAGAAACTGAAATTTTTGAATTTTTGTCCTGTTTTTCAAACTTTGACGCCATTTTTTCGGTACAACTTCCAAGAAATGGTATCATTTTTTACACACATCAATATTGTCTTGTTAATTCTTGTTAATTCATTAATTTCATTTCGAAATTATGAAAATTGTTGAAGTTATAACGCTTTTCCCAAAAAAAGTCAGTCCAATCTTCATAGCTTTCCGGAGCAATAGTGTGCCATTCCATTCCGCCCATTCCTTTCTTTCACACACTTTTACTCCAGAGCGCTAGTAAACTTGTTTTGGGAAAAGCGTTATAACTTCAACAATTTTCATAATTTCCTAATGAAGTTGGTCTCTTTTTATTCAGAATTAACAAGACAATATTGACGTGTGTCAAAAATGATACCATTTCTTGGAAGTTGTACCGAAAAAATGGCGTCAAATTTTGAATCCTTCACTGCGTTGCACACTTTTGGACAAAATTATAATACCTTCTGCAAGGGTATAAAAAGCATTTTTTCGCGTTGTTTGCTGCTGACCAAACCTCAAATCAGCTGTTTCGGCTGCAAGAAATGATGAGAAATGAAACGTTTCGATAGCAAAACGATAACTAAAAACTTTTGAAAACCGGAGCACCTAAAAACAAAAATCTCGGTTTTGGTCCCAAAACGAAAACCGGAGCATGCCTGATAATCCCAGTTTGGCGACACTTTTATTTTATTTCTTAATTGGTCCACTTGGTGGACCCCCTTAGGGTGGAAATCGGACGACGCGATAGTTTAATGACCGTAATATTCCGTGTTGCTTCAATTGGCTTCATGCAATATTAAGATTGTATGAATCGTATGAAGCGCTTTCATCCGCGACGAGCTGGTTGAAGCGCTTCCACTTGCTCCGGGAAAGCTTTCGCCAACCCGTTCACAAAATAAACTATTTACGCAGCTAGTCTTTATTGAGAACGGAAACCTCCGATCACTAACTCCACACGTTCCTACGGGGCACCACGAGGCCACTAGATAGACCGACCTCGCTCCCTTCCCCGGCGGGGCGTCCCTTAAAAGCGCCGCGGACACTCCGAGTTTAGCTCCCGAGTTAGGCTGCCTCGGACCACAACTAGCGGCTTCTCCAACAAAAACTGCTGTCCCTTCTGCTCTCGCTTCTACGGCGACTGCTCCGGCCAGGCTCTCTTAACGAAACCCTAAGTCTCTCGGCGAATCCTCGCGGCCACGCCTCGTGGGCGGTCTTGCAATCTTGCATTTTGCGGTCCCAATTTATGCCGTGGACTGATCCGCTGGGAGCCCCACTAGACTCCAGCGTCTCTTTTACCAAAGGCCTGCACACCTTGCACCAGGCCCTCCGATCTGAAAAGCCAAAAGAATACATATATCAGGCCCGCTCGATCCTGACCTAACCTAACACACTCACCGCCACTGCGACTCGCGACATGCCTCACTTTGGCGCCGACCCCCGTGTATGCCAGCAAATTGTCGCTTTGGCCTCGCTCTTGTCACCTGTTGCTAAATTCCGGTGATCTCCGAGCGGGCTCAATTTCCAACTTGCTCGTGCGCTTTCGCGTAAAATTTTGCTCCTTTACTGGATGAACCTTCTTAAACCGCGCCAGAAATGCAAAGAAAATGCGGCTCCCACGCGGATTCTTATGTCTAGCTTCCAATAACCGCTTCATCCCGATTGCCAGACCCCATAGGTTGCCATTACACCGATCAACCATCGACGTTACAAGCGACTTTCCTCATTCAAAACATTGCTTAAATATCGTTTTTTAATTTTTCGAAATTTTTCCAAGGGGTTCGCCTACAAAATTGTGGGTTTTCTTAATTTCCTCACTTTTGGTCCTTCCGATGGCCATAGCTCTGCCAAATCAGGAAATCAAATATCATTTGGTAGTGAGCGAACCCAAAAGCGACTTTCCTGATTCAAAACATTGCTCAGGCAATTTCAATAATATTTCCATTTCTCCCAATTTCTTTCATCCAGCTGAGCTACTGTTAAAATATTGAGCTATTGATTTTGCTTTTGTCCTCACATTGCCAATTCTGTCTAGATCCTTCTGAACAATTAGATTTAAAATATGAGCAAAGCACCCGATATGTCGCCACTTGCATAGTTGAATGGCTTTAACAATGTTTGCTGCATTGTCTGAAGCTATTGACGCTACTTTTGTTTCAATGCTCCATTCTAGAATGATGGCAAAAAATCGGCAAAGATTTTCAGAAGATCGGAAGATCGATCTTTCTACTCTGGATCTGGAGTAAACATCGTGAGTCGTTTTTATTGCATGTTTCTCATATTATTTTACATTCTTCAAAATTCACCCATACAAAGAATGTAATCATGAATAAGAACTAAGGATCTAAAACTCTGCAAAAATTATGAAAATTCCCTCGTCGTGAGTAAAAACTAAAGTAAAGAATTCGACTTTTTTTGTATTTCATAAGCTAAAGCTTTTGTGTGGAAAACAATTTAACGTAAACAAATTTTGAAATGTTCCCAGCTTCTAAATCAATTTTTAGATTTATTTTTTTAGCTTAGCTTGAAGATGCTGAGAGAAACCGTAAACTAATTTTTGTGAATCCTTTATATACAGGCAGCTTAAATGTCTCCGGTCGTGGGTAAAAGGGGTCACCAGAGTTGATCACCATCTACACCAGTGGTATCGCTTCGTTCACACTTTCGCGCTTATACACATTTCTACTCTCTCCGTTAAATCTATAAATTTCTACCTGTTCTATCTTGCAATTTATTTGTCACGCTCAATTCTTGTCTTTAGATTATTAATATGTAACTTGTGCGATCCGTCCGAAGCAAGACCACCACCCCCCTAAGCCGACGAGCAAGAGCCTGACTATATCGTGCCCCAGCCTGCTCAACACACACCGTTACACGCTGGCCCTGGGTTCCTCGTATCACTCGGCTGGATGTTTTTTCTTTTCACATCGAGACTCAGACCAGTGCAGTTTAAAATTGTAGAACTTGAAGTTATAACAAAAGTTTGAAGCAGATAAAGTGTGAAAATTGGGATTTTAGTCAGTTGGCACTGACTCTGGAGGTAAGCGTTTGGGGGAACAATAGTTAGTATAAGAGAGGAGATTTTCTAAGTCTGCGTAATTTATTTTGGCTAGGCCTGCAACAACATCGCTCCCAAGTGCAGAACTCCTAAGCGAAAGAGGCAACCCCTGGTGCGGTTGAGGTCCTCGGCGCAAGGAGACTCCAGTGTCGGTTTTTTTTAAAGAAAATTTAATTAAGACAGCTAAAAAGGGAATTTTTTCTAGAGGGTTAGTTGTGAAGATGCGACCCCTAAGTAAACCTAACCTCACCCCCACCTAGCTCAGAAAAATTTGTTAGCTTGGTGATACCGGGGCTATTTAATAACTAAGTACTTATAAGCGGTTAAAGACCGATTTAGAATTTAAACGAGAAAAAAGCTTCAGGTTCAGGCCCTCATTCCACGTTGGGATGAAAAAGTAAGCGATACGAACGGAGTCGGATCGGGAGCCCCGTTGCAGTTTTGTCACTAAAACGAAATAGGTGATAGCACGCTGTGGATCATCTCGGTAGTGAAGGTGCGATGGAGCATAGCTCCTAAATGTTCCCCAGAAGGTTTAATGAACTCCAAAGAACTGAAAGTGATAGCATAAGTAGTCATGAAATAATTGTATTGAGCTGATTTTTAAGTTAAGTTTTAAGAAAATTGGGAAATAATTGTAAGTTTGGGTGAAAAGTGAGTGAAACAGATTTAAAAGAAGAAAAATTTTCCTCTTTAGGAAAATAATATTATTTGATGAAATGGATTATTATTTTTTTGGTATATTTTTTCTTGTTTTGTGCGTTAATTATTTCTCACAGCGCAGCAACCAGCGAAAGCTTTCGGCGGTGGACGCAGAAAAAGAGTGAGTTTGCTTAAAACCTCAATAATCCTACATTGAAGTATCCTACATTAAATACATTACATTAAATTATATTTTGATTTGTTTTAAAAACCCATTTATATTTAAGCCATTTTTAAATGCCACACCACCTATTAAATATTTATTTAATTTTTCCTCATTACTTAATTTTGCTCAAAATCTTAGATTTAAAGAAACAAAGTAAAACCCAGAAAATTTTATCATGCCCATTTTAGTATTAATAAACTATTTTATTTTTGCGTAAAATCCTAATTTTCTGATTTCCTAAGGATCCCTTCCTTAGGGCATCGTTAGCTCCTAGAACATCAAGGAGTGGTATATTGTCCGATCTCACGAATTTGTCTTCTTCTTTTCTATCCCTTCTTGTTCTAATTTGCACAGTTGTCGGTCATAGCTCCTCCGGTAGCTTATTTCGTCATTTTATTTCGCACGTTTATTTAAATTAAATAATAATAAGTCCTGATGAGGCACCCGTGATTGGCCAAACACCATAACACCACGCCACCGACAAGCCAGAGCCGGAACCATCGAACGTGCGGGCCATAGCGTGAGTTTAACATCCAGCCTGATAATTCCCATTCCATTCCATTCCAGATAATTCCCATTACAAAGTTGTCATTTTGGGAGTAGTTGACGGAAATGTTCACAAAAAGATGTTTTCAAAAATAGTGATAACTATTAGTTTCACAACAAAACTATCGATAATTAGTAGGCTTTTCCTCAGAAATCTTTAAAGCCCTAAAACCAAGTAGGCCTACGATTTTTTTGAAACTCACCTTAGCAGGGAAACTAAATTATTTTATTCAGTCGTTGCCTGGAATTCATCCAACTTGGCTCGTCTCTTCTTTTCTGTTTTTATTTTTATTTTATTTTTTTTTAATATTTATTTTATTTTATTTATTTTACCATC
The DNA here is from genome assembly GCA_018153455.1 of Drosophila parabipectinata. Taxonomy (NCBI): domain Eukaryota; kingdom Metazoa; phylum Arthropoda; class Insecta; order Diptera; family Drosophilidae; genus Drosophila; species Drosophila parabipectinata. Next base: position 11,510,316 of record JAECYA010000053.1, read on the forward strand.
CGATAGACTTTATTGGACGGTGGTTCCTCTTCTTTTTAATTTTTGTTATTGGACGGTGGCTCCTCTTGTGTGGAGGAATAGTCTTCTTCTTTCTAATGGCGGCTCGCCAAGAGCAATTGGGAAGTCTTCCCGTTAAGAAGACTATCTTCTTCTTTTTAAGTTTTCTATTTTCTTTTAATTCTACTGTTTCTCATTTGTTTGTTATTTTGTATAGTAAAAAGTTGGAGTCTGCAATCAGTTTTTCCTGCTCCATTGCCTCGTTTTGAGTTTGATTTATATTTGATTCTTTTTTTTTTTTTTTTTTTTTAACATTGGTTTCTGATACTGAATCGTGACTGGATCTGATATAATATAATAATATTAAGTAATTATTTTATTTAAAATTTAAAAAAAATATATTTTAATACCCTTGCAGAGGGTATTATAATTTTGTCCAAAAGTGTGCAACGCAGTGAAGGAGACATCTCCGACCCTATAAAGTATATACATATTCTTGATCAGGATCACCTCCTGAGTTGATATGAGCATGTCCGTCTGTCTGTCCGTCTGTCTGTCTGTCTGTCCGTTTCTACGCGAACTAGTCTCTCAGTTTTGAAGCTATCGTCTTGAAACTTTGCACACACCCTTCTTCCCTTTGCACGCAGTATATAAGTCGGAACGGCCGGGATCGGCCGACTATATCCTATAGCTGCCATATAACTGATTGATCGGAAATGGTATAACTATGGTGTTTTTAGAGTTAGAGAGTTTAAATTTGACATGAAAGCTATTTTTGGCAACACATTACGGCATGCCAAATTTCATAAGGATCGGCCGACTATATCCTATAGCTGCCATATAACTGAACGATCGCAAATGACCCAACTTTCGTGTTTTTGAAGATAGAAAGCTGGAACTTGGTACAGATTATATTTTTAATCCGACCTACGAAATTTCATTAGGATCGGCCGACTCGATCGGAAATAGTATTTGGTAGAAATATCAACTTTCGTATTCTTGAAGATAGAAGCTTGGGACTTTTTTTTAGATTTTTTATTGTAATTAATTAGTTTTATTATGATGTAATCATAAGGATCGGCCAACTATATCCGATGTTTGCGATATATATCCGGTTTTAACTGCCAGGGTATATCAACTTCGGCTCCGCCCGAATTTAGCTTTGCTTTCTTGTTTTTTTTTTCGAAGCTCTTTTGGACAAAACCAAGTAAATTTTTTCCTTTAAACTCAAGAGGAAAAAGCACCATTATCATCCCGAGAAATTGGAAATCTTTCCAGTATATGACAAGCACTGTATTCTACTATAGAGTATTATATATAGAATCACCGATCGGATTGACAAAGTAAATAAACAAACTACACTCGAATTTTCGTTTTGGAATCGGGATCGGAATTGATTCCATTGCACAGTGGATCCAATGAGAAATCTAGCGGAATAAAAGTCGATTTTTAACTTTTAAAAATACGTTAAGCTTTGATTTATTTGATTAATAATACTCTGCAAAGCTCAAAAAAGCTTTTTAATGAGCTTTTCAGTGCATCTCTGATCGGCTCCAAGCTTTGAAACTTAACCTATTTGCAGCACGTGTCTACACAAAGATTTGAGGTTATTTGTGATTCGTTTTAAATTATCAAAACAAGTGATATATTTGAGTATTTTGATATAAATAACTTTTGTTTCCCTCAAAATAAGGTATGTACTAAATATAAATTGTAATTTCGTGACCTGTCTTTCCATGTACATCTAAAAAATGTGTAATTTGTAAGTTGCTTTTGCAAGATTTGGCTTTGAGCAGTTTACTAACTTCATTGGACTATAACTAACTTCATTCAATCGTATTCAAGCTAATTTTAGTATTTATGTAAAGTGTGAGTTCTTGTGATGTGAAAATGTCCAAAATGATAACCAACTACTTCCAACTTTTAAGATTACACAGTGCGACAAAAAAAGAAAAGTTGGAGGAACGCGTAATTTTAGGCCGATTTTCAATTTTTTTACGTTTTTCAATAGTTAAATATTGTAGCTTTTGAAAAAAATACATCTTTAATTTATTTAAACAGAAAGGATACAAATTTTAAAAAAGTGAAAAAGTAAAAAAGAAACTGAAATTTTTGAATTTTTGTCCTGTTTTTCAAACTTTGACGCCATTTTTTTCGGTACAACTTCCAAGAAATGGTATCATTTTTTACACACATCAATATTGTCTTGTTAATTCTTGTTAATTCATTAATTTCATTTCGAAATTATGAAAATTGTTGAAGTTATAACGCTTTTCCCAAAAAAGTCAGTCCAATCTTCATAGCTTTCCGGAGCAATAGTGTGCCATTCCATTCCGCCCATTCCTTTCTTTCACACACTTTTACTCCAGAGCGCTAGTAAACTTGTTTTGGGAAAAGCGTTATAACTTCAACAATTTTCATAATTTCCTAATGAAGTTGGTCTCTTTTTATTCAGAATTAACAAGACAATATTGACGTGTGTCAAAAATGATACCATTTCTTGGAAGTTGTACCGAAAAAATGGCGTCAAATTTTGAATCCTTCACTGCGTTGCACACTTTTGGACAAAATTATAATACCTTCTGCAAGGGTATAAAAAAGCATTTTTTCGCGTTGTTTGCTGCTGACCAAACCTCAAATCAGCTGTTTCGGCTGCAAGAAATGATGGGAAATGAAACGTTTCGATAGCAAAACGATAACTAAAAACTTTTGAAAACCGGAGCACCTAAAAACAAAAATCTCGGTTTTGGTCCCAAAACGAAAACCGGAGCATGCCTGATAATCCCAGTTTGGCGACACTTTTATTTTATTTCTTAATTGGTCCACTTGGTGGACCCCCTTAGGTGGAAATCGGACGACGCGATAGTTTAATGACCGTAATATTCCGTGTTGCTTCAATTGGCTTCATGCAATATTAAGATTGTATGAATCGTATGAAGCGCTTTCATCCGCGACGAGCTGGTTGAAGCGCTTCCACTTGCTCCGGGAAAGCTTTCGCCAACCCGTTCACAAAATAAACTATTTACGCAGCTAGTCTTTATTGAGAACGGAAACCTCCGATCACTAACTCCACACGTTCCTACGGGGCACCACGAGGCCACTAGATAGACCGACCTCGCTCCCTTCCCCGGCGGGGCGTCCCTTAAAAGCGCCGCGGACACTCCGAGTTTAGCTCCCGAGTTAGGCTGCCTCGGACCACAACTAGCGGCTTCTCCAACAAAAACTGCTGTCCCTTCTGCTCTCGCTTCTACGGCGACTGCTCCGGCCAGGCTCTCTTAACGAAACCCTAAGTCTCTCGGCGATTCCTCGCGGCCACGCCTCGTGGGCGGTCTTGCAATCTTGCATTTTGCGGTCCCAATTTATGCCGTGGACTGATCCGCTGGGAGCCCCACTAGACTCCAGCGTCTCTTTTACCAAAGGCCTGCACACCTTGCACCAGGCCCTCCGATCTGAAAAGCCAAAAGAATACATATATCAGGCCCGCTCGATCCTGACCTAACCTAACACACTCACCGCCACTGCGACTCGCGACATGCCTCACTTTGGCGCCGACCCCCGTGTATGCCAGCAAATTGTCGCTTTGGCCTCGCTCTTGTCACCTGTTGCTAAATTCCGGTGATCTCCGAGCGGGCTCAATTTCCAACTTGCTCGTGCGCTTTCGCGTAAAATTTTGCTCCTTTACTGGATGAACCTTCTTAAACCGCGCCAGAAATGCAAAGAAAATGCGGCTCCCACGCGGATTCTTATGTCTAGCTTCCAATAACCGCTTCATCCCGATTGCCAGACCCCATAGGTTGCCATTACACCGATCAACCATCGACGTTACAAGCGACTTTCCTCATTCAAAACATTGCTTAAATATCGTTTTTTAATTTTTCGAAATTTTTCCAAGGGGTTCGCCTACAAAATTGTGGGTTTTCTTAATTTCCTCACTTTTGGTCCTTCCGATGGCTCTGCCAAATCAGGAAATCAAATATCATTTGGTAGTGAGCGAACCCAAAAGCGACTTTCCTGATTCAAAACATTGCTCAGGCAATTTCAATAATATTTCCATTTCTCCCAATTTCTTTCATCCAGCTGAGCTACTGTTAAAATATTGAGCTATTGATTTTGCTTTTGTCCTCACATTGCCAATTCTGTCTAGATCCTTCTGAACAATTAGATTTAAAATATGAGCAAAGCACCCGATATGTCGCCACTTGCATAGTTGAATGGCTTTAACAATGTTTGCTGCATTGTCTGAAGCTATTGACGCTACTTTTGTTTCAATGCTCCATTCTAGAATGATGGCAAAAAATCGGCAAAGATTTTCAGAAGATCGGAAGATCGATCTTTCTACTCTGGATCTGGAGTAAACATCGTGAGTCGTTTTTATTGCATGTTTCTCATATTATTTTACATTCTTCAAAATTCACCCATACAAAGAATGTAATCATGAATAAGAACTAAGGATCTAAAACTCTGCAAAAATTATGAAAATTCCCTCGTCGTGAGTAAAAACTAAAGTAAAGAATTCGACTTTTTTTGTATTTCATAAGCTAAAGCTTTTGTGTGGAAAACAATTTAACGTAAACAAATTTTGAAATGTTCCCAGCTTCTAAATCAATTTTTAGATTTATTTTTTTAGCTTAGCTTGAAGATGCTGAGAGAAACCGTAAACTATTTTTTGTGAATCCTTTATATACAGGCAGCTTAAATGTCTCCGGTCGTGGGTAAAAGGGGTCACCAGAGTTGATCACCATCTACACCAGTGGTATCGCTTCGTTCACACTTTCGCGCTTATACACATTTCTACTCTCTCCGTTAAATCTATAAATTTCTACCTGTTCTATCTTGCAAATTATTTGTCACGCTCAATTCTTGTCTTTAGATTTTTAATATGTAACTTGTGCGATCCGTCCGAAGCAAGACCAGCACCCCCCTAAGCCGACGAGCAAGAGCCTGACTATAGCATGCCCCAGCCTGCTCAACACACACCGTTACACGCTGGCCCTGGGTTCCTCGTATCACTCGGCTGGATGTTTTTTCTTTTCACATCGAGACTCAGACCAGTGCAGTTTAAAATTGTAGAACTTGAAGTTATAACAAAAGTTTGAAGCAGATAAAGTGTGAAAATTGGGATTTTAGTCAGTTGGCACTGACTCTGGAGGTAAGCGTTTGGGGGAACAATAGTTAGTATAAGAGAGGAGATTTTCTAAGTCTGCGTAATTTATTTTGGCTAGGCCTGCAACAACATCGCTCCCAAGTGCAGAACTCCTAAGCGAAAGAGGCAACCCCTGGTGCGGTTGAGGTCCTCGGCGCAAGGAGACTCCAGTGTCGGTTTTTTTTAAGAAAATTTAATTAAGACAGCTAAAAAGGGAATTTTTTCTAGAGGGTTAGTTGTGAAGATGCGACCCCTAGGTAAACCTAACCTCACCCCCACCTAGCTCAGAAAAATTTGTTAGCTTGGTGATACCGGGGCTATTTAATAACTAAGTACTTATAAGCGGTTAAAGACCGATTTAGAATTTAAACGAGAAAAAAGCTTCAGGTTCAGGCCCTCATTCCACATTGGGATGAAAGAGTAAGCGATACGGACGGAGTCGGATCGGGAGCCCCGTTGCAGTTTTGTCACTAAAACGAAATCTGCAATCAGTTTTTCCTGCTCCATTGCCTCGTTTTGAGTTTGATTTATATTTGATTCTTTTTTTTTTTTTTTTTTTTTTTTTAATATTTATTTTATTTTATTTATTTTACCATCCGATAGACTTTATTGGACGGTGGTTCCTCTTCTTTTTAATTTTTGTTATTGGACGGTGGCTCCTCTTGTGTGGAGGAATAGTCTTCTTCTTTCTAATGGCGGCTCGCCAAGAGCAATTGGGAAGTCTTCCCGTTAAGAAGACTATCTTCTTCTTTTTAAGTTTTCTATTTTCTTTTAATTCTACTGTTTCTCATTTGTTTGTTATTTTGTATAGTAAAAAGTTGGAGTCTGCAATCAGTTTTTCCTGCTCCATTGCCTCGTTTTGAGTTTGATTTATATTTGATTCTTTTTTTATTTTTTTTTTTTTTAACATTGGTTTCTGATACTGAATCGTGACTGGATCTGATATAATATAATAATATTAAGTAATTATTTTATTTAAAATTTAAAAAAAATATATTTTAATACCCTTGCAGAGGGTATTATAATTTTGTCCAAAAGTGTGCAACGCAGTGAAGGAGACATCTCCGACCCTATAAAGTATATATATATTCTTGATCAGGATCACCTCCTGAGTTGATATGAGCATGTCCGTCTGTCTGTCTGTCTGTCCGTTTCTACGCGAACTAGTCTCTCAGTTTTGAAGCTATCGTCTTGAAACTTTGCACACACCCTTCTTCCCTTTGCACGCAGTATATAAGTCGGAACGGCCGGGATCGGCCGACTATATCCTATAGCTGCCATATAACTGATTGATCGGAAATGGTATAACTATGGTGTTTTTAGAGTTAGAGAGTTCAAATTTGACATGAAAGCTATTTTTGGCAACACATTACGGCATGCCAAATTTCATAAGGATCGGCCGACTATATCCTATAGCTGCCATATAACTGAACGATCGGAAATGACCCAACTTTCGTGTTTTTGAAGATAGAAAGCTGGAACTTGGTACAGATTATATTTTTAATCCGACCTACGAAATTTCATTAGGATCGGCCGACTATATCCTATAGCTGCCATATAACTGCACGATCGGAAATAGTATTTGGTAGAAATATCAACTTTCGTATTCTTGAAGATAGAAGCTTGGGACTTTTTTTTAGATTTTTTATTAATTAGTAATTAATTAGTTTTATTATGATGTAATCATAAGGATCGGCCAACTATATCCGATGTTTGCGATATATATCCGGTTTTAACTGCCAGGGTATATCAACTTCGGCTCCGCCCGAATTTAGCTTTGCTTTTTCTTTTTTTTTCGAAGCTCTTTTGGACAAAACCAAGTAAATTTTTTCCTTTAAACTCAAGAGGAAAAAGCACCATTATCATACCGAGAAATTGGAAATCTTTCCAGTATATGACAAGCACTGTATTCTACTATAGAGTATTATATATAGAATCACCGATCGGATTGACAAAGTAAATAAACAAACTACACTCGAATTTTCGTTTTGGAATCGGGATCGGAATTGATTCCATTGCACAGTGGATCCAATGAGAAATCTAGCGGAATAAAAGTCGATTTTTAACTTTTAAAAAAATACGTTAAGCTTTGATTTATTTGATTAATAATACTCTGCAAAGCTCAAAAAGCTTTTTAATGAGCTTTTCAGTGCATCTCTGATCGGCTCCAAGCTTTGAAACTTAACCTATTTGCAGCACGTGTCTACACAAAGATTTGAGGTTATTTGTGATTCGTTTTAAATTATCAAAACAAGTGATATATTTGAGTATTTTGATATAAATAACTTTTGTTTCCCTTAAAATAAGGTATGTACTAAATATAAATTGTAATTTCGTGACCTGTCTTTCCATGTACATCTAAAAATGTGTAATTTGTAAGTTGCTTTTGCAAGATTTGGCTTTGAGCAGTTTACTAACTTCATTGGACTATAACTAACTTCATTCAATCGTATTCAAGCTAATTTTAGTATTTATGTAAAGTGTGAGTTCTTGTGATGTGAAAATGTCCAAAATGATAACCAACTACTTCCAACTCTTAAGATTACACAGTGCGACAAAAAAAAGAAAAGTTGGAGGAACGCGTAATTTTAGGCCGATTTTCAATTTTTTTACGTTTTTCAATAGTTAAATATTGTAGCTTTTGAAAAAAATACATCTTTAATTTATTTAAACAGAAAGGATACAAATTTTAAAAAAGTGAAAAAGTAAAAAAGAAACTGAAATTTTGAATTTTTGTCCTGTTTTTCAAACTTTGACGCCATTTTTTCGGTACAACTTCCAAGAAATGGTATCATTTTTTACACACATCAATATTGTCTTGTTAATTCTTGTTAATTCATTAATTTCATTTCGAAATTATGAAAATTGTTGAAGTTATAACGCTTTTCCCAAAAAAGTCAGTCCAATCTTCATAGCTTTCCGGAGCAATAGTGTGCCATTCCATTCCGCCCATTCCTTTTTTTTCACACTTTTACTCCAGAGCGCTAGTAAACTTGTTTTGGGAAAAGCGTTATAACTTCAACAATTTTCATAATTTCCTAATGAAGTTGGTCTCTTTTTATTCAGAATTAACAAGACAATATTGACGTGTGTCAAAAATGATACCATTTCTTGGAAGTTGTACCGAAAATGGCGTCAAATTTTGAATCCTTCACTGCGTTGCACACTTTTGGACAAAATTATAATACCTTCTGCAAGGGTATAAAAAAGCATTTTTTCGCGTTGTTTGCTGCTGACCAAACCTCAAATCAGCTGTTTCGGCTGCAAGAAATGATGGGAAATGAAACGTTTCGATAGCAAAACGATAACTAAAAACTTTTGAAAACCGGAGCACCTAAAAACAAAAATCTCGGTTTTGGTCCCAAAACGAAAACCGGAGCATGCCTGATAATCCCAGTTTGGCGACACTTTTATTTTATTTCTTAATTGGTCCACTTGGTGGACCCCCTTAGGGTGGAAATCGGACGACGCGATAGTTTAATGACCGTAATATTCCGTGTTGCTTCAATTGGCTTCATGCAATATTAAGATTGTATGAATCGTATGAAGCGCTTTCATCCGCGACGAGCTGGTTGAAGCGCTTCCACTTGCTCCGGGAAAGCTTTCGCCAACCCGTTCACAAAATAAACTATTTACGCAGCTAGTCTTTATTGAGAACGGAAACCTCCGATCACTAACTCCACACGTTCCTACGGGGCACCACGAGGCCACTAGATAGACCGACCTCGCTCCCTTCCCCGGCGGGGCGTCCCTTAAAAGCGCCGCGGACACTCCGAGTTTAGCTCCCGAGTTAGGCTGCCTCGGACCACAACTAGCGGCTTCTCCAACAAAAACTGCTGTCCCTTCTGCTCTCGCTTCTACGGCGACTGCTCCGGCCAGGCTCTCTTAACGAAACCCTAAGTCTCTCGGCGATTCCTCGCGGCCACGCCTCGTGGGCGGTCTTGCAATCTTGCATTTTGCGGTCCCAATTTATGCCGTGGACTGATCCGCTGGGAGCCCCACTAGACTCCAGCGTCTCTTTTACCAAAGGCCTGCACACCTTGCACCAGGCCCTCCGATCTGAAAAGCCAAAAGAATACATATATCAGGCCCGCTCGATCCTGACCTAACCTAACACACTCACCGCCACTGCGACTCGCGACATGCCTCACTTTGGCGCCGACCCCCGTGTATGCCAGCAAATTGTCGCTTTGGCCTCGCTCTTGTCACCTGTTGCTAAATTCCGGTGATCTCCGAGCGGGCTCAATTTCCAACTTGCTCGTGCGCTTTCGCGTAAAATTTTGCTCCTTTACTGGATGAACCTTCTTAAACCGCGCCAGAAATGCAAAGAAAATGCGGCTCCCACGCGGATTCTTATGTCTAGCTTCCAATAACCGCTTCATCCCGATTGCCAGACCCCATAGGTTGCCATTACACCGATCAACCATCGACGTTACAAGCGACTTTCCTCATTCAAAACATTGCTTAAATATCGTTTTTTAATTTTTCGAAATTTTTCCAAGGGGTTCGCCTACAAAATTGTGGGTTTTCTTAATTTCCTCACTTTTGGTCCTTCCGATGGCCATAGCTCTGCCAAATCAGGAAATCAAATATCATTTGGTAGTGAGCGAACCCAAAAGCGACTTTCCTGATTCAAAACATTGCTCAGGCAATTTCAATAATATTTCCATTTCTCCCAATTTCTTTCATCCAGCTGAGCTACTGTTAAAATATTGAGCTATTGATTTTGCTTTTGTCCTCACATTGCCAATTCTGTCTAGATCCTTCTGAACAATTAGATTTAAAATATGAGCAAAGCACCCGATATGTCGCCACTTGCATAGTTGAATGGCTTTAACAATGTTTGCTGCATTGTCTGAAGCTATTGACGCTACTTTTGTTTCAATGCTCCATTCTAGAATGATGGCAAAAAATCGGCAAAGATTTTCAGAAGATCGGAAGATCGATCTTTCTACTCTGGATCTGGAGTAAACATCGTGAGTCGTTTTTATTGCATGCTTCTCATATTATTTTACATTCTTCAAAATTCACCCATACAAAGAATGTAAACATGAATAAAAACTAAGGATCTAAAACTCTGCAAAAATTATGAAAATTCCCTCGTCGTGAGTAAAAACTAAAGTAAAGAATTCGACTTTCTTTTTATTTCATAAGCTAAAGCTTTTGTGTGGAAAACAATTTAACGTAAACAAATTTTGAAATGTTCCCAGCTTCTAAATCAATTTTTAGATTTATTTTTTTAGCTTAGCTTGAAGATGCTGAGAGAAACCGTAAACTAATTTTTGTGAATCCCTTATATACAGGCAGCTTAAATGTCTCCGGTCGTGGGTAAAAGGGGTCACCAGAGTTGATCACCATCTACACCAGTGGTATCGCTTCGTTCACACTTTCGCGCTTATACACATTTCTACTCTCTCCGTTAAATCTATAAATTTCTACCTGTTCTATCTTGCAATTTATTTGTCACGCTCAATTCTTGTCTTTAGATTATTAATATGTAACTTGTGCGATCCGTCCGAAGCAAGACCACCACCCCCTAAGCCGACGAGCAAGAGCCTGACTATAGCGTGCCCCAGCCTGCTCAACACACACCGTTACACGCTGGCCCTGGGTTCCTCGTATCACTCGGCTGGATGTTTTTTCTTTTCACATCGAGACTCAGACCAGTGCAGTTTAAAATTGTAGAACTTGAAGTTATAACAAAAGTTTGAAGCAGATAAAGTGTGAAAATTGGGATTTTAGTCAGTTGGCACTGACTCTGGAGGTAAGCGTTTGGGGGAACAATAGTTAGTATAAGAGAGGAGATTTTCTAAGTCTGCGTAATTTATTTTGGCTAGGCCTGCAACAACATCGCTCCCAAGTGCAGAACTCCTAAGCGAAAGAGGCAACCCCTGGTGCGGTTGAGGTCCTCGGCGCAAGGAGACTCCAGTGTCGGTTTTTTTTAAAGAAAATTTAATTAAGACAGCTAAAAAGGGAATTTTTTCTAGAGGGTTAGTTGTGAAGATGCGACCCCTAAGTAAACCTAACCTCACCCCCACCTAGCTCAGAAAAATTTGTTAGCTTGGTGATACCGGGGCTATTTAATAACTAAGTACTTATAAGCGGTTAAAGACCGATTTAGAATTTAAACGAGAAAAAAGCTTCAGGTTCAGGCCCTCATTCCACGTTGGGATGAAAGAGTAAGCGATACGGACGGAGTCGGATCGGGAGCCCCGTTGCAGTTTTGTCACTAAAACGAAATAGGTGATAGCACGCTGTGGATCATCTCGGTAGTGAAGGTGCGATGGAGCATAGCTCCTAAATGTTCCCCAGAAGGTTTAATGAACTCCAAAGAACTGAAAGTGATAGCATAAGTAGTCATGAAATAATTGTATTGAGCTGATTTTTAAGTTAAGTTTTAAGAAAATTGGGAAATAATTGTAAGTTTGGGTGAAAAGTGAGTGAAACAGATTTAAAAGAAGAAAAATTTTCCTCTTTAGGAAAATAATATTATTTGATGAAATGGATTATTATTTTTTTGGTATATTTTTTCTTGTTTTTTGCGTTAATTATTTCTCACAGCGCAGCAACCAGCGAAAGCTTTCGGCGGTGGACGCAGAAAAAGAGTGAGTTTGCTTAAAACCTCAATAATCCTACATTGAAGTATCCTACATTAAATACATTACATTAAATTATATTTTGATTTGTTTTAAAAACCCATTTATATTTAAGCCATTTTTAAATGCCACACCACCTATTAAATATTTATTTAATTTTTCCTCATTACTTAATTTTGCTCAAAATCTTAGATTTAAAGAAACAAAGTAAAACCCAGAAAATTTTATCATGCCCATTTTAGTATTAATAAACTATTTTATTTTTGCGTAAAATCCTAATTTTCTGATTTCCTAAGGATCCCTTCCTTAGGGCATCGTTAGCTCCTAGAACATCAAGGAGTGGTATATTGTCCGATCTCACGAATTTGTCTTCTTCTTTTCTATCCCTTCTTGTTCTAATTTGGACAGTTGTCGGTCAAAGCTCCTCCGGTAGCTTATTTCGTCATTTTATTTCGCACGTTTATTTAAATTAAATAATAATAAGTCCTGATGAGGCACCCGTGATTGGCCAAACACCATAACACCACGCCACAGACGAGCCAGAGCCGGAACCATCGAACGTGCGGGCCATAGCGTGAGTTTAACATCCAGCCTGATAATTCCCATTCCATTCCATTCCAGATAATTCCCATTACAAAGTTGTCATTTTGGGAGTAGTTGACGGAAATGTTCACAAAAAGATGTTTTCAAAAATAGTGATAACTATTAGTTTCACAACAAAACTATCGATAATTAGTAGGCTTTTCCTCAGAAATCTTTAAAGCCCTAAAACCAAGTAGGCCTACGATTTTTTTGAAACTCACCTTAGCAGGGAAACTAAATTATTTTATTCAGTCGTTGCCTGGAATTCATCCAACTTGGCTCGTCTCTTCTTTTCTGTTTTTATTTTTATTTTATTTTTTTTTAATATTTATTTTATTTTATTTATTTTACCATCCGATAGACTTTATTGGACGGTGGTTCCTCTTCTTTTTAATTTTTGTTATTGGACGGTGGCTCCTCTTGTGTGGAGGAATAGTCTTCTTCTTTCTAATGGCGGCTCGCCAAGAGCAATTGGGAAGTCTTCCCGTTAAGAAGACTATCTTCTTCTTTTTAAGTTTTCTATTTTCTTTTAATTCTACTGTTTCTCATTTGTTTGTTATTTTGTATAGTAAAAAGTTGGAGTCTGCAATCAGTTTTTCCTGCTCCATTGCCTCGTTTTGAGTTTGATTTATATTTGATTCTTTTTTTTTTATTTTTTTTTTTTTAACATTGGTTTCTGATACTGAATCGTGACTGGATCTGATATAATATAATAATATTAAGTAATTATTTTATTTAAAATTTAAAAAAAATATATTTTAATACCCTTGCAGAGGGTATTATAATTTTGTCCAAAAGTGTGCAACGCAGTGAAGGAGACATCTCCGACCCTATAAAGTATATATATTCTTGATCAGGATCACCTCCTGAGCTCATATGAGCATGTCCGTCGGTCCCTCTGTCCGTCTTTCTGTCTGTTTCTACGCGAACTAGTCTCTCAGTTTTAAAGCTACCGTCTTGAAACTTTGCACACACCCTTCTTTAATTTGCGCGCAGTATATATGTAAGTCGGAACGGCCGGGATCGGCCGACTATATCCTATAGCTGCCATATAAGTGATTGATCGGATATGGTATAACTTTGGTGTTTTTTAAGTTAGAGAGTTCAAATGAGGAACATTCATCATGATGTCCCATCGGAGGATATTATTGAGTGCCTGCAGGAAGAGGGTCACTGCGTTGTGCCACTAACCATACAGCATATAGACAACCCATTTCATAACTTAAAAAGCCAATTGCTTTTAAGTTTTTGTTGTTCTGCAAGAGGCTTGTGCATGCCTACTCTAACGATGGAATGATTTTTAGGCGAGGGTGAACCCACGAAAACAGCTGATGGACTTGTTTACCTTTTTTGTTTACAATTTTTCAGGCACTTGTTATTAATTTGGGTTATTGTGAGATTTAATTAAATTATTGTCGTTAATTTAATAATTTCCTTATATATTTTGGAACTTTAAAAAAGTCACCGACTGAAATATACTCTGACACTTTCTCAGTATATTGATTTTTAATGATTCGTAAAAATATATATACAGAAAACATGTTACTACTAACACTTAATCTTATTCCTAAATAAATTAAAAATGTATGCTGAAATAATAAAAAATATAATATAAAAAATAATATAATTTCTTTCGTCATTTCATCAAATAACGAATACCCGAATTTGGTTAGGGTAGCAAGCCTGAAAAGTAAGAAAAATCAAAATTTTGTGCGCTGGCTTCGAAACGAAATCGCACGCACACATACACCCGTGTATGTGAATGTGTGACACGCATACATACGAAGATCAACCGAAGCGCAGACCAACCTTCTTCATCGCGCTCCGTTTAGAGACTGAGAAACAGAAAAAATTTTATGAGAGAATGAGCGTAAGATGAACGAACGATGAGCGTAAGAGAGCGTAAGAAATCCGCTCTGGGGCCTGCTGGGGCCTGTCGCAAGAAATTTTCGCGTCCATTTTCGTTGTATGAAATGGGTTGTCTATATGCTGTATGGTTAGTGGTTGTGCGCATCTATACCCCTCGCAATAAGGTAACACAGCTTCCGCTTAACATGAGGTTTGTGGACATCAAGAAGGCTGACAACAACAAGCTTCTTAAGAACATCTCTGCTGTTTGCAGACACGTAGTGATTTGGGAGAAGCCACGCAAGCAATCCGGTCCCGTACAATGCCATAGATGTCAGGAATACGGACATACAAAAGCATACTGCACACGGCATTACATCTGCAGAGAATGCGGTGAAAACCACCCTACCCTGGAGTGCAAGCTTGGGAAGGACGACCCTAGGTGCTGCTTTCACTGCGGCAGCTCTCATGCAGCCAACTTTAGTGGATGCGGCAAATATCTGCAAGTCGCATTTAAGAAAAATGCTCAATCAAGGCTCACAGCAGCCACAGAATCGAACACTTTTCCTTCAACCGATCTCCGATCAACCGAAAACGCCACTCTGAATGCCAAACTGGAACCGCTTTTCATGAGGCTCGACAGGATGATGTCCCTAGTAGAGACTCTAATGCAAGCAATCCTGCAGACGCGTCCACCCTCCTCTACCCTCCCCAATGGGAGCTCTTAAAATAGCCTGCTGGAACCGCAATGGGATAAGCTCGAAAGCAAACGAGATCATTGCTTTCATAGAGCTTTACGAAATAGACATCCTTTTGTTGTCAGAAGTCCGTCTCTGTTCGCGGTCCACCCTCAGGATCCCTGGATTCACTTTGCACAAAGCCGATCATCCGGATGACCGGCGACATGGGGGCGCAGCGATCTTCGTCAAGTCAGCCATAGCCCATCAACTCTCTTTTACTCTTTCGGAAGAGCACATACAAGCCGTCTCCATCGCGATATCTACAAGAAGAGGGAGGTTTAACGTTTCTTCGGTGTACTGCCCCCCTGCTGTCAGGTGGACGGAAGCAGACTTCACGACTTTCCTCTCCAATCTTGGAGATAAGTTTCTTGCTGCAGGTGACTGGAATGCCAAATGGTGGGGCAACCACAGGATATGTGCCAGAGGCCGGACCCTCAGCTCTGTCCTGGCCAATGTCAATGTCGACATTGTAGCAACTGGAGAAGCCTCATGCTACCCCTATCGTGCAAACGCCACCCCCAGTGCAATTGACTTTGGCATCTCAAAAGGCTTCAGACAACAGCAGGTCACTGTCAGAGCACTCACCGAGCTATCTTCCGACCACCTCCCGTTGCTCTTCATTATAGACGAAGAAGCTCAATTCCATAAAGGAGTCCCCAAAATGCTACCTGCGCATGCAAACGTTGCCACTTTTAAGTCCTACATCGATGCTCACACCGTGCTCAACACACCAATAGCAACCTGCAGCGATCTGGACGCATACGTAGATAGCTTCGCTTCTACAATTACTGAAGCCGCCCAGAGAGCTATAGAAGGGCACCAATACTAACCCCGGGGGCAAGGGCACTCCTGGATCTAAAAAGGCACCTCAGAAGGCAATTCATTGTGTCAGGCGATCCTGCAACTGAGCAGCGTCTATCTAGCATTACTAATAGACTGCGCAGGTTGCTACCGAAAACCCGCCAAAAGAACATCGATACCCTGCTGGAGGGAGCTGGCCCGGACAACTGCAGCGATTTTTCGATATGGAAGCTAACGAGAGGAATTAAAAGACAGCCACTTGTACAATCCCCAATACAAAGCCACACTGGCCGCTGGCTTAAGAACGATTCCGACAAAGCCAACGCTTTTGCGGAACATCTGTCTGCCACCTTCACTCCTTTTGAACTTCCAGACGCTTCACACCGCGATGAGGTTGCAAACTTCTTACGCGCTCCCTCTCAGCCATCGCGCCCCATCAGACACACCACGCCGCAAGAAGTCACGCTGCAGTTAAAGGCGCTCAATTTAAAAAAGACTCCTGGACCCGATGGCATCGACAATCGCGCGGCCAAGGCTCTTCCACCCAAAGGAGTGCTAGCGCTGGTGAAAATTTTCAACGCCATGCTAAGCCTGGAACTTTTTCCAAGACAGTGGAAGCCAGCCCGGATCATCATGATCCCGAAGCCAAGCAAGCCACTATCTCGCATCGATTCCTACCGCCCAATCAGCATGTTATCCACTTTCTCGAAAGTGTTCGAGCGGATTCTACTCAGCCGACTGTTGGAGCTACCAAAAGTAGAAGGCCATATTCCTCAACATCAGTTCGGCTTCAGAAAATCCCACGGCTGTCCAGAACAAGTCCATCGCCTGGTCAACCACATCACCCATGGACTCGAGCATAAACTCGAGTTTAAAGGGATTTCATCTCAGCGATCTGTCTTCCCGTGTTGTTATATACATGTTGTTGGGGTTATATACAGTTGTACCGCGCAAAAATATGGATTTTTATCGATTTTTTTGACACCATAGAAAATATTTATGAAAAATGTTTTACCGACGTTGTTTAGTACATGATTCTGGGTACTTAATTAAATTTTTTCATAAAAAAATATTACATAACAAAAATGTTATAGCCGAATTCCCGGATCGTCTTTTTTCGATGGTGTCTGGCGGTGGACAAGATTTCTCGAAAACGGTTCATCCGAAATCCAAAATTCAAAAAAGTTTAGTAAGTATATTGTATTGTCTAGTCCGTGAACGAGGGATTTTTTAAAATTTTGATTAAAAAAAAAATGGCGACGTTTTTAACAAAAAATGTACTTTTTCAACGTATAAGATTTTCGTTTTTTGTGCTTAAAAAAAGGAGTTTTCAAAAAAATGAAAATTCCTCGTTCACGGACTAGCTAATATCATAATAAATAAGTGGTCAAAATTTGGTGTTGATCGGATTAGTAGTTTTTTAGTAATCGTGTCCACCGCAAAGGTAATTTCCCAAAAAAAAGATTCTGAGATAATCGCGTTTAAAGTTTCAAGTTTGTTCAAGTTTTATATGCAGATAGTGCGATATAAATAGCTACAGCTTCGGTTCTAATGCTCCGATCGTTATGAATTTTTGTGAGAGCATTCTCAATAAAATATACTTAAAGAATATGCAATAAAAAAAAATCGATTCTTTCATACATCACAACTATATATAACCCCTTAATAATATTGTAAACTAATGTAAATAACAGTAAATTATATTATTATTATTATAAAGTCTAGGCCCATATCCCATATGTACCACATTCACCCCACCTTCTAAGCGACTAAAATAAAATTTAACTTAAAAAAAAAAAAAACAAGAAAGGAAAGCTAACTTCGGGCGGAGCCGAAGTTTATATACCCTTGCAGTTAAAACCGGATATATATCGCAAACATCGGATATAGTTGGCCGATCCTTATGGGAATAGGAATATATAATCCAATTTATTACAATACAAAATCTCAAAAAAGTCCCAAACTTCTATCTTCAAAAATACGAAAGTTGATATTTCTACCAAATACCATTTCCTATCGTTCAGTTATATGGCAGCTATGGGATATAGTCGGCCGATCCTAATGAAATTTGGTAGGTTGGATCAACTGACTAAAAATAGAATCTGTATCAAATTCCAGCTTTCTATCTTCAAACACGAAAGTTGGGTCATTTCCGATCGTTCAGTTATATGGCAGCTATAGGATATAGTCGGCTGATCCTTACGAAATTTGGCATGTCGTAATATTTTGCCAAAAATAGCTCTCATGTCAAATTTGAACTCTCTAACTTTAAAAACACCAAAGTTATACCATTTCCGATCAATCAGGTATATGGCAGCAATAGGATATAGTCGGCCGATCCGGGCCGTTCCGACTTATATACTGCGTGCGAAGGAAAGAAGGGTGTGTGCAAAGTTTCAAGGCGATAGCTTTAAAACTCAGAGACTAGTTCGCGTAGAAACAGACAGACGGACAGACGGACATGCTCATATCAACTCAGGAGGTGATCCCTATCAAGAATATATGTATATACTTTATAGGGTCGGAGATCTCTCCTTCACTGCGTTGCACACTTTTGGACAAAATTATAATACCCTCTGCAAGGGTATAAAAACAGTGTGAAACCTGACGTCCATGCATAGATATTAATTAAAGATCTGTATTTTAATTTTTTGACAGTGAAACGAAACTACGAGAGTGGTGCGCAAAAGCGGAAGAAGCAAAAGGTTAAAGCCGAAGAAAGTCAGTCGCAAGCACAATCATTGTTAAAATATTAAGTTGCAGAGAAACATTCCCCAGAAAATTAAGATTCGCATCTAAATACAAGTTTGTATTATTCATTTATTTTTGCCTTTATACGCTCTGTGTCTCAGTTATAATCTATTGATATTTAGCATAATTGTACTTTGTAAATGATTATAAATTTATAAGGTTGATTTTTAAATACGGTTTATTATATTGTGCAGAAGATAACAATGTCAACGCAGCAGATACGACTAACCATATGGTCGAGGCTTTAGAATTTCATGTTCGAAATGGTAAAATGCTTATAACTGTTTTATTTTTCTTTTATTTATATTAACCTGCAACTCATGTGTCAACAGATACGTCTGGAGTAGAAAACGAAAAAAGAGATGTTGAAAGACCTATACAAACTTACGACTCAAGAACTCCCAAAAGCAATCATTCATATTCAAATGATGCAGCAGCCTGGCAAATACCTCTACCAGAAAGAACTGGAGGATCGATTAAAGGCACTCACCGAAGTCTAACAAATTCATGGTTCTATACGAGTTCATCAGATGGAACCAACGTTCTGAGAAAGTGGATGATTTACTCAACATCCACCAACAAGTTATACTGTTTTTGCTGTCGAATCTTCGCTACCACTAACGACCTTCAGAAAACATTCGTTTCCGGTTTTGATCAGTGGTGGAAATTGAATTCTAAAATTGCACAACATGAGTCATCTTATGAACACTTGTCGAATTTCGAAAAATGAAAAACGCTGACAGTCAGGCTCAAAAGCGAAAACACCATAGACCACGTCACCCAAAGAGCCATTAATGTTGAAACGAAGAAATGGCGAGATATTTTACACAGGCTATTACAAGCGACTCTTTTTTTGGCGAAACAAAACCGCGGCCACAGAGAAGAATTTGAATCAGAAAATCGGGGCAACTTTTTGGAGCTGATCAAATTGATAGCTGGATATGATCCTGTCTTGAGAGAACATTGGGCAAAATTAGAAAATTGTGCTGGTGGATCAGAAAGGCTGCCTTCGTATTTATCAAAGGGGATTCAAAATGAGTTCATTTGCATTTTGGGGGACCACGTTTTGGAAAATATCGTATCAGATGTCAAAAAAGCGAAGTATTATGGCCTGCTACTTGATAGCACACCAGACAACAGTCACATAGATCAAATGTGTAAAATTGTAAGGTACGTCCACATTGAAGAAAAAGTTGTTGAAGTGCGAGAATCGTTTTTGGGGTTTTTTGCAAATGAATGGAAAAACAGCAGCTGACATAACTGAAGATATTCTGAATGAATTGGAGAAAGACAAACTGGACATTCAACTGTGCACATCTCAAGGTTACGACAACGCTTTTACAATGTCTGGTCGACATAAAGGAGTGCAAACGAGGATTCGAGATCTAAATCCCAAGGCTATCTTCAACCCATGCTCTAATCATTCTTTAAGTCCGCCACATCCTTAGTCCGCCACTGAGTTGACCCACTTGATTCTTAAAACAAAAACAAAAAAATACGGTCCGATGATCATATTAGCGCAAACACCGCACCAAACTGTAACCTTTTGGTCGTAAAGTGGCTGTTCTTCGATTAATTGAGGATTTTCGGTGGCATAAAATCGACATTTTTGCTTATTTACGCCTCCATTCATTAAGATATGCAAAGAATGCAAAATGAAAAGATAAGAATGCATTCGGATGTCAGAGCTAAAGGTGTCCATTTACGTGATATCATTTTTAATAATAATTTGTACAAAATCTCCTTGGACCAAAATTAATTTTTGGAATTTTGTTCATAATAAGTAAATACTTATGTATAACGAGATTAGTTTATCACACACTTCGAATAACAAAACAAAAAAAAAAAGGTGGCTGCTTAATATTTAAAAAATGGGCGAAAACGAAAACGAAAGAAATGATCTTGCATCTTCAACGTTATAAATTCGATTATATTTTTCTCTAATCTTAAGCCTAACTTATCTATTGCGGCGAAGCGGGGCGAATTCGCACAAGAGCGAATATGAGCTTTCGCTCCCGCTCCGCCCTAAGCTATCTAAGAGTAAATTTACAGACTAACAACTAACAAATACAATTCAGCTATAACTATAATTCAAAATGTTCGACTTCAATAAAATACAAATTTTCGACTTCAATAAATACAAATCAATTTACAACTTACATATATTACAAAGGAACGCGTGGATGCAAACAGATTAAAAATTTTAAAAAGAAAAATAAAAGAAAAAAAAAAAACTGACCAATGCAAGGTGTTGCTATAAAAATTGAAAAAGACATTATCGAAAATAATACAGAAATCAAAGAGGCAATACCTATTGCTGCTCAAGCAAGAATTGAAGACACCCTAATACCCGTCTTTGATGGAACAAACTTCACAAGTTGGAAACTGAGATTGATGTTACTGCTGGAGTACAAAGAATGCAAGCAACAAGCAACAAGAATGAAGACCGATAAGGAAGCTGAAGCGGACTGGACTAAAAGAGACCTAAAAGCGAGGATGATGATTATGAGAATAGTCACTGACAGACAGTTGGACAGTTGGTGAATGCGAATCAGCCTATGAGATGATGAAAAAGTTTGATAGTATAGCGCTCCAGATCCTCCAGAGGCAAAATAGATTAATTAAAACTAAGCAATTATACAGAAGTGGACGACTTCTTTGTTGATTTGGAGAAGGCAATAAATGATTTTAAAGCAGCTGGTGGAGTTTTGGAAGAAGCAGAAAAATGAGATAGCTTTAAAAAGCATTGCCGCCAAACTACACCTACATATGTATGTATGTATATTGGTGATTTTATAAATATTGTTTTCAGAGCAAGAAAAATTAAAGATAAAAATTTCAACAAAAGCGAGACGTGTAAAAGATCAAGCGTGAGTACATTCAACGCGAATGCTAAAGGAGTCTGTTTCAGTTGTGCCAAATCAAGAAAATCAAGCAAATCCTGGGCAGAGGAAAACGATAAATGTTCAAGGCAGATCACAAGGCTATAGCAGAGGCAGGGGATCTTACCGAGGATACGTGAACGAGACTTCAGGCATCGAGCGCAGCATGGTCTGTCGAATTACATCATCCCCCAGCTAATGGACCAAGTGGATGTGCTTCAAGGACTCAAGCGAAAATGGTTGTCAATTAAATTGGATCTAGGACAGCGGCTGTACGGACCATATAATCAAAAGCGACAAATATTTCGTGAGTTATCAAAATCTAAAAATTGCTATCGATGTTAAGCTGCCAGATGGCAAAACTTTAAAAGCTACCAAAATTGGTTATATCACACTAACTTTTAAAACCTACTATAAAACTGTAGAGTTTAAAAATGTTTACTATGTAAATGGAATTCAGGAGAATTTATTAGGCGTATGTGTATGTAATATGTATGTGATAAAACGTATTGCAAAAGAAACTGATAATATTAAAAAAGTCTATACAAATTTGTTAAAACTAACAAATAAAGAAAAATGGCATAGGGCACTTGGCCATATAAACTTTAAATATTTAGATAAATAAGTTTCGAAAAAATTATTAGAAGGTTTGTCAGATAAGCTAGAAAAAACTGAGATGAAGTGTTGAAAGAAATGAAAAAACTGAATGAACGGCTTACAATCTAAAATGTCCAATAAGCCATTTGAAAATATGTAATAGAATAAAATCTAAAGAAATTCTCGAAACAATTCATACAGACTTAAATGGACCGCAGATGAAGTGTTGAAAGAAATGAAAAAACTGAATGAACGGCTTAGCGGGCGGTTGTTTCGATTTTGATAAAGTTTTGGTTTTATGATTCTTTTTATATTTACTTTTATTTTTTTATTATTATTTTTTTTTTCTTTGCATTACGCTACCATCCTGTCGATCTGCGGCGATTAAAAATACTATTTGTTCTACCAACTACCACATCGGCGCATCGAAAACAGAAACAAAAAATTGATTTTTTTTTTTTTTTTTTTTTTTTTTAACGTTGCTTTCATTTCTTGAATCTTCTCTTTGCGAGACTAACATGAGGTGTATTAAATCTTATATTTTTAACTTAACTAACAGTCATATTGACTGATACGGAGTTAGATGGCCCTAAAAATCGATTGCTGGGTTGGGAGGTCGTTGCGTCTAAGGCGGGATACGCTAGAAACCCGAGTCAATCCCCGAGCGAGAAAATTTGGGTGCGAAGACAGTTTTTCTTTGTATGACTCTTTTTGCTTCTGGATTTCGTCTTTCACTGCGAGGATGCCCAGATCCCGGTGGATGTTTTCGTTGCGAACATACCAAGGTGCCCCTGTGATAGTTCTCAGGATTTTTGATTGTGCGCGCTGTATGATGTCTATGTTGCTCCTGCTCGCGTTCCCCCGCAGCTGGGAGCCATACGTCCAGATTGGCTTTAGGACTGAATTGTACTGTAGTAACTTGTAGTCCAGGCACAGTGGCGATCGTGAGTTTATGATCCAGTGGAGGCTGCTGGCTTTCAGTTTTAGGTGCATCTTTTTGCATTCGATGTGCTTACGCCAGGTAAGTCGTCTATCAAGGTGAACGCCAAGGTACGTTACGTCGTTAGCTTGAGGGATCTGCATACCGTTTAGTAAAAGCGGAGGGCATGTTTGTCTATTAAGAGTAAACGTTATATGCTTACACTTTTGTTCGTTTATTTTAATGCGCCAGTCGGACAGCCACCTTTCCACTATTGTGAGATGATTAGCCAGTTGGGTTGTTGCCTGCGTTGGGCATCTGGAGCGACTAAGGATAGCGGTATCGTCGGCGAACGTTGACGCTTATAGAAGGCTTATTGGTCTGTATGATGACGGAATTGTGTGGTCTTTTCAAGGCTTCGGTATCATTATAATGATGGATTTCTTCCACTTTTTTGGGAAATAGCCAAGATTAATGATTCCATTAAATAGTTTGCAGACGACCTCTATAGCGCATTTTGGAAGTTCGATCAGCATCTTTGGGGTCAATAGGTCACCACCTGGAGCCTTTTTTTGGTTTTAGTCCTCTTATGACTTTTTCGATTTCGTTCGGCCGGAATGAAGGTGCGGCTGGCTGAGGGGAGGACTCTGGCTGAATTTCTGGCAGGAGGAATGAATTTGAGGCTGGGTTTGGCTGGAAGACACTTTGGAGATGAGTGGCGAATGTTTCAGCTCGGTCTTCGTCGCTGCGAGCCCAGCATCCCAAAGAGTTTCTTATCGGGGTGGTCGTTTCAATTGGGGCGCTAAGATTTGGGTGGGCCCTCCACAGGGGGTACTTTGTGCTTGTTGGCGAGAGATTCTGGATGTACCTCAGCTGTGCATTTTCTTCCTGTTGGTGAAGAGCCTGGTCGAGTGATCGGGTTGCTTCCTTAAGGCGTTGTTTTGAAGCTGGTGATCTGCTGTTTTGCCAATCACGACGCGTGCGCCTCTTTTCTCGCACAAGCTGTTCGATTTGCTGATTAGATTTGAAGTGTTTGCTTCGGTCTACATCTTTCCTATGAGGAGTAGAGATTTTAGCTGCCGCAACGAGTACTTCTTCCAGGGCGCTCGTAGTGTAGTCGATGTCCGATTCCATGTTAAATTCCGGGGCGAGTTCTATGTGGGCACTCACGTACTTTTTGTATTTTAGCCAGTTCGTTTTTGGCGACGTCAGGCTGAAGGGGTGTTCGGTTATTTCTGGGCTTTGGAGAAGCGTTAGAAGCACAGGCGAGTGGTCTGATGATAAGTCCGAGACTGCTTTGTCACTTATTAGATTGCTAGGTATGTTTTTTGTCACTGCAAAATCAATAAGGTCTGGTAGCTTTCGTGAGTCTGTTGGCCAGTATGTGGGGCTTCCAGGGGAAACGTAGTCCAGTTTATTTTTCACATTTATAATTGCATTGTACAATTGTCTTCCTTTGGGAGTCACTAGACGTGATCCCCAGTGCGTATGTTTGGCGTTGTATTCTCCTGCGGCTATAAATCGATCCCCAAGTGAATTGTAGAAGTCCATAAATTGTCCTTCCGAGATTGAGAAGCGAGGAGGGCAGTAAACGGCAGCGATTGAAAGGATTCCGTTGCTTGACTGAATTTGTATCGATGTGGCCTGCAAGAAGTTTGTTGCAAACCTTCTGTGAAAATGGTGTTTAATGCGTTCTCTGATTAGAGCTCCAGTTCCGACGTTGGCTTTCCCATCTGGATGATTTGTGCGGTAGATTGTGTAGCCTCTTATATGAAAGTTGTATTTGCTTGTAAGATGCGTTTCCACCAGTAGCATAACGTCAATATGGTTTTCGGTTAAGAATTTTGATAATTCTAGTTTATGCCGTGAGACACCATTGGCGTTCCACATTGATATTCGTAGCGCCTGCATAGATTATTTGGACTGTTGTGCTACGAGCAGCTGTATCACCATGTTCTGGTTTTGAACAAGCGTTTGCATGGTCGTTTTCATGAATGACATAAGCTCCATCATACTTTGTTGGAGGGTAAGCATCATAGTTTCCGTTTTGCTGTGTGGCTGTTCTGGGGCCTGTTGAGCGCTTTGAGAGTTAGGCTGAATTGGAATTTCCCTTCCAGATCGTAGAGCATCGGCGTAGGAGAAGCCGTTGGTGGTGTTTAGTGGACCGAATGAGGATCTCGCAGCTTTGGCGAAGAAGACGTCTGGCGTAGTTTTTGCTGCAATGTACGCATTCTGTTGACTTTGGTTGCGCGTTGCGGTCGCTTGACGCATGCGACTCTTCAACTCCTTATACACCATACATCCTCTATAGTTTGCTGTATGGCTGCCTCCGCAGTTTCCACATTTCTTCACGGTTCTGTCCTTGTTTGTAGTGCAGCAAGCGGACTTGTGGGCGTCCCCGCAGACTACACAGACAGCCCGAAGTGTGCAGTAAGACCTTGTGTGTCCATACTCTTGACAGTTAGTGCATTGCACTGGACCGTTGCGTTTATGTGGCTCTTCAGTGATTTTCCGATGCAAAAGATATTGCAGGTTGTAGATTGGGTGGACTTCGTTCTTCTTCAGCGACCTGCTTTCTGGCTCGAGCTCGACCTTGAAGAGGGGTTGTGGCTTTTATCTTTATTTAGAATGTAAATAACATTCTTGGCGGCGAAGCCCTTTTCTTTAAGGGCGGTTTTTATTTCCTCGGCGGTAACATCAGGTTCTATTCCCTTTACTACCACTTGTAGGCCCTTACTGCTTTTCAGCTGGTACGTGTAATAGTTTTTCTGTACAGTGTCCAGATATTTGGACACGATTCGGAAGTGCTCTTCAGACTTGGTTTGCACCTTTGTTTCATGGATGTTCCCTTTGATAAGCGGAACGACATGAAAGTTGTCACCGTTCCTGACCAACGACGCAATTTTGTTGACCAGGGCACTCGAGCTTTTTTCCCTAACATAGATTGGAGGGGGCTTGGGTTTTTTTTTGCAGTGTCTTGGGCGGTTGGTTTTCCTCAACCTCCGCCAGTAGGGCAAATCTGTTAGTAGTGGATCTGTCTGGTTCTTTATCGATATTCAGGACACGGTTAATTTTTGTTTTGTTGCCTGCCGGATTACTCTGCGGGCTAAGCTTGCGCTTAATTTGGATGTAGCGATCCATTCCAGTCTGTGTGGCCGTTACCTCTTTGGCACTTTCCGAGGTTTTTGTTTTTGTACTCGCTGTAGTCGTTGACGTCGCGGTACTTTGAGTTGCAGAGGTTTTCGCTGTTGTTGCAGAAGTTGTAGCGCTGCTAGTTGTTGGTGCGGAATTTGTTTCCGATATTGGAGGGGGGGTTTTACACTGCGAACTCCATGACGCGGGAGTCGGAGTGAGCAGAGCGGGTGAGCAAGACCGTGCCCTTTGGGTTTCAACGGTCAGTAAAGCCGGGTTGCTTATAATCGCCGATTTTTCCACTTCGGTATCGCGGGTTGAAAAGTAAGAGTAAAAGCCGTTTCTTTGGTTTACTGAACTTCTACCCTCGTTCTTTTGATCGTTGCTCAATGAGCTCATTGGCTCTTACTTTTTTTTTTTTGAACAATGCACTAGTTTTGGTTTAGCACATCACAACTGTTATAAAAAGCTTGTCTGTCGCTTTTAGTAAATTGTAGTTCAGCGTCTTTTCGCTTATATTGGGTTACCCCAGTTTTTTTTTTTTGATTAGCTGTATTTTTTAGTTTTCCCGGAGCTCGGACAAAGCACGTCCGCTCAGTTCGGTAGTTTATATACGACTCATATACGAATTGAAATTTGGAAGCCAAAACATTTTTACTCCGTCGTGCGAGCAGTCACACATACATAGGTTCACATTTTTGTTGACGGATACATGTAAAGAGTTCTAAAAATAGAATCGTATGCATGTGCCTTTCCCCCCTCACCAACAAGCTCGACGAAAAAAGTTGACCGTTTTGGGCCCTGATTTCCCATCTATGTACATATGTATTTACTTTATAATCTTTGCTGAAAGATATAACAGATCAGCTATGGACATGGGCAGATGTCTTATGCGGGAAACTAATTTAAATAGGCAGTTTTGGCCCGAAATTAGGATAGCAGTAGCTTATTTAAAGAACAGATCGAAATATTTTTCAGTATTAAGCCACTGGAAGTATGGTCGGGGTAGGCCAGTCTTTAATTTATATACATTAGTCGGCATATATATTTTGCTATTGGCGATGCTTCATTCTCTTTTTCAATTATTTCTTTATTTAAAGGAAAACAATTACTGATTTAATTTTTAATAGATATTAGTAACGTATTACTACCAAAAATAACAATTTTAATTTTTTTTATAATTTTATTTTATATTTTTTTTTAATTTAAACTAAAATAAACTAAATTCCATAGGTGGCATATGTATTTTGACATAGCTTTGTTTCACAATTAAATACAATATATTGTTATGTAAATTCAATTTAAACAAAAAATTAAAAAAAAAACAAGAAAGCTAACTTCGGGCGGAGCCGAAGTTGATATACCCTTGCAGTTAAAACCGGATATATATCGCAAACATCGGATAAAGGTGGCCAACCTTATGATTACATCATAATAAAACCAATTAATTACAATAAAAAATCTAAACAAGAAAGGAAAGCTAACTTCGGGCGGAGACGAAGTTTATATACCCTTGCAGCTAAAACCGGATATATATCGCAAACATCGGATATAGTTAGCCGATCCTTATGAAATTTGGTAGGTTGGATCAACTGACAAAAAATAGAATCTGTACTAAATTCCAGCTTTCTATCTTCAAAAACACGAAAGTTGGGTCATTTCCGATCGTTCAGTTATATGACAGCTATAGGATATAGTCGGCCAATCCCGGTCGGTCCGGCTTATATACTGCGTGCAAAGGAAAGAAGGGTGTGTGCAAAGTTTCAAGACGATAGCTTTAAAACTGAGAGACTAGTTTGCGTAGAAACAGACAGACGGACAGACGGACATGCTCATATCAACTCAGGAGGTGATCCTGATCAAGAATATATATACTTTATAGGGTCGGAGATGTCTCCTTCACTGCTTTGCACACTTTTGGACAAAATTATAATACCCTCTGCAAGGGTATAAAAATGCATCTAGAGGGCACCATATCTTTGGAATATTCATCCAAAGTGTAAATATCCAATTTTATACATTTATTTTAATGCTTCTATGTTTTTTCCCAAAAATTTTCCTATGGAAGTTTTTTGTTTTCTATTGAAATCAGAAGATCCAACCATTTTCCAATTTTGAAAGTTTTGTTTTAATTTTAAATATCCAGTAGATTTTGTTGTTATTACCTTGGAAATATAAATTATTATATTTTTATTATTTTTTGTGAAATGATGAAAGCAAAATGGGATTTTTTAAGGGCTAGAATAGCAAACTTTTTGGTGGAAATTTGGTCAGAACAGAAGTATAATGTCTATAATCTCTCAAGCTTTTTTGGTTGGCTTTTTAGTTTAACCAATTAATAGTATTATATAGAATACCCCTCCCACTGTTAGGGTATTAAGAATTCTACTCCAAGTCCTTCCAAGGCTTTTTGACTCTGTCTGTTGTATCTGCAAATTGAATTTTCGTTTTGCATTTTGTGCGATTTTCGGCAATTCATTAAGATCTCCCTCTCTCTTTGCCCCGACTGCTGTTGCACTTTCCACAAAATGCAAATTTCGGTGGCAAATCGCATCAAAGGGAATTATCCGGGCCGTACCGATTGATTCACTGCGGAGGACTCTGGACTCTGGTTTTAAGCTGCTCTCCAGTCTTGCATCCCTTCAGTTATGATTTATGGAAAGGCAACAGGTGAGACACGGACATAGCGAAAGGATGAAGGATTATGTGGGATGTGAGGGGATTTCACTCAAAAATGGTTAGAGTTGAATAACTTTAATGGAAATACTAAAATGGTTCTACTTATAATACCTTATATTAAAGAAAATAATAAATACCCCTTCTTCTTCTGGAAATGTAGGATTTTTTTTTGCGAAGGAGGAGGTAAACTTTTCGCACCTCTTCGAAAAACTGTCCTCCGTGACGTCAGAGTTGGCATGCAGAAAGGACACTGGCAACCGTTGAGCCCCACCCCGCTCCGTTCCCAGACGGGCAGGACTAAGGACCTATTGGGCATTTACAGAGCCGGGACATGCGAAAGGCACTTAGGGAGCAGCGTAGCTGATTAAAATGCGTTGAAGGAGCATAAAAAGCATTGAGTTGCATTTGCATTTATATTGTTTTGACCCCGGCATTATTATCATTTCTTTTCCGCCACTATCTCTCGCTCTCCGTCTCCGACTCCGTCGTCTTGCCACATTGTGGACACGTAGTTGGGCTTTCAGCTTCAGTTTGCAGGGCACAGTGCTCCTCCCGGCTGATCCTTGATTATGCCCCCGGCATTAAGCCAACTTTTGAGCTTGAGCTTTCCCAGCCGCCGTATTTTATGCCACTTTCTGCGGCCAAGACTTTGCGACTTCCGCAACCAGTTGTGGCAGGACGGTAGGAGGTTCAAAATAATGGCCATAAGCCAGGGGCCAGAGATAATGCGCAGAACTAAACGAGTCAACAGATGATTAGTTTCCTTTGCAAATAAAGGGTCCCACTCTCGGGCATCACATTACCTTTTAACACTCCCAACATCATTTGAAAACGTAGCAGTCGTAGGCCTTAGATGTCACAGTACATTCGTTCAACCATATTCGTTCGAAATGAACCACGTAAGAGTTTCTCCAAAAAAAAAAATTATGCAAAAAAATAATACAAACCATGATACAATTATATTATATATATTTGTATCATGATACAAACTACCTCTATTTTTTTTGTTAGATTTACCAAATCTCAAAGAGTGACTTCGTGAGTAACTGGATCCAAAAGCACTTTGGGGACCAGAATGGATCGTTCATTAGAAGTACTGACCATGTTGGCGGCGGGATTCAATTCAATAATCGACCTTTGCAGTCCATTAACGAAGATGGAGCTTACAACGACAATAATTCAAATATCATTGACTTATCAAAAGATTGCTGCGAGCACGATGAATGGGTGGAAGATATCATAACAATCGAAGATGATGAAGAGCTTGATATTACCAGGTGGATGGAAGAATTCGTTGACGTGGAAGACCGCAGCGAAATTACTCTAAGCAACATCGACGGGAACAGCCTCGATGATGATGAAGAACTTGATAGTACAAGGTGGATCGAAGATTTCGTTGACGTGGAAGACCGCAGCGAAAATACTCTAAGCCACATCGACGGGAACAGCCTCAATGATGATGATGAGGCAAGTCTTCAAGACGAGGACCATATCTATATAAGTAACGAGGCCAATCAGAACGAGGAGTCCAGCAACCAGAGTGAGCTCTACTATGCTGACTCGGGATACGAAGCCACCTCTGAGAATGAAAGCAAGAACTTCAATAGCAATGAAAGCGTGAACTCAAGCAATCAAAGCGAGTACAGCCCGGAAAACGAAAACAACTTGGACAATTTGACCAACAACAAAAAGAAGAACTCCATGAACGAGAACTCGAGTAACGAGAATATGTACTGGGCGAGAACTCAAACATTCAAAGCGATTACGACACGGAGAACGAGTTCGACTGGGAGCTCGTGACACTCGCGGAGTACTGGAGCAATTGGAAGACTAATTGCTAATTGGAAGACTAATTGGAGACTAACCTAGATATCCTTTACAGATGAACAATTCTGACTGGAATCAGAATGGAAGCGACTAGCATTTTGACCCGGAGTGATCTCGACTCTTGCATTAATCTCCATGAACACATTGATTGATAGGAAACGATGCTGCAGAAGACTCTGGGCATTAGCTACAATGATCATTCCCATAAATATAACACTCTCCTGAAGCAGACAGGCATCATCAGCTACAATAATGAAGACCTTACAAAAGCAGACGCCTATTAGTTACCATGATGGTTCCCATAAACAGAAGTATACTGTACCAAACTAGACACTCATTAGCTATAATAATTATTATCATAAATGGAAGACTGCACCAAAAAAACAAACTCCTTATATAGATGTATAGCTTCTTAAAGGCCGCAAGCTGGCAATACATGACAATAAATACAAATGAAAGCGGCAGTATTATTTTGTACATTTTCTTACACTTTTTAGTCGGTAGCTCTATGGGTCTTTCCTCCATTAAATCGGTTAGCTAGTGTCAGTTTACCAATGACACTTGATGGGTTTCGTGGGCTTCGTGAAGAGGCACACGATCTAATTTAAAAGTCCATACTCGAGCCGGAGCTTCTACGCTGGAATACGTCGAGGAATATGCTTTTATAGAGCTTTTATAGAATAAAGTGACTTCTGGGAAAATTCTGGAATAAAATGTACTCTTCTGCCACTAAGATTTCTGGAGACTCTGGCCAGGAGGGCTTCTTTTATTGGGATTTATTAGATTGGGATCCCTTCAACTGGAACTTCGTACCTTCGCTCCTTTCACATCAGGAATTGCAGGGACAATTACCTTTTAAAGTAGCCGATTAGCAGGTTCTTTCACATTTTAAACCTTCGCCTAGCCTTCGAAGTGGGGCTCTGAAAAGGTGTTTTAAAGGATTGCTTATCAGGAGTGTAAGTTTTTATACTGTAGCCAAGGATAGTAAGTAAGCTCTGACTGTAGTAAGGATATATTCGTTGGCGGAATAAATAAATAAATAACCATATTTTGTAATATAGACAAGGCTTTATGTTTTTATCTTATTGTGGAGCTTTATTAGGTAATCATTATAGGAAGCGAAGAGAAAGGCCATGCTATTGTCAAAACCCCAGAAGACCGCATGGATCTATCTATACATTGATCCGCCTCATCGGGCATCATATATTCCTTGAAAGTATCTTTTAGTCTTAGTATTCACTGTCCGAATCTCCACCAGAATCCATAGCTGAATCCTCCTCGTCAGAGAAAAATTCCTCATAGACGGACCTATCGTCTTCATTTGAATCATTTGAAGCAAAGCTTTGATCCTTGAACCAAACTAGCAACCAAATCCACTGGTAAAGACGTTCAAGCATCCAGAATTCTAGTTCACGAGCTGACTATTTAAAAGGTTAAAGAATATTATTCAAATTAAAGAATTTGTTTTTACTTTTTACTCACAAACATGTTAGAAGGATTATTCTTTATTGATTTTATACTTGACTCCCTTTTACTAGAACTTTCAGTAACTGGCCTAAACCCAGGTTTTTTTTTCTTACAGTTTTTCACATGGGCTGCTTGATCAAGATTTTTGTCCTTCATTATACCTACAATGATGGCCCCTCCAATACTATCATCTTATATTTTTTGATTTTTCAGGAAAAAAATAATCGATATCTTAAAGTACCATAAATTAGTAAAATTAGTTTTAAATTATTTTGAAAAAGTTTAAAAAGAAAAACACATGTCCTAAGTTAGATTTCCTTTCAAGGAAAATCAATAAAGTGTTTATTTTTAGTTCATTTTATTTGAAACCTATTTTCAACAAAAATATCACATCCTTCCAGGTAGCACTACTTGAGAAGGTCTTTCAGTCTAGAAATTCATGATTCGCTGTGGCAGCCACCCTCGCAGTTGCACTTCTTTTTTTATTTTATAAAAGTTATCATAAATCTATTAACGAAAACAAATGAATAAATATTGCCTTTAGTTTGTCTGAGTAATAGCAGAGTCACTATTTTTATTGTAGCTTTTGAGGTAGCTTTTAAATATTGGTTAAAAATTGTAACGAACAACATAGAGCTGGTGTTCTTTGCAAGCTAATAACACGGCACGCATTAAATTCCGGCTCTAGCTCGTCAGCGAATGGAGTGGTGTTCTTCAGCGGTTATAGCCTACAGGTGCTCATAGTTATCTGGGATAAATCAGTTTTATTTGCGTGCCAAAAACGAGCCAATTTCGGCCGGACAAGAGATAGCTTAACAAACGGACGGACAAGAACTAGGATAGTACTCTCACTTTGCGCACCCCGAGATGTAAAAGGGGTGTCTTCAGCCCACCCTACCATGGCCAGTGCGTTTTCCCAACGATCCTGCAACAGGCCCCTTTGAGTTTATGACCCTACGACGGCTCTGTGATCGGCATGGAGTTACAACAGGGTTTTCTACTCTTTCATTATAATGGCGTATTTATTAAACTTAAAAATGTACATCTCGTTTTGTTTACTTTTGTTTTCTTGAGTTAAAGCCTAAAAGATTACTTCATTTCTTAACAACTACTGTTTTACAAACTTCTATTACTTAGAACCAATGCTAATAATTTGTATTTGAATTTAGGAAGGATTTTTATACCCTTGCAGAGGGTATTATAATTTTGTCCAAAAGTGTGCAACGCAGTGAAGGAGACATCTCCGACCCTATAAAGTATATATATTCTTGATCAGGATCACCTCCTGAGTTGATATGAGCATGTCCGTCTGTCCGTCTGTCCGTCTGTCCGTCTGTCCGTCTGTCTGTCCGTCTGTCTGTCCGTCTGTCTGTCCGTCTGTCTGTCTGTTTCTACGCGAACTAGTCTCTCAGTTTTGAAGCTATCGTCTTGAAACTTTGCACACACCCTTCTTTCTTTTGCACGCAGTATATAAGTCGGAACGGCCCGGATCGGCCGACTATATCCTATAGCTGCCATATAACGGATTGATCGGAAATGGTATAACTTTGGTGTTTTTA
The DNA here is from genome assembly GCA_018153455.1 of Drosophila parabipectinata. Lineage (NCBI taxonomy): Eukaryota > Metazoa > Arthropoda > Insecta > Diptera > Drosophilidae > Drosophila > Drosophila parabipectinata. The sequence continues at coordinate 11,543,836 of JAECYA010000053.1, forward strand.
GAGTTAGAGAGTTCAAATTTTACAGGAAAGCTATTTTTGGCAAAACATTACGACATGCCAAATTTCATAAGGATCGGCCGACTATATCTTATAGCTGCCATATAACTGAACGATCGAAAATGACCCAACTTTCGTGTTTTTGAAGATAGAAAGCTGAAACTTAATACAGATTATATTTTTGGCCAGTTGATCCATCCTACCGAATTTCAATAGGATCGGCCGACTATATCCTATAGCTGCCATATAACTGAACGATCGGAAATGACCCAACTTTCGTGTTTTTGAAGATAGAAGTTTGGGACATTTTTTTTAGATTTTTTATTTTAGTTAATTGGTTTTATTATGATGTAATCATAAGGATCGGCCAACTATATCCGATGTTTGCGATATATATCCGGTTTTAGCTGCAAGGGTATATCAACTTCGGCTCCGCCCGAAGTTAGCTTTCCTTTCTTGTTTTTACGTATTATTTATATATTTATATTTTACTAAGTGTAATATTTATTATTAAATGCAAATATTTCTAATTAAACGTATGTGATGCAGTTTCTTATTCATTATATTCAAATGTTTTCTTTTTATTTTTAACTTTATCTTCTCCTTTTTTTTTCTTTAATAGTGCCTAATAGGTTAACTTTATTTTTAACGTATTCATTTCATTTCATTTCATTTGATTTCAAATTTCGGTTCTGAATCGAGATGACATGCATATGCAGACGATAAAGGTAAATATTGGGCAGACTTGGCTCACCTGATATACTCCACCGTTGAAAGCGCTTCCAAATATCGGAGGTGTCGTAAGAAGTCTGTAAATAAATGCAAGCCCAAAGCGACTCGCGAAGACTAAAACTTTCAGCACACACACCCACATCGAGACTTAACCGAATTTGTCTTATCGGCGTAGTTATTCAATTTCGCCCTCTTTCTAATTAAACTTCTTACTCGTTTTTAATCATCATCTTTTCTAACTTACATCACACCCGTTTTTGATCTATTCCTTTTTTTTTCTTTTTTTTTTTCTCCTTTTTTTTTTACAAATATACAAATTTAATTTTTACACAATTTTAGCATGTGGTTTTAACCTTTTTTTTTTTTTTTTTTTTTTTTTTTTACCGATTTAACTTTGTACCGACTTTAAATTTGCTAAACTAGGTTTTTAGATTATACTTTATAGTTAGATTAACTAATGACTTTATGTGGTTTTGATGATACTTGGCATGGACGACACCTTTGCCATCCTCGCGACGTTCCCTAATTTTGGGTATTTGTTTGGGAGCTAATCGCACGGAGTTCTTAGCTGTCTATCAGCAACGCGCAGACTAAACTAGCAGCGAGATTTCGTCTGCTCTTTTTCTTGTGTCTGACGATCACCCTACGAAAACAACACCGCAAACCAATTGATGCTGATATGGGCTGGGCTGGGATGATGGGCTGGGCGTAGATAATGTTGACTGGCGGAGTTCTGGATCTGGTCGGTATGGGTAATTTAGCTGCCCTCTTGGGGCAGGAATTAGCGTTCCTATGCTCGCCTCCTTCGGCTCCAAAGCTGGGGTTACTCGGCGATAGCTTCAACCAAAAAAATTTGTGGATGGATCTGGATCTGACGTACATCCGTGCCGGTCCAGAGTCTGATTCCAAAAGAAAGCACCAGATTCTCGATCTCAGTTTCTACAAGATGGCTTACTGCCAGGGCTAGACTTCTGCTACTCCTAAAACGCTAAAGTAAATGCAGTCCTGCCTAATCCCTACGTCTAATGTTGCCAATTTACCACCCGTACCGCCCGCTAGGTGGCACTAGTAAGCACAGGGTCTGCGGTTTTGAACCCCACTACAACACCCCCCCGCTAACATCAGACTTGGGGGTAAACCCAACAAGGCTGATCCCGCCAGGACTATTGCCGCAGATCCTTTGCATGGTAGCGTCCAACCAGCTTACCTTGCAGATCCTCAATATCGTAGTACGAATTTCCTAACTTCTGACGGACCCGTGCCTTTACAAAAGCAGGACCTAATTTGGCATTATATCCTGTCTGGAAACTACTTTGTTTAAAATTTCTCCGAAAAACTTCTTGCCCGATGGAGTAGGAAATCTCACGTGATCTAAGATTATAGCGATCTCTGTTAACACCATCTCGTTTTTCTGACAGCATAACTGCCTTATTATGAGCTAGCTCTAATGAGTCTGACTTAGTGAATGCTATTCCTCTGTCCTGTAATGATTGTAGCGACCTTAACAAAGCGTAGGTACCTCCAGATGTAACCATGTGTTGGCCAAACACCATATAGTAGGGCGATGTCCCGAGGGATGAGTGGGTAGCTGACCTGAGGGCGCAGCAAATGCTGCTTAGATTCACATCCCAATCTTTTTGGGTAGTATCTACATATGCACGTATAGCCGTTATTATTGATCTATTCACCCGCTCTGACGCATTTGCTTGAGGGGCATGAATGGCTGTGAGCTTATGGGTAATTCGGTGTTCCCTCAGCAACTTTTGAAACAATTCAGCCATAAATTGTGTGCCGTTATCCGAAACAATTAACTCTGGCACTCCGAACAAGTGGAACAATTCTTCTTTCATGTATTTCACTACGACAGTCGACTCCATTTTCTTTATGGCTTTTAAAAAAACAAATTTTGAAAAGTGATCTAGAACTATGAAAATTGCGATGTTTCCACTACGCGACCGCGGATATGGTCCCAGAAAATCGATGTATAAACGCTGAAAGAATCGTTGCGATTCTGGAGCTTTTCCCATGGGAGGTCTTAGAGGCCAGTTGGGAGCTTTTGTAGCCTTGCATGCATCGCAATTACTGACATAAGCCTTAACATCGCTCACCAAACCTGGCCAGTAATAGTAGCGGCGTACTCTTTCTAGCGTCTTATGCACGCCTCCATGAGCAGCAAGTGGGTGATCGTGTGCATTTTTCAGAACATTGCCCACCAGCTGTAATGGTACCCACAGTTTCCAGATATAGACATCATGAAGGGGCTCGCCTGTTGCGTGCTCTGAGCGTCGGTAAACCAAGTTATCCACAACCTTCAAGTCGGGAAGTTTCGCACTGTTGGCCCTGACACTGTCTACCAGGCTTAAATATTCTGGGCCTTGAAAATGTTTGGACGCCACATCCACCAGCAATCCATGCGAAGCATCAATACTCGCTATTTCGTCTTCGTTGACCCTTGACAGAGCATCTGGAACAACGTTAAGTGATCCTCGGCGATGCTCAATCTTAAATTTAAATCCCTGCAGTTTAAGAGCCCATCTCGCTAAACGGGAACTCAGGTCCGATTGGCCCATTAACCACTTTAGGGACGCATGGTCAGTAATTATTGTGAAATCCTGGCCTTCTACATAGGGACGAAATCTTTTCACGCCTACTATTGCTGCCAAACACTCCTGTTCAGTTACTGAATAGTTTCTTTGTGCCTTATTAAGTTTTTTAGAAACGAATGCGATCGGGTATTCGTCACCCTGATCCGTTTTCTGGACCAAAACTCCACCTACGCCACTTTTGCTGGCATCGCACTGGATGTAAAAGGGCTTAGTAAAATCTGGGCTTCGAAGGACGGGCGCAGTACATAACCTGCGCTTTAGCTCAATGAATGCCTGATGTCCTTTTTCGGTCATTGTGAATTTCCTTTTAGCTCTGAGTAAATCAGTAAGAGGAGCGGCTACAGTGGCAAAATTGTCAATGAATTTACGGTACCAACCCGCCATTCCGAGAAAACTTCTCATACTCTTCAAGGTTTTCGGCAGAGGAAACTTTTCAATCGCTGCCACTTTTTCAGGATCTGTGCGTATTTCGCCCTCCCCGATCACATGCCCTAAATATTTGACGTGCTGAACGCAGAAATGGCTTTTCTGAACATTAATTGTCAACCCGGCAGACCGGATGCAGTCCGCCACTGTCTTTAGAACCCTTATGTGGTTTTCAAATGTGTCCGAAACTAGAAGTAGATCGTCGAGGTAGATAAACACCTCATTTCGCAATGACGCCGGAATAACTTTGTCCATGAGTCGCGACATTGTTTGTCCTGCATTACACAAGCCAAACGGCATTACCTTAAATTGGTAAAGTGGGCGACCTGGGATCGTAAACGCAGTCTTATCCCTGGACGCTGGATCTAGCGGAATTTGCCAGAATGCATCCTTCAAGTCGAGACTGCTTATAAACATTGCTTTTGGCAAGCGACTCAGAATACCATCTATCTGTGGAAGCGGATACGCATCCTTCACGGTCACGGCGTTCACTTTCCTGCTGTCGAGGCAAAGTCTGACCTTACCAGGTTTCTGCACCAGAACCACTGGAGAGGACCAGGCGCTGTCTGATTCTTCTACAACCCCCAGTTCCAGCATTCGATCGACTTCACCATATAACAGCTTCTCTACAGCTGGCGATACGGGGAAATGCCTTTGCTTTATGGGCTTGGCTTCGCCCACATCGATATGATGCGATAAAAGATTCGTTTTGCCCAATCCAGCGGAGGCAAATGATGGAAACTGATCCACTACTCCCTGCAAGGTTTCCTTTTGGTCCTGGGTAAGATTGTGAGCACTTAGCTCCGAAATTTGGATATTTGGAGGTAGTAAGTCAAAGAGTTTCCAAAAATCTACGCCTAAGTAGAGGTTTTGTTTTAAAGATGGAACTATGTATAACTGAATCGCCTTACTCTGGCCGTTGTATTCTATATTTGTGTTTAATCGACCTATAATATTTTGCTTACTTCCATCTGCTGTAGAAACATTATTAAAGACTCTGTGGATAGGAACTTCGCTCCCCAGAACTTCCTGTGCAAACTGCCCCCCAATACAGCTCATAGATGCGCCCGTGTCCATAAGCCCTTTGATATTCCGATCCAGCATTTTTACAATAGTATACGGACGACCGTCGCCATTATTGCTGCGAAGCGCACACAAATCCTTGGTGACTTTCCAGAATCTTTTAATCTATTGGTATTCCGTGACTTATTTTTAGCATCAGGTTTTTTAAGATAAGCTTGTTTATTGGTAATGTTCCTAAAAATATTGATTTTCTGATGCCATCCCTCTACAGGACCAACATCAGTTTTGAATGAGTCCATGACAGGACTTATAGCTGCTCGCTTTCCGTATTTGTCGACTGAGTCCGTTGAACACACCGAGAACGAGCGGCTTGGGTGTTCAGCAGCTTGTTTTTTTGGCACTTTAGGCATGCCGGCTTATATGTGTTGCGTGCCCCACATCCGTAACAAAACACTTTACGAGGAGCCGTGCAATCCTGGTACCTGTGGCCCTCCTTCCTACAGTTCCAGCATATCAATGACATTGCTTCGATGACCCCCTCTTCGTCCTCAAATAATTCCGATTCAGACTCTTTATGCTCAACTTGAAGAAGTTCTGAGACGTTACTTTTGAATGGGGTACCCTTTTTATATATCTGATCCCGTTTTACTTCCTCTAGAAAGCATTCTCTCCTTCTACATATTTCGCGAAGCTTTGAGATCGACTCAGTTGGGATATTTAAAATTTCGTGTCTGATCTCAGCTCGCAAATTTCGACGTAAAATCTCTATTAAAGATTTATCCTCTAAAGGGCAGTCTAAGCTGTCCGTTAATTGAACCACGGCGTCATAAAACGAGTCGAAACTTTCTTTTTCTTTCTGTTTGCGATCCCGAATTAATTCTCGTATATCAACATCCGTTCTAGTATCCCTGAACTGCCGGCGAAGTGCGTCACACAATTCGGTCCACTTAACGGATGGCACCGATTTATGGTATCGCCAGTAAAAGTCATTGGCTTTACCCTCAAACAAAGCACTTGCGTTGCCACACATAACATCGAACTTTGAATCGAGAGTTTGACCGGTTAACGCGTGTACCCTATAAATAAAATTATCTACGCTAATGCCTCCTGGGTCTCCACTAAACCGAAGTTTCCATCCATTCATTATATGCGCCACCTTATCTGGCCTTTGTGAAAGTTCTGAGGCGCTTGACCGAGGAGAGATGTTAGCCTGCGCTTGTCTTTGCCCAACATTCACCTGGCCAGCATCTATGCCAAGAAGCTGATCAAGTGACGGACTTGGGTCTGTCGCCCCCTGAAATGGCTGGTGGGGAATTCTGGCGGTTAGGTTCGTCTGGATCATGAGGGACATTTTCTCTGTTAGTTGGGTTAGCAACTCGTGCTGCATACTTTTAACAGCATCTAATACCATACTTTGTACATCCTCACCCCTTCGCTCTTGACTCTGCCGTTCTTTCTCCATACTTTCTGATCCCCGACTTTCGCCTTCTGTTTGCGAACTTATAAGTTTCTGCCTTCTTGTATTTTGTGCAATAAAGCTATCCGATCTCGCAATAGGTTCCCCAGAGAAAGTCGCTTTGCAGGTAGGGCAAGTTTTCTTGCTCTTTAGATGTGTGCTCATACACTTCCTATGAAACCCGTGCCCACATTTCGTTTTGTATAACTCTTTGTCAGGAATTCGCGAATTGCATAAAATACAAAAATGAGATGATCCTCCAGCTTCTTCGTTATCTGAATGGTCTACACCCATATCCTATGATTATTATTATTTGTTGTTTTATTTCGAAACTATTGTTATTCAATTTGAAGATCTCGTACTTAGCGCTGCCACTTAAAACCACAATTCTGAATATTTAAAGATATAAATCACTAGATTATGTCCACAAAAAATATATATATTACGATAAAGAAATTAACTCCATGCCTAACCAAGAGCTGATTGTCGAAGGTCTTTCTTATATGTGAGAGGAAAAAGAAATTATCTGAAAAAATACGAGAAAAAGGCGCAGCAAAAAAAAATTAAAACTCATCAAGCGGCTACATAAGCGGCTTTACTTATGTGACCTTCGTAACAAGCGTGGCCAATCTCTACTATTATTAGTTATCTTTGAGATTGTACTTCCAAGCACTTCATACTTAGCCCCAATAAAGTTTCAATACTAAAAACTGCCTAAAGATTTGCTTCCGAATTTGCGGCCAGGCTCTTGCTCGCAAGCATAAGCTCTGTAATCCTGCATTCTCGACTTACTAGACCTTTAGCTACTTCACCTATTCCTCGCTAGTTCAAGCGCGGTTAGCCAAACTAATAATTGATCATAATTGGCCAAATCCAAAGCGCTTGCCTATTGTGGTTGAACACAATTAAAGGAGACTGCTGTATTAATTCTTTCTTCGTGGTGAGTTTTGTTTTTTCTTTCTGAAAATATAAAAACTGCATTCCAATGCGACTGAAAGTTGACACTGCTGACTAGGAAATTTATAGAAATGGAAATGAAAAGAAAGGTTTGTTTGTTTCGCTATTGAGTGAGCTTCACTGTACAGTCAAGCCCCACGTTGGGCGCCATGATTATTCAGATATTACTTATTATTATTCCTGTAACGAACAACATAGAGCTGGTGTTCTTTGCAAGCTAATAACACGGCACGCATTAAATTCCGGCTCTAGCTCGTCAGCGAATGGAGTGGTGTTCTTCAGCGGTTATAGCCTACAGGTGCTCATAGTTATCTGGGATAAATCAGTTTTATTTGCGTGCCAAAAACGAGCCAATTTCGGCCGGACAAGAGATAGCTTAACAAACGGACGGACAAGAACTAGGATAGTACTCTCACTTTGCGCACCCCGAGATGTAAAAGGGGTGTCTTCAGCCCACCCTACCATGGCCAGTGCGTTTTCCCAACGATCCTGCAACAGGCCCCTTTGAGTTTATGACCCTACGACGGCTCTGTGATCGGCATGGAGTTACAACAGGGTTTTCTACTCTTTCATTATAATGGCGTATTTATTAAACTTAAAAATGTACATCTCGTTTTGTTTACTTTTGTTTTCTTGAGTTAAAGCCTAAAAGATTACTTCATTTCTTAACAACTACTGTTTTACAAACTTCTATTACTTAGAACCAATGCTAATAATTTGTATTTGAATTTAGGAAGGATTTTTTTTACGTATTATTTATATATTTATATTTTACTAAGTGTAATATTTATTATTAAATGCAAATATTTCTAATTAAACGTATGTGATGCAGTTTCTTATTCATTATATTCAAATGTTTTCTTTTTATTTTTAACTTTATCTTCTCCTTTTTTTTTCTTTAATAGTGCCTAATAAGTTAACTTTATTTTTAACGTATTCATTTCATTTCATTTCATTTGATTTCAAATTTCGGTTCTGAATCGAGATGACATGCATATGCAGACGATAAAGGTAAATATTGGGCAGACTTGGCTCACCTGATATACTCCACCGTTGAAAGCGCTTCCAAATATCGGAGGTGTCGTAAGAAGTCTGTAAATAAATGCAAGCCCAAAGCGACTCGCGAAGACTAAAATTTTCAGCACACACACCCACATCGAGACTTAACCGAATTTGTCTTATCGGCGTAGTTATTCAATTTCGCCCTCTTTCTAATTCAACTTCTTACTCGTTTTTAATCATCATCTTTTCTAACTTACATCACACCCGTTTTTGATCTATTCCTTTTTTTTTTTCCTTTTTTTTTTTTTCTCCTTTTTTTTTTTTACAAATATACAAATTTAATTTTTACACAATTTTAGCATGTGGTTTTAACCTTTTTTTTTTTTTTTTTTTTTTTTTACCGATTTAACTTTGTACCGACTTTAAATTTGCTAAACTAGGTTTTTGGATTATACTTTATAGTTAGATTAACTAATGACTTTATGTGGTTTTGATGATACTTGGCATGGACGACACCTTTGCCATCCTCGCGACGTTCCCTAATTTTGGGTATTTGTTTGGGAGCTAATCGCACGGAGTTCTTAGCTGTCTATCAGCAACGCGCAGACTAAACTAGCAGCGAGATTTCGTCTGCTCTTTTTCTTGTGTCTGACGATCACCCTACGAAAACAACACCGCAAACCAATTGATGCTGATATGGGCTGGGCTGGGATGATGGGCTGGGCGTAGATAATGTTGACTGGCGGAGTTCTGGATCTGGTCGGTATGGGTAATTTAGCTGCCCTCTTGGGGCAGGAATTAGCGTTCCTATGCTCGCCTCCTTCGGCTCCAAAGCTGGGGTTACTCGGCGATAGCTTCAACCAAAAAAATTTGTGGATGGATCTGGATCTGACGTACATCCGTGCCGGTCCAGAGTCTGATTCCAAAAGAAAGCACCAGATTCTCGATCTCAGTTTCTACAAGATGGCTTACTGCCAGGGCTAGACTTCTGCTACTCCTAAAACGCTAAAGTAAATGCAGTCCTGCCTAATCCCTACGTCTAATGTTGCCAATTTACCACCCGTACCGCCCGCTAGGTGGCACTAGTAAGCACAGGGTCTGCGGTTTTGAACCCCACTACAAAATAATATAAAACTTTGATTGAAAGCTTTGCAACTGCATTACACAAGTAATTATGAAAAATTTAGTTTCCCTTTTAATTTTATTAAATGAAAATATATTTGCAAAGTACTTAATAAGACTTTACTTTACCAAAGGTCTTAATAGTTGCAGATTCCCTTAAGCTCTATTAGACAAGGCTCCCAGGAGGCAGAGAAGTTCTTTTTATACCCGGTACTCGTATAGTCTAGAGGCTATTGGGGGGGCCCATAGCCTAGTGGGTAGTGTAGGGTTCGAACCCCACTCATGGCAATCATGACCTCCAAAGTTTTTCGGCTTCATTATGCTTAGTGGTCTCTTTTTCGATGCTACTAAACATGTGAGGTTGAAAAACGGTATTCCCAGATATCGACAGGTGGCAGCCCCACCTCTGGGATAGGTTGCACCTGGCCAATCACCGGATCAACCGAATAAAAACCGATTAACGAAACTAATACAAGAAGAGAAGAAACCAACCACCCCCCCAACCCGTTGACGACCATTCGCATATCGAAACGGACACGAATTGGACAATGGAACGTGAGGACTTTAATGGAACCAACCAGACTGGCGCAGTTTGAAGGAGAAATGGAGAAAAAGCAGATCGCAATCGCAGGCATCAGTGAGATGAGGTGGAGAGGCACCGGGACAACAACAACATCAAGCGGCAATCTAGTGATGCACAGCGGGACCAATGATGGAGGCAGGAGCGGAGTCGGGATGTACATATGTGTCCAAACAGTACAAACAGGCACTAATTTCCTGGAGCCCAGTATCCGACAGAATCATCATTGCCAGATTCCGATGCAAAGCTAGACACATCACCATCGTGCAGTGCTATGCCCCAACAGAAGACGCCAGCGACGACATCAAAGACGACTTCTACAACGCCCTCACATCCTCACTCACTAGGATCGAAAGAGGTGACATAAAAATTCTCATGGGAGACTTCAATGCGAAAATCGGCCCCAACAACAACGGACTGGAAACAATCATGGGCCGACATGGTATTGGCACACGCAGCAATAATGGTGACAGGCTAATCGACTTATGTCAGACCTTCCAACTGGTTATTGGCGGCACTGTATTCCCCCACAAGGAAATCCATAAATACACATGGACCTCTCCAAATGGACATACTCGCAACCAAATCGACCACATCTGCATAAGTAGGAAATGGAGACGCTCGATGATGGATGTTAGAAATAGGAGAAGCGCGTCTATCGACAGTGACCACGAGCTGATAATCGGAGAGCTTTTAATCAAGCTCAGACGAAACAGCTGTCAACAGGACTGTCAAACACTGTCAACAGGACCACAAGAAGACCGCCTCCCATTAACGTACAACGGCTGAGTGACTCCAACCTATCCACCACCAACAAATGACAACACAACCGTTGAATCACTCATGGGAACAAACATGCAGTATACTGAGGAGCACCGCGGAGGAGATGCTTGGCACCCGACAACGCAGGCGCACGGATTGGATATCAGCGCACACTTGGGAACTTATCAGCAAACGGAACAGCCTAAAGTCGAAAGCAGATCATGACTGCAGAGCTCGCGACGAACACAAGGAGCTGTGCAAGATGGTGAAGAAAGCAGCACGTAACGACAAGAGGAAATTTCTGGACAGGCTCGCTGAAAATGCAGAAAGCGCAGCCAACTCGAACAACATGCGCTCACTGTACCAGATAATTAGTCAACTGACCGGAAGCTGCCATAAACGAACCCAACCAGGTGGGCGCATATAATGAATGTATGTTATGTATATGTTATGTATATAACATAAAGAAGGAATCATCCCCGACACAATAAAGTATGTATATTATGTACAAATATTCTAGATCAGCATCTGTCCGTCTTTCCGCCCGTTCGTAGCAACGCGTGGATCTCAGAGACTATAAGAGATAGAGCTATAGTATTTGGTATGGAGACTCCTTCAATACCCATGCATTTCAAGTTTGTTTCAAAATTTTGCCAAGCCTCCTCCCGCTCCTACCCTAGTCATCTCCTACCCTATAAAGTATATATATTCTTGATCAGGATCACCTTCTTAGTTGATATGAGCATATCCGTCTATCCGTCTGTCTGTCTGTTTCTACGCGAACTAGTCTCTCAATTTTAAAGCTATCGAATTAAAACTTTGCACAAACTTTGCACCCTTCTTTCTTTTGCACGCAGTATATAAGTCGGAACGGCCGAGTTCGGCCGACTATATCCCATAGCTGCCATATAACTGATTGATCGGAAATGGTTTAAATTTTGTTTTTTTTTAGAGTTAGAGAGTTCAAATTTGGCATGAGAGATATTTTTGGCAAAACATTACGACATTTCATTTCATTCATCGGCCAACTATATCCTATAGCTGCCATATAACTGAACGATCGGAAATAGTATTGGGTAGAAATATCAACTTTTGAAGATAAAAGCTTGGGACTTTTTTTAGATTTTTTATTTTAGTTCATTGGTTCTATTATGATCTAATCATAAGGATGGGCCAACTGTATCCGATGTTTGCGATATATATCCGGTTTTAGCTGTAAGGGTATATCAACTTCGGCTCCGCCCGAAGTTAGATTTCCTTTCTTGTTAATATTATATTTCATAATTGTGTATCGCTTATATATTTATTTAATTAATAAACACACAATATAAGTTAAGCTAGACTTTTAATTGACAGAGATAAGGTGACTATGACGTCATGGAAATCTATATAAAAGTACTTGCTAAACAAGTTCCTGCTGCTAATCAGCTTTTACGAATCTCCCACAACCTTTGACATCACATCCGTTACCTTCCGTCTGTGGGTTTTTTTTTGGATTCAGCGCCCCAATTCCGAAGAGAGCACACGCATGAAGACTGATCTTCTTATCGGCAAGCTCAAGCTCTAGGAGGATTTAAAAAGCCGGAGCCGAGATTCTCGCAGCATCAGTTAAAATTATTCCGGTGGCTATTCAAGACTTAAAAAACTTAAGCTAAACTTAAACTTAATAGTACGAAAATGGTCCAGCCGGTGGTGCTCTTGTCTCCGATGTGTTTTATTTGCGCCGCCTTGGGATCGGAGGAAGTAATACCCGCTTCGAGTGTTTTTATTTTGAAAATTAATTTAAATTCTATTTCACAGTCTTGTTATCTCACTAAGGAGCAGGAGGACGACTGCGCGGCGGTCTGTCATCCGATCGTGAAGCCCCTCCTGAGGTACTTTGAGAAGATTCAGGCCAAAGAATCGCAGTTCCAAAACGAATACTCAGAGTTGAAGAAAAAGTATACGGACTTGGAGGTAAGCCACTCGGAATTACAAAAGGATAAATCGGACTTGCAAAATAGGGTGATTGAAGTCGAAAATCTAAAATCTCAAATTGGTTCAAAAAATTTGGAAATCAAATTTCTAAAAGATAAAATTAGTGAATTAAATAAAACAAATGAACTTGCTACAAAAATACTTCGCGACGACATTGCTAAATTGGGCGAAATAGTAAAGAATATAAATTTTGATAATGGAACAGCCAGTCCATCACCAACCAGGACAGTCCAGCAACAACCTCCACCATCCAAAGGTAAGTTGGCAGAACCCAAGAATGTGAAAAATAAAACATCGAATTCATTAGCTATTCCAGATCGGTGTCCGCAAAGCCAAAATGAAACTGAGATCATCCAAGAAATCCAAATTCCAGGTTCAGATCCGTTTAAAGTGGTCTGTTACTCAAATAAGTGGATTGGTTCTGGTTGGATGATTGTTTATAAACATTGCACAGTGGCCGGATTGACAGATTTTTTTGCATAAAATCCAAAAATAACCCTACAGTGCTGTAACTTGGCACAATTGATGATAAAATCACCACAAGGATATAGCCAAAATTTGAATTCGATATGACCACGCCCACACCTACCGCCCCAATTCCATTAATTTGAACAAAAACCATGTACGCATGAATATTATTAAAAGACATTTTATATATTTTATTTTTGTTTTTAATGTTAAAACTTAATATTATTCGTAGTAGTTATATTATTTCTACGTCCAGTTCCAATGAAAAAGAATCATTCGAATCGGAGCTTGAGTCGCTGTGTTCAGCTTCAGTTGTACTTTCGCTTGACAAATTTAAAAGAACTGTAGGACTTTCCAAAAGTTCGATTACATCATGTGGGAGAATTTTTGTTTTGATTTTGCATAGTCTTTTGTTCAGATAAAGGCTGGACAATAAAGGACAATCAGAGGAGTCCGTGGACCTATGTATATTGAAGGATGGACCTATAGAGAAGCTATATTTCTATTGTATTTAGCTATATTTTGGCTAAAATATATGTTGAAATTCTTGACTTTTTTCAAAATGTTGCTTTTAGCTTCCGAGTCAAGATTTTTTATGCACAGTTTTTCCAAAATGTAATCAGATACAGCGTCTTTGTTTTTGTTGCTGCGGAGCCAAACCCCAAAAAGTGTGCAGTGGCTGAATTCGACCTTGTCTTTAATCGACAACGATAGGAAATGGAGCAAAAAGGAGCAAAAGTTTTTAATAAGATTATCAAGAACAAATATAGATTAATACTTCTGCAAACTCAAATGGTGACAGAAAGTGACAGAAAATTAGTTATACTCCATAATGCACAGACACTTTTAATACAAATGAACTATTTTAAGACATCACGAAAACAATTCACAGAAAAAACACGTAACGCTGATAACAAATTGGTTTCATTAAACTATATTTTACATACCACAAATAACATTTTCCATTTTGTTTCGTTAAAATTGGTGCCCGTATTACAAATTGCGGAAAGTTCAAAGTCTGTGTACAGCTTTCCGCCTTTTTGTTTGCGATAACCTGCTGATCTGTTAATGAACTTTGCAGCCCTGGTAGAAGCTCAGGGATGCAGATATTTAAATAAAATTAATGGTTTATATATAGTTGGAGAAGCTACTTTAAGAATCCATTGACCATATACGTTTGTTTTGTCATGAATATTTGGATTTTATGCAAAAAAATCGGTCAATCCGGCCACTGTGCATTGGGGTAAAACAAATTATTCTAATCGCACGTATGAGGAATTTGAAAGAGGAATCAAAGATGTCGAGACGCAGTTGGAGAGTAATTACTTTATTGGACTCGAACGATTGCACCTCCTGACATCAGAAACTCTTATGAGTTAAGAATGAGTCCTGACACATGCGACAACTTTGTCGTTGGGAATCGAAGCGAAGGCTACATGGTGAAAGATACCAAAGGGTGTACTGGACCTATATTGCCGAACCTTACGAAATTCAAGTTTTCCACCTGGGATCGAGATGAGGATGGATATCCCGATCGTAATTTGGCAAAGGAAATAGGCTATGGCTGGTGGAACAAACCTCGGTATGTATTCTGTTTTTGCTTTATATTTTCTTTTATCTCCAAAAAGAAACTTGTAATTAATTTAACAAATATAAAATAAACCTTTTTTTTAATTAATTTTCATTTAATAGAAGTGCTAAGTACTTCACTGCGCTTAGTATGATGATCCGAAGAAAGGATTAAAAAAGAAAACGGCGATTCTTAGGAAATGGGAAAAATTATACAAAAATGCATCGAATAAGTTGTGTTATTATTAATTTATGTTTTTACATACATACAAACATATATATTTAATATAAATGTATAAATGTAATATTTAATTGTAATTTTTGTTAATTAAAAAGAAAAAGTGTCCATTATCAAAAATAAATATATTTAATAAGGATACACATTCCACAATAACATTATCCTCTTAAAAGTGAAAAAACCTTAAAGAAACATAATAAAATAAGAAAATAAATAAAATAGGAAAAAGCATTTTTTATTTTAAAATAAACTAGAAACCAGAACCGAAAGCTAACTTGATATACCCTTGCAGTTGAAGTTGATATACCCTTGCAATTATAACCGGATATATATCGCAAACATCGGATATAGTTGGCCGATCCTTATGAGAATATGATAATATAACCCAATTTATTATAATATTAAATCTAAAAAAAGTTCCAAACTTCTATCTTCAAAAGTACCAAAGTTGGTATTTCTACCAAAAACCATTTCCGATCATTCAGTTATATTGCAGCTATAAGATATAGTCGGCCGTAGTAGTATAGTAATCCTTGTGATTTGGCGTGTCGTAATGTTTTACGACATAGCTCAAAGATAGCTCTCGTGTCAAATTTGAGCTCTCTAACTCTAAAAACACAAAAGTTAAACCATTTCCGATCAATCAGTTATATGGCATCTATAGCATATAGTCGGCCGATCCGGGTCCGATCCGTTCCGGACTTATATACTGCGTGCAAAGGAAAGAAGGATGTGTGCAAAGTTTCAAGACGATAGCTTTTAAACTGAGAGACTAGTTCGCGTAGAAACGGACAGACAGACAGACAGACGGACAGACGGACATGCTCATATCAACTCAGGAGGTGATCCTGATCAAGAATATATATACTTTATAGGGTCGGAGATGTCTCCTTCACTGCGTTGCACACTTTTGGACAAAATTATAATACCCTCTGCAAGGGAAAAAAAAGAAACAATACTATAAACCTTTTCATTAACAACAGAAGTAGATTTTTTCCTAAGTTTGACATTTTTGGCTGGACACAATAATAGGTGTAAGAAACTAAACGTTTGAACTAAATGGATATTTCACTATTTTTGATCTTTTTGTACATTAAGTTGAGTATGTAGCAGTTAGTAGCCGGTATACTCGCCATAATTTTTGAGAACTTTCTCCATTCGTCTTGGCATGGATGATATCAGCTTGCGACAAGTTCCAACTGGGATGGAGTACCATGCTCTTTGGACAATATCCCAAAGTCAGTTTTTATTTTGACAAGAAGACTTTCCTACCTCTCTTTTGAGTTCACCCCAGATTTTTCGATGGGATTAAGGTCAGGGGATTGACTCGACCTTCAAGAACATCAAGAACTTCATTGACTTCAAGAACATCCACATTTTGCTCACGAAACCACTCCCTGACTAGTAGAGAGGCGTGTTTTGGGTCGTTATCCAGCTGGAACTTCCATAAAATTGGCATATTATCCTCAGCATATGGCAGAATCACTGTCTCCAATAAGTCTCTGTATACGAATCTGTCCATTATTCCATCAATGCGATGAATCGGACCAACACCATTCCATGAAAAGCAGCCCCATACCATTGGGCTACCACCTCCATGTTTTACAGTCTTACAGGTGTACTTTTTTAAAAATAAATTTATTTTGGTTTTGTCACTCCAGAGAATGTTATGCCATTTTTTCTCACCCTCCGGTCCTGACCAGGCTTTACGATTTAGAGCAAATTGTTTCCTCATCTTTTTTATTTTTCGGCCGAAGCAAAGGAACTTTGCGGGCAATTCTACCTGATAGGTTTGCCATTGCCAAACGTCGTCGAACGGTCCGTGATGACACAATATTTCCAATTTTGTTGGAAATCGTCCAGGAAGACTTGAAGAAGAAGGTCTCGTTTAACCACCTGAACCATGCGATCATCGGCCCTAGATGATGTTTTTCTGGGTGCTCCCCGAGTTTCACCTACTTTTTTCGGTTTTAACGCATTGGTTACAAAATTCTGATATCGTTTCATTTAATCAGCAATCGATTTATATGTTTTTCCTTCATCTCGGAGTCGTCGAATGAGCTTCCTCTCTTCCGCACTGCAATGTCTCCCACGGCCCATCTAATGCAATTTTAGTGATGGTTGAGTCCCCATTTAGTTAAATTATCGTAATACCGTACCTTCTGCAACCAATCAATTATCCTTAGTAGCTTTAGATTAAAGTTTTGCTCGACACACCTATTTTATTGTCCAGGCGAATTTGCCGTCTGAGCAATAAAATATCCACAATTTTCTTCAGAGAGCTTCTGACTTCCGGAAATTCACCAAAAATTGATCGTTACAGTGTGACCATAATAAAAAGTATATTTTTCCCATAATATGTTATGTTTATATTAATTAAAATCGATATCCTCAAAAAAAAAATTCACACCTATTATTTTGTCCATTCGTCAGTGGGAAAAATGCAAACTTTAAAAACACTATTATCATACAGCTGTGTAAATAATTTATGTATAAAACAAATGGCATTCTGCAAAAAAGGATCCAATTTACTTACTAGTTTTTGTAGATGACTTTTATAATTTGTTGCAAAGACTTATGAATGAATTTTCTCAGCAGATTCCAAAACTGCTATAACGAAACTCATTTCAAATATGCTTTAAGAGTATTAAAATTTTATAAACGATAAAAAACTTAAAACTGACTTATTGTGATAATTTAAATAATGATATTCTAGACTGTATGGTAGATTCTGATTTGGCAGGAGATTGTGTTGATAGAAAATCAACGACTGGTTTTGTTATAAGGTTCCACGGAAACTCAATTTTCTGGAAGACAAGAAAACAAAATTCAATTGTAAAATGTTCAGCTTTTGCTGAATACACTGCTATGCAAGAAGCTGTAACTGAAATATTATTTACTAGAAATTTATTAATTTAATATAAAGAAAAATTCAGCCAACCCATAAAAATTTACGAAGATAATACAAGAGCAATCGCTATAGCTAAATTCGGTTAATTTACAAAAAAATCGAAACATTGAAGTTTAGTATCATTACATAAATGAGAGTTATAATAAAGGCTTTGATCCTAAATGCGTAGAGCCTTTTTTTGTAGTGGACTGTATGTTTTATTGTTCTTGCTTGTTTCGCTGTCTTATTGGTACTGAAGAAAATTGGCAATGTTGCCATATGTGATGCTTATTTATAGTGTGTACACATTGTTTTTATCTTAAGTCAAAAATATAAAGATGGCAAAACTTAATTACTAAGCGATAGTTTCCAAACATCCCGGCCCACCCTGAAACACGGTTTCTGAATGGGGTAGTTCTGCAATTTTCGTTATTGGCCGGGTCAATTCTCCTGTTGCCATCTTGAGCC
Organism: Drosophila parabipectinata; assembly: GCA_018153455.1. NCBI lineage: Eukaryota > Metazoa > Arthropoda > Insecta > Diptera > Drosophilidae > Drosophila > Drosophila parabipectinata. Next base: position 11,562,109 of record JAECYA010000053.1, read on the forward strand.
TTACTGCTCGCACAACGTTGTCCTTTCCTGGGTAGGTTTCGATCACCCTCGCCAGGTGCCATGATGCTGGTGGTGTGTTGGACTCCTTGACGAGCACAACGCTGCCGATCTTGATGTTGGGGGTTTCCTTGGTCCACTTTGGTCGCTGCTGAAGACTAGTCAGGTACTCCTGGTGCCATTGTTTCCAGAAGCCTTGGTACATCGATTGGATACTCTGCCAGTATCCCAAACGGCCCACAGGAATGTGGCCAAGATCCGCCTCCGGGATCGTCGTAAATGGTCGCCCGATCAGGAAATGGGCTGGTGACAGATAGTTGCTATCTGTATCCGACGTGTAGCATAAGGGTCGCGAGTTGACCACCGCACTGATCTGCGCCAGCAAGGTGCGCATTTGCTCATGTGTTAGTGTGCTGCTGCCAATGACTCGTCGAAGATGCAGTTTAACACATCGAACTGCTGATTCCCACTTTCCTCCCCAATGTGGAGCACGAGGTGGGATGAAGGTCCATTGGATACCTTCGTCTGCTAGTGAGTTCGCTACGTGATCCTTGTGTTGTGTTGAGTTCAGTAGCTGCTGCATTTCATCCAGGGATCGCCTTGCTCCGATGAAAATTGTTCCGTTGTCGCTGTACATGCGTGTACATTTGCCTCGTAGTGAGAAAAATCGTCTCAATGCCGCCAGAAATGTTTCCGTGGATAAGTCGGTGGCGAGTTCTAGATGGATCGCCGATGTAACCATACATACAAATAGGCATATGTATCCCTTGCTGATGAAGAAGAATTGGTCCTGCATAGTCGCATCCAGTGTTTACGAATGGCACTGCTTGCGTTATACGTACGCTGGGTAGATCTGCCATATGTTGATGCATTGTATGTTGTCTCTGTCGAAAGCACGCCAAACAGTTGTGTGTGATTTTGCGTATCAGGTTCCGTGCGCCGAAAATCCAATATCGTTGCCGAACAATGACGAAGAGAGATGAGACTCCAGGATGCAGGTTGACTCGGTGCTCATGTTCTATTATTAGGAGTGTGATCCGATGAGCCTTTGGAAGCAAAATGGGATGTTTTGCCTCTGCCGACAACTGTGAGTGTTGGATTCGTCCTCCCACTCTGAGCAGGTTGTCCTTGTCGATGAACGGTGATAGCTTTACCAATTTTGATGGTTTTCCTAGAGGCTTGTTAGCGAGTAGTATCTGGAAGTCCTGTTGAAAACCAGCTTGAGCGTGTTGCAGCCATCGGATTCTTGCCGACTTGATCTCGTCGAAGGTGAGAGCAGTTGATGTTCGTTTTGAAGACGGGTGTTTCATGCGATGAATGAATCGCAAAACATAACCGAGCGTGTGTATAAGCTTCAGCCAAGATGAGTTGCGATTTAGAAGCTTATCCAAAGGATTGTCCGTTGTGACAATTACCTGCGTAGCAAGGCAGTTAGCTTTGATCTCACTTTGTATGCGTTTGTCTAAAAGTGAAGAACAGTTGTGAGAATTGTTCAACTTTACCAAAAATTGATCCTGGTCCCTCAGCCATGACGGACCCTTCCACCACAATTGGAAGTCAATGAGCTCGGATACTCCCAAGCTTTGGGATGCACAATCCGCTGGGTTCGATTTTGAGTCCACATGCCGCCATGCATGCTTAGGTATGGTTTCCAAGATCTCGGCGGTGCGGTTCCCAACAAACGTTTTTAGTTGGGCTGGTTAGTACGCTAGCCATGAAAGGACTATTGTGGAGTCGCTCCACCCATAGATAGTCAAATCCTTGTGTTTTAATCCAGCCTTGATGGATTGCAAATGTTGGCTTAGAAGAAGTGCACCGCACAGTTCCAGGCGTGGCAGAGATTGTTGTTTTAAAGGTGCCACCCTTGTTTTTGCTGCAAGTATGGCTACCGAAATGGTTCCATCGTCCTTAACCATTCGGCTGTACACTACGGCTGAGTATGCTTTCGTGGATGCGTCTGAAAATCCGTGCAATTCGATCTTGTCGGTGTCGCTCTCGACCAAGCGTGGTATCTGGAGTTGTGATAGGTTTTCTAAATCTGCTCGCCATTTGAGCCACTTGTCGGCTAACTTTTTCGGTAGTTCATCGTCCCAATTCAAATTCAACAGCCAGAGTCTTTGAAATAGTAGTTTGAATTGAACTACGGTTGGTGCTAATAGACCGAGAGGGTCGAATATGCGTGACACATCCGACAGCACTTGCCTCTTGGTGCAGCATGGACTCTTTGCTAGATTCACATTGTACGACAATGTGTCCTTCTTAGGGTGCCAATGCAGCCCTAGAACCTTTACTGATGAGTGTGAGGAATCCGTGTTATCCTCCGATACAATATATTTGGTATTCGATACCCATTTCCCGAGCTCTAGCTTAGCACAGGACATCAGTTGGACGAGTTCGTCCCGATTGCGTTGCAGCTCATCCTCACTATTGGATCCAGTGAGAACGTCATCCACATAGAAGTCTTCCATCAAGATTTTTGCCGCAGTTGGAAACTCCTTCTGGTGGTCAGCAGCCAGTTGTTCCAGTACTCGAACTGCTAGGAATGGTGCGCATGATGTTCCGAAGACTACTTTGAGTTTCCGACCCAATACAGGATGATGAGGTAGATAGAAACTCCTTTCGTTGGGAATTTCGCTCGGTGAGATTTCTCGCATGTGTCCTAGACCTTGAATTCCCTCATGAAGTTTACGTAATCCTTACGTAGCTGACGATTTTGTGATAAACGGCGTTCAACCGATTTGAACCGCTGTAAGGCTCCTTGAAGGGTATCTGCAAATTCAGGATCTGATGATGTAAAAGGAAGCTCCACGATGTATTTGCCATTATCGTCCCGAGCGTGGGTGTTGAGAAAGTGCTCCTCGACCTCTTTGTCCTCAGGTTGAACTTCTGCCTTGCGATGAATGCTTTCCAGCTCCCAGAATCGTCTGAGAGTGGCGTCAATGTCGACTGTTGTTGTGAGGGCCATAGTGTTGCTCGCCCGTGGTGCAAACAGTGATGTGATCACCCATCCAAAAATTGATGAAATAGCGATTAGCTTGCCTTTGTTGTCAAATATCTTTCTCCCAGTAATAGCACTCCAAACATGCTCGCTGCCCAAAAGAATTTCGACTGGGCCACTTGTACTGAATTGTGAATCTGCTAGTTGTAGATCGTTGAAGACTTGTAGTGCAGACGCGTCGATGCTCTGCCTTTCCAATGATGAGGTGATCTTTCCAAGCACGTGAGCCTGGACTACCAGTTGATCCTCTGATATACGGGATTGGATGCGTAGGGTGCTGCATCCTCTTGTTGTGTCTGCTTTAATCGATAAAATTCCAGTGACCAATATGCGGGATGGCGTACGAGCCAAACCAAGTGCGTGTATACAGCGTTCAGATACATACGACAGTTCTGAGCCTGTGTCCAAAAGGAGTCGGCATGCTACCAAATCCCCGTTAGCGTTTTGAACGTTGACCATAGCCGTGGGCAGGGTGCTTCTGTTCCATCCATTTGATTGCGTTGCACTTGCAGTGCCTTGTGCACATACAATTGCTGCGGAGCCTTCTGTTTGTGCTATATGACTAATAGTCACCGGTGAGATGTGCGCGTTGGGATCACCAGTTTGAGCGATTGTGCCAATTGCGTGTTGCGTACCTTGCAGATGCAATAGAGTATGGTGCTGAGCTTTACATTGTCTGCAATTGAACGTTGACTTGCATCTTCTGACCCCATGACCTGGCTTCAGGCAATTGTAGCATAGCGATTTCTCCTTGGCAAACGAGATTCTCTAACCTGCAGACATACCCAAAAATTGTGGACAGCCATACAGACGATGTTCTGTAGAATAGCATTTGCTGCACTTGTTTCCATCAAGCGCAACCAACGAATGTGTGACCTTCCTTGTTTTGTCACCAATAGAGGCTGCCGTTTTCCCTCCAGTTGTTTCGCGTTTGCTTAGCTCTAGCTCCTCGCAACGCGCATCCAAGAATTTGAAGAATTCCTCTAGTGTGGGTGAGTCTGACTCCACACTGCGCTCGATCCATCTACGTCGAGTATCTGCGTCCAGTTTTTCCAGCGCCAGGTAGATGATCCAACAGTCTCGTCCTGTTTCCTCAATGGCATCCAAACCACGCACGATTTCGTTAGCGCCGTCTGACACCTTCCGCAAGGTTGCTGCATCAGACTTTGTTGTTGTTGGCAGTTTCATAAACTGCTCCATAAATGAATTCACGATGTGCCGTGGACGATTATATCTTTCGTTCAATCGCTCCCACGCTGTGTTGTAAGCTGCATCCGTAATATTTAGATGTCGCACCAAGTTAGCAGCTTCGTCGATTAGAAGGGATTTCAGATGATGAAATTTGTGCGCATTTGTCAAATTTGCCTTGTTGTGAATTGTGCTCTCGTAAATGTCTTTGAAAGCTGGCCACTCAGAAGGCCACTCAGAATCGAATGAATTCCTTCCATGTTGTGTTGAGATGCTCCAGCCGCGAAGACACCTCCGCCGGTGTGGCGTTTGATTGGTGCGCGTCCTCAGCCCAAGCCAAGCTCCGTGTGATATTGGCCTTGAGTCTGGCGCGTCCCTTCACCAATGCTTTTAATTGCTCCATTGAAGAACAATTACCGTGAGAACCAATGCACAGAAAACAACAAAAACATCCGGCTCGAAGGACAAAACAATGATCCTAAATGCGTAGAGCCTTTTTTTGTAGTGGACTGTATGTTTTATTGTTCTTGCTTGTTTCGCTGTCTTATTGGTACTAAAAGAAAATTGGCAATGTTACCATATGTGATGCTTATTTCTAGTGTGTACACATTGTTTTTATCTTAAGTCAAAAATATAAAGATGGCAAAACTTAATTACTAAGCGATAGTTTCCAAACAGGCTTAATCGATATTGTAAAAGTAGATTCAGATAAAAATTTTGCAAAAATATTAACCAAAAGCCTATGTAAAAATTAAAAACAATCGCAAAAATTATTGTAACATATTATATTAAAATATAAGTCAAACACAGTCAAATATATAAGTATATTATTGTAAAATATTATAAGTCAAACTGTAAGAAGTTAATGGTAAAAAAATGAAGTACAAGTGAAGTAAATCAAAAAGTATTTTAGATTATACATTTAAAGAGGCGTGTGGAATTGTAAAAACATAATAATCTAGAGTAACTTATATTTAAGCAAAGATTATAAAGTACATACAGTGGGTCGCAGCTTATTTCGTGCAGGTGATTAAAAAATGTTTAAGTCGTTATTGCCGCTAAACAAATGGGGATATTTCAAAAATTTAAACGCAATATTTTCATTTGGGATATTAACATATTTAATAACTAAAAAATAAATTCATAAACATAAAAACAAAAAAAGTTACATACCAAAAACCAAATTAACAGTCATTTTACAGGCCGCAGCTTATTCGTGCAGCATATTTATAGACCAAAAATATTAAATTTAAAGCCAAACTCTAAATTTTTTTTGGCTTTTTAGTATTATATAACTTTAAGTATTTATATAATCTCCATCTCGGGGATTGGTCACTCTAAATGCAAAAGATTACGGGGAAAAACTAAAATGGAACCACGTACAACAATAGAGCAGCGAGAACTCGTCCTGCACCACTTCAAAAGTGGCAAAAGTCAACGTGCCATTGCTGAGGTCGTATCCTTAAGTCCTAGTACTGTACAGTACATCATCCAGCGATTTGTTCGGGAGAATAGGATAGAGGATAAGGGCCGAAATGCGCCAAACAAAATTTTTACCGAACACGAGGAGCGCCGGATAATACGAAAAATTAAGGAGAACCCGAAATTATCCGCCCCAAAAATTTTGTCGGAAGTTGCCCATGAAATGGGCAAAACGTGCAGTGCTGATACGGTGCGCCGCGTGCTACACGATCACAACTTTAATGGTCGTGTAGCACGAAAAAAGCCCTTTATTAGCAAGAAAAATATAGCGGCTCGGCTAAAATTTTCGAAGGAGCATCTCCTTCATCCCATTTCCTTTTGGGATGACGTTATATTCGCGGACGAATCCAAATTCAATCTGTTTGGATCGGATGGGAGACAATATGTTTGGCGGCGACCGAATACGGAGCTCGACACTAAGCATCTAAAAGCTACGGTGAAGCATGGCGGAGGTAACGTTATGGTTTGGGCCTGTATGGCAGCCTCAGGAGTAGGAAACCTTGTTTTCATCGACGGCATTATGGATGCCAAAATGTATTTGGCTCTCCTAAAGGACAATCTGCTTCAAAGTGCTGATAAGTTGGGCATAAGGGACCGATTTAGATTCTATCAGGATAATGATCCGAAGCATTCAGCCAGCATTGTGAAGACTTGGCTCGTCTGGAATTGTCCCCACGTGGTTATAACACCAGCCCAATCCCCAGACTTAAACGTTATAGAGAATTTGTGGGAAATATTGGACCAGGCTATACGTAAAAGGAAGATTTCCAATAAAAATGAATTGAAAACGGCGCTGTTGGAAGAATGGGGAAAAATTTCCGGGGAAACGACGAAAAAATTGGTTTCTTCAATGCGAACCCGACTGACGGCTGTCCAGAACCATAAGGGAGGACACACTAAATATTAAGTTATAAAATAAGAGTTTTATGTTAAGTCTAATTAAGTGCACGAAATAAGCTGCGGCCTTGAAAATGACTGTGATTTTGTTTTTGTTACGTTATTCTTTTCTTTTTATGTTTACGAAGTTTTTTTTAGTTATTAAATATGTTAATATCTCAAATGAAAATATTGCGTTTAAATTTTTGATATATCCCTGTTCGTTTAGCGGCAATAACGACTTAAACATTTTTTTATCACCTGCACGAAATAAGCTGCGAAAGTCCCAAGCTTTTATCTTCAAAAGTTGATATTTCTACCAAATACTATTTCCGATCGTTCAGTTATATGGCAGCTATAGGATATAGTCGTCCGATCCTAATGAAATTTGATAGGTTGGATCAACTGACCAAAGATATAATCTGTACTAAGTTCCAGCTTTCTATCTTTTAAAACACGAAAGTTGGGTCATTTTCGATCGTTCAGTTATATGGCAGCTATAAGATATAGTCGGCCGATCCTTATGAAATTTGGCATGTCGTAATATTTTGCCAAAAATAGCTCTTGTGTCAAATTTGAACTCTCTAATTCTAAAAACACCAAAGTTATACCATTTCCGATCAATCAGTTATATGGCAGCTATAGGACAAAGTTTTTTTAAAACTTATATTAATTGTCTTAAAAAGAAAAAAAAAACAATACTATAAACCTTTTCATTAACAACAGAAGTAGATTTTTTCCTAAGTTGGACACATTTGGCTGGACACAACAATAGGTGTAAGGAACTAAACGTTTAAACTAAATGGATATTTCACTATTTTTGATCTTTTTGTACATTAAGTTGAGTATGTAGCAGCAAAGATTATAAAGTACATAGATGGGACATGAGGGCCCAAAACGGTCAACTTTTTGCGTCGAGCTTGTTGGTGAGGGGGGAACGCACATGCATACGATTCTATTTTTAGAACTCTTCACATGTATCCGTCAACAAAAATGTGAACCTATGTGTGTATGTGTGACTGATCGCACGACGGCGTAAAATGGTTTTGGCTTCCAAATTTCAATTTCAATTTCTCGTTTCTGTTTTCGATGCGCCGATGTGGTAGTTGGTAGAACAAATAGTATTTTTGATCGCCGCAGATCGAGCCAGGATGGTAGCGTAATGCATAGAGTAGTTACTCTATGTGTAATTTTTCTGTGTTCAAATCCTCGTAAGGACTATGAACTTTTTCTTTCTTTTATAATTATTATTATTTTTTTTCTTTAATTGTAAAATTTTTCTTTAATTTTACAATTGTAAAATTGTTGAATTCTTCATTATGTCCGGCTAATAAAATTTCAAGGGAGTCCTTCCGGCATTTTGTCATCCGACACACGTCCGTCACTTATTTTTACTTTAATTGTTATAGAATGCAATTAAAAATAATAATAATAACGTGAAAATTAAACGTAAAAAAAAAAAATAAAAAATAAAAGCAAATATAAAAAGAATCATAAAACTAAAACTTTATCAAAATCGAAACAACCGCCCGCTAATGAAGTCGAACCCAGGACCCCATGGATAAGGACCACGCACTATCCATCTAGGCTACCCTCGAAGTTGATTAATGATACTTAAAATTGGTGTTAAAGGAGGCGCTAGAATCCATACCAAAAACAGAGCTGACGAGTAAGGATAGTAAAAGATATTTCTGATCTCTTACTCTTACATTGGTTCGGTTACAACGTTTCAAACTTTCATCGTTCCAAAGATGTTACGATCTAAAAATATAATTCTCTCTTTCCATCTCTCATCTGCCAGCCGTTTGTCGTGGAACCCGCTCTCAAATGTTTTCATCATTACAGCGGGTTCCACGACGGAAAAAATGAAAACATTTGAGAGCGGGTTCCATGACGCGGCCTACCAAAATGCCGTAGGACCCGCACTTATAGACATTTTTACAGCGGGTTCCACTACGAACTGAGACGATGTTAAGGTTATTTTACAATTTTGTATTGTTTTTTATTGGATTATAAATTTAGAAAAATACATTAAAATAATAAAAATATAATATAAATAGATTTAAAATTTAAAAAAAATGGACTTCCCGAGCCTGGTTTGAACTCGTTTTACTTTGCACACCAGCCAAGCACTCTACCACTCGGCTATTCCTCATTCGTTGTCGCGCGAAAAATTTCTCAAACTTAACTTGTCGCGCAATGGAACCCGCTCGTTCCAGCGGGTTCCACTGCTGGAACCCGCCATAGAAAATTTTTCTTTGTATGAGATGTCCCATCTACATATGTACTGTATAATCTTTGATGTAAGCTTGTGTAAATAAGACATTCCGTATAGTATATAATATTATAATAAGCTATTGTGAATTAGACCATGTCAATATCTGTTGTAACTAAGCTTTACTTTATTTCACTGAAAGGCATGGACTAACTAGATTAACTTTCCATAAATAAAACGATAAACAAAAACTCGAATAACAACAGTTATTAACATATGTGTTAGAAATAGAAATCTTGAATTTGAATGTTGTGGGAATTTTAGTGTTGTATAATTTCCAATAAATCTTTGTCTTTGTAGGAAATATTTATTGTTAGCGGTTTAGTGGCAAGTGTCAGAGGAGCCACGGCCGGAGCCAAACCCATGGTTAAAGGCGGACCGTAGGACCCGAAGTTGGTCGTAACAGGATAAATAAATATTATTCAAATTATTTTCCATACCTATTCCCACTAAGGAAATGACTAAATTGTATTATCTTTGGCGTGCGTCAGTCTTTAAAAATTATCATAAAACAAAAAACTCGAAGAAAATGCTGACAAAAAAAAAACAAACAAAAAACAGATACCAGGTAAAAACGGCGATCAATCTCAACCCAAGAGCTATATTTAATATTTTCCGCAGAAATCAAGGCTCTTAATCGTTTTGAATACATTTCACTTCAAATGAAAATACCAAAAGGCAAAGCCGATAGAGATGAACGATTTGAGAAATTTTTTGAAATAATGTTCATGAATCACGCTTTGAGTTTGTGCTATCTCCAATACACTCCTATATTCGTTTTTTTTTTTTAATAGTTTGTACAGACATGACCTTAAGGGCTAGTGAGTTAATATTGCAGAAGAAAAAAAGGGCATTCAAGGAAATCCAAAATGCAGAATGACTTTCGCATACGAATGGCACTTACTGTGGACAAACCTAGGAGTGAAGGAAGTGGCACGTCAAGTTAGCAGCTGAAATAACGAGTATTGATGAAGCCGTGATAATCCGGAGTTCAATTTTGTTTCAGTGTTTGGCATAAGGATAACAAAATCACTGCGGAAAAATTTGGAGAATATGCGCTTCATACTGCCAGTACTATCTTCCACCATCCGTACACACGATTTTGGTTTACGCTCCAGATGTCATAAATTATGCACTTTGCCGATTGTAGAGTTATCAGAAGAAGCTGCAGAAACTAAAATTAAAGACATCAAAATTTTTAGAAGACTGCACATGTAACGTGTAACGCTGTGTTGAGAGGGACCCATACTTGTTGGGGCACGCTATAGAGTCCTCCTCATGCTCGTCGGCTTGGGGGGTGGTGGTCTTGCTTCGCACATCGCACAAGTTACATTTTAATAATCTAAAATCGATAATTGAGCGTGCTAGCGACAAATTAATTGCAACATAGAACCGGTAGAAATTTATAGAAGTTCCAAATTTCAACGGAGAGAGTAGAAATGTGTATAAGCGCGAAAATGCGAACGAAGCGCCACCACTGGTGTAGATGTGGTCACAATTTGTTCTCCCAACCTATTATCACCATCCTTGAGATCAATTCTAGTGAACCCTTTTACCCACGACCGCTAAGACATTATCTGAGTTCAGATAATCAAAGTTTAGTTAACTTTTATGATTCAAGATTGACAAGTTTTTATGTTTAAGATAAACTTAAATTCTAACATATTGATTAGAAAGGCAAAAATTGTTCAAAATTAAATTGTAAAACTATGTATAAACGATAAAGAGTAATGGAAAACAAAAACCAAATGTATATAAAGGATTCACAAGAATATATCCAACAATGTATTTTTATGGTCTGCAGGTGTTTCTCACAGCATCCTCAAGCTGAGGTTTAAAAATAGAAAACTCGTTTTACAAGCTGGGAATAATTCTTTTTATTTTTTTTATTTTTTTACGTTAGAGCTTTAGATTTTACGGACGACGAGGGAAGTTTCATAATTTTTTCTGAGTTTTAGATCTTTAGTTATTATTTATGTTTACTTGGTCTTTTACTTGATTATAGAGTTGGGCGCGTGTTGTGTTAATTCTCGTGTCACATCGTGAACACGACTCAACACGCGTGTTCGTGTTGCACGCAATCAAATTTCGCGTGTTCGTGCGTGCTCGTGTTGCGCACTCCAACACGAAACAACACGACAACACGAATCAAAAAATGTGACTTTTTTGCCTTATTGGCAACATCGCTTGACTGCACTATTTTTAGTATATTTCCTCAGCAAGAATTAACAACACTGTAAAACACATACCATCACATTGTTTCTTTGAACTGGATGCTAGAAAGAAAAAAAAATGGAGAGACGCATTCAAATTCAAGAAGCGATTGCCAGAGGAGACGAAAAATACAAATTAATTAACAATCCGAAAGCCAAAAGTCTTATTTGGCAGGCGTTCCATTTAATTGAATGCTGTGGTGAGATCCTAAACTTTGTGTGCTGTAAAAAGTGCAAAGTTGTATTCGCATACACGGCAAAGACCGGAACCGGCGTATTAAATCGTCACAAATGCGCCGTTCAAGCGGACACACGCCAACCAACTTTGCCGTCTTTTGTGCTTAAAAAAGTTCCGCCAAATTTCATAGACAACCTGGCCATCAAACAGTTGGCATTCGTGGCTAAAGATTTACAACCACTCAGCGTCACCGAAGGTAAGTTAAAATATACATATGTATGCATTATGTACAGTGACGAGTTTATTTGTGTGAATATGAGTGTTAAATTAGTGGTACCCAAGCTCATAACTTGCTGTTTTTGTGTGTATTGTGGAAAAGAACTCGCTTTTCTATACTGGGCTTGGGCACCAGTGTATTAATTATTAATTAATATGTATATATATGTTATTACTTTTTATTTTGTTTAGGCGAAGGATTTCAGGAGTATGCTCAAGCCCTTATAAATCTAGGAGCTGCATATGGCGTTCAAAAATATAAGGATGTATCCGTATCGGAAAAACCCTTACTTACTCCGTCATAATAAAGGAATAAGAGCGTATAAGGAGCTAAGTAAAGCGCTTATAGAACAACATTCAGCCTTCACAATAGAGCTGTAAACAATTCAATCTTTTAATCGATGTAATCGATCTTTTTGGATGAGCGAAAAAATCGATTCTTTTTTTATGGAATCGATGCATCGAAAAGTTTGGGCACCTTACAAAAAAATTTTCAGGCGAATCGAATTGGATAAATGTAAATAACCGAAAAAAATATTTTAAAGTTATAAAACTTATGTAAACTAGGTAAAGGTTAATTTTCTATTCACCGCGTCTTAAGCAAAAAATGCTTTTTTCCTGGAAAAAAAATTTTTTTTTTTTCGTTTTCGATTTTAAATAGATTTAATCGATCTTTTGAAGAATTAAATCGAAAATAATCGATTCTCAAAAGGTAGAATTGTTTACTGTTTACAGCTCTACTTCACAACGGATATGTGGACCGACTCGTACACGCAGCGGAGTTTTGTAAGCTTAAGCGCTCATTATATATGTATGTGCTGAATTTAAGGGCGCCGCACATGCGCCGCCGAAAAGAACGGCTTTTCTTTGATCACAAAAAACAACAGCAAAAAAAAAACAAAAAAAATTCTGTGAAATGGTTTTCTTTCTTTTTATACCCTTGCAGAGGGTATTATAATTTTGTCCAAAAGTGTGCAACGCAGTGAAGGAGACATCTCCGACCCTATAAAGTATATATATTCTTGATCAGGATCACCTCCTGAGTTGATATGAGCATGTCCGTCTGTCCGTCTGTCTGTTTCTACGCAAACTAGTCTCTCAGTTTTAAAGCTATCGACTTGACACTTTGCACACACCCTTCTTTCCTTTGCACGCAGTATATAAGTCGGAACGGCCGGGATCGGCCGACTATATCCTATAGCTGCCATATAACTGATTGATCGGAAATGGTATAACTTTGGTGTTTTTAGAGTTAGAGAGTTCAAATTTGACATGAGAGCTATTTTTGGCAAAATATTACGACATGCCAAATTTCATAAGGATCGGCTGACTATATCCTATAGCTGCCATATAACTGAACGATCGGAAATGACCCAACTTTCGTGTTTTTGAAGATAGAAAACTGGAACTTGGTAGAGATTATAGTTTTGGTCAGTTAATCCGACCTACAAAATTTCATTAGGATCGGCCGACTATATCCTATAGCTGCCATATAACTGAACGATCGGAAATGACCCATTTTTCGTGTTTTTGAAGATAGAAAACTGGAACTTGGTACACATTCTATTTTTGGTCAGTTAATCCGATCTACCAAATTTCATAACGATCGGTTGACTATATCTTATTGCTGACATATAACTGTACGATCGGAAATGGTTTTTGGTAGAAATATGAACTTTCATATTTTTGAAGATAGAAGCTTGGTACTTTTTTTTAGATTTTTTATTGTAATTAATTGGTTTTATTATGATGTAATCATAAGGATCGGCCAACTATATCCGATGTTTGCGATATATATCCGGTTTTAGCTGCAAGGGTATATCAACTTCGGCTCCGCCCGAAGTTAGCTTTGCTTTCTTGTTGTGTCTTAATATATGTAAGCACAGTTACAACCTCAAAAAAATAATTTATGTTCATTTGCCAGCCCATTGAAAATCGTCAAAATTTAAAATCGAGAATGGGGGGGTCTACTTAAGTTAAATGTTAAAATATTAGGTGTTAAAGAGTTAGAGGCAGAGAAAAAAACCGGAGCTAATATTTTATTGCATGTAACCGACATTTTAAAACAATTTAACATCGACAATAAGTTGATAAACTCTGTAATTGTCACCGACAACGGAGCAAATGTTGTTTCGGCTTTTAATAATTTTAAGAGACTATCGTGCGCATGCCACAGTTTAAATCTTTTAATGGCCGATGTCCTCGAAAGGGATCCAATTTATGAAATTAGGCAGCTTATTGATGCGTCGAAGAAGTAAGTTAAATATTTCAAGCATTCAGAGTTGAACAATAAATTAAGCAAGTCACTAAAACAAGATTTACAAACTAGATGGAACTCAGTGTATATTATGCTTCAAAGTATATTTGACGTTAAGGATGAAATAAAATATCTTTTAAGTGAAAAAAGTCAATCGAATCGTCTTGCTGATATTGACTTTGAAATTATAAATCAAGTTCTAGAATTCTTAAAACCTTTTAAAGAATGTTCCGAAAAATTTTGTTCCGAAAAAGAACCCACCATGCATATTTATGTTCTTTGGTACAACAAATTAAAATCACATTGTAATCAAAAAATGTTAGATTCATTTGTTATATCGCAACTTAAAACTAATAATCTTTTACAACTTGATAAGCGTCTAAAGCCAACCAACCTTCATTACGTCGGTCTTTTTTTAAACCCGCCGTTTAGGCAGCTTAATTTTTTAACAGAATCTGAACGAAGTGACATTTTTGCTACGATTAAGGGAGTATTATCTGAATATTCAATTCAAAAAACCAGTCCTGAGAAAAGCATATCGCCTAATGAAGCCCAGGATTTTTTTGAATTTAGAGATGAAACCAATGCTAAAAAGGTTAAATTAGTGCGCAGCGCTGTCGACATTGAAATAGACAACTATTACAAATGCGGCAAAGAAAATGAAAACAATGTTTTAGAATTTGGGAGAAGAGCTAATAACCTTAAGTGTCTTCAAAAACTAGCAAAGCAAATTTTACATATACAATTAGCTCTGCTACGAGCGAAAGAGTGTTCTCAACGTCTGGCATGGTTCTGTGCGAGCGCAGAACAAGATTGCTCAGCAGTAATTTGGATAAACTTGTATTTTTATACAAAAATATGAACTAATTTTAATTTTTTTGTATGTTAATTTTTCGCCTTGTGTGTTTACCTTTACTGTAATAAAAAGTTAATAAAGTACCATTAATTTTAATAAGAAATTTAGCACGTCTTTCTATTTATCCGGGCTCCACCAAAGGTTATTGTTTAAAAAAGCTCACTAACTCAATTTAACCATTACATTGTAATTTAATATAAAACAAAAATGAAACAAATACATATGAAAAAAAATGTTCGTGTTGGTCGTGCGTGTTTCGTGCGTGTTCGTGTTGTATTAAAATCGACCGTGCGTGTTCGTGTTACGCAAAATAAATTTATTCGTGTTCGTGTTGTGTCGTGTTGAAAGTTTTAGACACGCGCCCATCTCTACTCGATGTTATCGATGTTGCCAAAAATATTTTTAACATCGATTGTTTTCTGGAAACATCGATTATCGTCACTTGCAAGCGAGAAACAGAAAGCGTGGTAAGCAGAGAAGAAATTTTTGCGCAATTTTTACAAAAACTAATCTATTTTACTTGAATTTATAGTGATTTTATAGTGAACAATATTGGTAATATTGGTGGTAGAGCTGTAAAAACATCGATGTTTGAATTCATCGATACTTTTGATATTGATGTTTCAAAACATCGATATATCGCGATATATCGTATTTTTTAGGTAATAACAAAAAAAAAAAGCATAATAGTTAAGTTTTTAACATTATTTTTATTTTATTCAAAGAATATTCATTTATTTTAACATAAGTTGAAGAAATATGGGAGATCAAGGCTTACAAATATCACATATTATGGTTTTTTTGATGAACAGTAGTTTATCAACAATTTTTGGCTTAAGACAGCTCCTTCTGTCCGACAATATTTCTCCAGCCTTGCTAAATGTCCTTTCCGACTCACACGAGGAAGCTTAAACACTTAAATAGCGTTTGGCGAGTTTTTGTAAAGCTAGCATACTTTCGTTCTGCATCTAAATAAAATAATTATAATTATTAGTAAGCGATAATTAAAATTGCAAAACACTTACTTTCCAATATGGAAGAGGTTCTTCATCTTCCGGAAGGTTTTGACTCTCATTGTATTGCCTTAAAAGCAAAATTGCGTCCACTCGACTTGATCGAATTTTTAAATCCGACTTGTTTTGAAGAAATGAAAATTTCATTTTTTTTTGTTGAGGGTGGTGCAACTGGTGGAGTTAGATGATCTTTGGTAATTTTAGACAGAACACTAAACACTTCATTTTCCAAAGCTATGGCTGCTTGATCCGCATTAAAAGTACTTAGAAACCCATCTCTCTTAAATCGCGGATCAATCAAGGTAGCAAGCCTTGGCAATGTGCGGTTTTCATAAGGCAATATTCTAACCTTAAATTTGTCCATCAAATATAAGAAGGCATCATTTACCTCTTGCGTTTTTAGATTAAACAATGTAAATTTATTTTGCAACTCACAAATAGTTGGCAAAATTAACGAAGATGTCACTGTGTTTGTTGCGGACATTTGAAGTGTTGCTTCATGAAGTGGGGATAACATTTCGGCCAAGTCCTCAAGAATCCCGATTTCATCAGCTGAGAATGGTTGCGGTGCTTTCGGTGTATTTAAAAGAACGGATTAAATGCTTTAATTTGTTAAAAGGAGTCTTTTTATCATAAAAAGTGCGCTATTCCAGCGTGTTGAAACTTCTTGGATTAAACTGTAAGGCTTTGTAACATTTTGTGCAATTTTAAATTTTTCATTTTCATTTGTACTTGTTTTAAAAAATGTAACTATCCGCTTGCACTTACTTAAAAGTTCCTGCAAACTTGAAAGCTTTAACACATCCTGTGCCAGCAGGTTAATTGTGTGTGAAACGCATGGGAGAATTTTTATTTTTAAATTTTCACAGGCTTTTAACATTGTAGCATCATTATCCGTCGTTATATTTTCAATTTTATCGCTTATCTTCCATTCTTCAAATATAGCTCGCAATGTGTCTGAAATATTAATAGCCGTGTGATTCGTCACATTTAAAAGCTTGGGTGTTGACAGAACCGCGATTTTTAAAATAAAGTTTTCATCAACAAAGTGACAGGTTACAGTTAAGTAGCATTCCACTGCCTTAGAAGTCCAGCAATCCGTGGTGATTGAAATACTCTCGACACTGCCTAAAGTAGTCACTAATTTGCATTTTAAAAGCTCATATTGTTCTTCGATTTTATCTTCAATTTTATACTTGGCATCTAACATCTTTAACTAGCGATCGAAATCCACAGTCATTGACAATACTGAAGGGCTGTAGATCTTTGGCTATCATGAACATTACAGTTTTGTCAATTTTCTTTTGTTTTGCTGAATTTCGTTCATATGTGTTTTCAAGCTCTAAAAATTTGTCAAGACTAGTTGTGCTCGAAGGCTTCGGCATAGACTCAAATTGGGGATAGCAGCGCTTCAAGTGAAACATTAAATTTGTGGTGTTTCCACTCATTTTATATGTTTTTTTGCAATGCAAGCACACCGCTAGTTGTTTGTCATTTATGCGCTGAAAATGTTCGCAAACCTTTGATGTTTGTTTCTTTCCTCTTCCGCCAGAAACTTCTTCCACCACATTGTCCTTTGTTGTTGCTGTAATAATATAAGATACAGTTAATCAAATTTTTGCTTACACGAGGTAATAGTGTGGCTTGATGTGCGACACATACACACACATTTGCTGCACTGTAGCTGCACGTTTTGAAATATGTTAATTTTTCTTACCTGTCAGATATCTGTCCATTTCGCACTCCAGACCACCAACACCACCAGTTAGAATTAGTCACCACCAGTTAGAATTTGTCAACAGCCTAAATAACAGATAAATTTAATACAAATTTGTACAAAAGCATTTTTACTTACTTCTTATTTGGCTTCCTAGTATTTAGTGATGGTTGAGCACGATATATCGATACTCATATATAAATCATATATAAATGTAAATCGATACTAACGCAAAAAATAGAAACATCGATACATCGATATTAGTATCGATGCTTTTACAGCTCTAATTGGTGGTGTTGGTGGCAAAGTACTTGCGTTATGGACAAGTTCATTAAAAGTAAGTTAACTGAAATATGTATACATAATTTTATGCAAAATGCGTACACATGTATATATATGTATATGTTAGTGTGCGAATAAACTTGCATGCATGCATGTGTACTTTTGGCTTGCGAGTATGTATGTATTCTCCCTTTTTCACATACGTGTACATATGTAGTACACGGAATATACATAATTGACATACAACTTCAATATTATGACAAATCAATTAACAGGGGACATCAGGTATAAACATAGCAACCATAAAACCCTTAGGCCTTCAAACGGCTGTCAGACACCCTTCTTTCCTTTGCACGCAGTATAAAAGTCGGAAATTTGGCATGTATTTATTTTGCCAAAAGTAGCTCTCATGTCAAATTTGAACTCTCTAACTCTAAAAACACCAAAGTTATACCAATTCCGATCAATCAGTTATATGGCCGCTATAGGGAAGCTCCACTTCCCTCTCTTTCTTTCAAGCGAACGGTCGTGTTTTTTTTGTGCGCACTGAGTTTATTTAAAATATTGGTAAACCGGTGTTTACATACTTGTGATTTAAATCTTGTGAATTTTAACAATCTTAAAGCCTAAACCGTATCGCTTCACGAGTGCTGTGGTATATTTGGAGTCGAATTTATAATTTGCCTAAATTCTATTCCAAGCATAGCTCAGCTCTGCTTCTTCCCCGGCTTATCTACCTTTCTGCATTTCTCTTTTGCACTCTTTCAAAGCTCCCGCTTCGGCTTCTTGTTTGGCACAGTGGTTCAAGGTATTGTGTTTTTTATCTTTTTAAATATTAATTTTTGTTCTATTAAATAAAAAAAAAAAAATAAAAATAAATAAAATGGAATTTAAACTGGTCTGTGCCATTAAGTCTTGTAACAAGACAATTTCCTCATCCCAGCCGGCCATCCATTGCTGGCTATGTGAGAACGTCGTACATGCCAAGTGTGCCGGTTTCACTGCATAAGTTTCGGATGCCATTTCCCGTAGGTCTGGGATACATTATTGTTGTGAAAATTGTCGTGCTGTGCAAGGCGAAATGAGGTCGTTCATGAGACAGACCAAAAATGGATTTAAAGAGTTGATCACTGGTTTTCGTAAAGTCAATGACCAACTCTGTGCGCATGACACTCAGTTTAGTGGCCTTCAGCTACTAACGGAGTCTCCTAAGCGTAAGAAATCCGCTGTTTGTGATCCGCCTCAGTCTTCTCAGCCGACATTAATGCAGCCGCTTATATCTCTGGCCACCCCAAGGGCTAGAACTGAGAAAAATTCGTCCGAATTTCTCAGGGATAATGAGCAATTGTCCGATATGTCCGCCATGGCATCCCTTCAAGTGATGCCACAGGTCCTAGGGAACGAAACTCCCATTAGAGTCCCCCAAAAGGGTATTCCACAGTCCGGACCACCGGCACCGACTGATGCTGCAGTTCTCGTACCTGCGACACCAAAACCCTTACAGGTGATTCCTCCATCGAAACATATGTTTGTTTCTCGGCTTGCCCCTGATACTTCAGAGATTGATATCTCGGCTTATATCAAAGCCAAAACAAAAGCCGATATAAAGGTGGAGGACATAACTAAATTTAAATATAATTATACACGTCTTCTTTCAAGATTCGTGCGCCCGCGCTGATGTTCAAGACGATTTGTTCTCCCAGTTTTTGGCCAGAGAATCTTTTCGTCCAAGAACATCAGCCTAGTTCCGTGAAAAAAAAAGTTAAAAAACCAGTGGGAGTGAGACTTCCCAATATTGGAACCACTGACCAACCCTCCACCTCTTCTTTGGCTACTAACCCAAAAAACTAGTTTCCTCATTAACTCTTACCTATCAGAATACTAGAGGGGTCCGTAGCAAACTCCCCAAGCTATATTCTGATAGTTCTTTCTTTGCATCCCATATAATAGCATTTACAGAAACTTGGTTAAATCCGGAGATCTTTAGCTCCGAAGTTTTTCCAAGTAAGTACACCACTTTTAGACGGGATCGATCTCAGCGAAGAGGAGGTGGAGTCCTCATTTGTGTAGACTCTTCTCTTGCTTCTGAAGAGGTGAAATCCCATGAGTTTGGTGACATAGAATTTATTTGCGTTAAAATCACTATGTCCGTTAAAGCTTTATATATTACATGTTCATATATACCTCCTATGTCTGAACCGCCTACATATTGGCAGCATTTGTCCGCCATTCGATACGTCTCTAATCTTATGACGGATCGTAACCAACTCGTAGCGGTGGGCGACTTTAATATCCCAGAATTAAAGTGGTCCAACGTCGATAACCTACCATCTTTGTCACTTATAATTTACCATGACTTCACCGCGGGCATGTTTGACATGTCCCTAGGTCAGATCAATCATGTTAGAAATTCGCTAGGTCGGCTTTTAGACTTGTGTTTTGTATCTGATCCTGATGGTACTGCTCTCTCCAGAGCTTTTCCCCTTTCATCCCCAGAGGATCCATATCACCCCACACTGGAGGTCTCAATCGAAACCACTCCTGGTATCGATCAGATGTCTCCGAGCGTGGTAAATAAGATTCGCTGTTTCCGTAAAGCTGATTTTCAGAAACTTAATAGCCTTATTGATACATTTGACTGGTCTGATATTCTGGCGTGCACTGATCTTAATGTCACTTTAGAAAAATTTTATTTTACTTTAAATACATGTTTTGACTCATGTGTGCCTTGGAAATATCCGTCCGCTTCAACAAATCCTCCTTGGTTTACAAGGTGCCTTACTAACTTAAAAAATAAAAAAATAAGCTTTTACTTAAATATAAAAAAACCTGCAGTAGTGTTGATTTCTCAAGATACCTACTAGCTCGGTCGAATTTTACCGTGCATAACGCTGAATGTTATAGGAATTATATTGACCGCTGCCGGATTCAATTTACTCAGGATCCAAAGCAGTTTTATAATTTTGTAAACACTAAGCGTAAACACGTATCTTTTTCACCTCTGCTTACGTTTGAAAATTCCTCTGCGACTTCGGATCAGGCCATTGCCGATCTATTCACAGAATTTTTTTCAAACAACTTATTCTCTTCCTAAATTGACTGATCAGCCTTACGCATATAACATTCAAGCAGCAAATCTTATTTTCTATCCGTCTTTTTCTGAGAACAACTTATTATCTGGTCTTTTAAGGGTAAAAGACCCTTTTAGCACAGGCTGTGTGCTAAAATACTGCGCCAGGGCTCTGTGCAAACCTCTTCTAAGACTTTTCAACTTATCTTTGGAAACCTCGATTTTTCCCCTTAAGTGGAAGGAATCATTTATAATTCCCCTACATAAAAAGGGGAAAAAGTCCCAGTCTGCCAACTACAGAGGCATCTCTAAGTTGTCGGCAATTCCAAAGTTATTTGAAAAATTAATTACCCCTCATTTGCAACACCTTTGCTCTTCGATCATCACTCCTTGTCAGCATGGCTTTATTAAGCGTCGCTCCACCACCACAAACTTATTGGAGTTGACATCCTTTGTCATAGATGGCTTTTGTAAGGGATATCAAACCGATGTAATTTACACAGACTTCAGCAAAGCATTTGATTCAGTTAATCACTCACTTTTGTTGAGTAAACTGAATATGCTGGGTTTTCCTAAAGACCTCTTAACGTGGATCTCCAGCTACCTAGATGAAAGGACACAAAGAGTTTTATTTAAAAACATTCAGTCCCGTCTGGTCCCGTCTTTATAAACGACTTGCCCCCTGCTTTAACGAACTCTCTAGTTCTTATGTATGCAGATGATGTAAAGCTTTGTCTTCAGTACAAATCCATCTCTGCCCAATGCAGTCTTTAGTCTGACCTTGATAACTTTCAAAAATGGTGTTTAGCTAATGATCTAATATTATACTTAATGGATCTAAATGCAAACATATGTCTTTTTATCGTTCTTGCCCTCTGCAAGCTACTTATTCTATTAATGGGATTGCCTTAGAAAAATTAACCCAGGTTAATGATCTCGGCATCCTATTAGACATCAAACTTAAATTTGCCGACCATATTTCCTTAATGGTTAATAAGGCTAAAGGAGTCCTTGGTTTTATTAAAAGGTGGTCAAAAGAATTTAATGACCCCTATATAACCAAAATACTATTCATTTTTTTGGTCCGTCCTATACTGGAGTACGGTTCATGTGTCTGGAGTCCCCAATATGGAGTACATCAGGACCGCATAGAATCCGTACAAAAGAATTTCCTAACTTTTTCACTTAGAGGTCTAAACTGGGATGCAAATCTTCAACTTCCATCTTATAGTAGTAGACTCTTACTCATAAACTTACCTAGCTTAACAAATCGTAGGACAATGCTCGTTGTAGTTTTTCTGCATAACCTTATTAACGGGGATGTAGATAGCCAGCATTTACTAACACGCTTAAATTTTAACATTCCTAACAGAAGGACTCGAAACTTTAGTCCTCTGTTCCTTAGCCGTTGTAGTTCGACATATGCACTGCATGACCCTTTTAGGGTATTATGTTCGAACTGCAATGGTCTCTACTCTATTACATCTCTTTCCTGTCCCTGTAACTTAAAATATAGAATTTTAAATTTCCTTACTAACTCCTCTTAGCTTAATAATTAACAAATAACTTAATATATTCTAACAAATCGTTTCTTGAGCGCCCCTCGGTCGTCTGGGCCTCTAAGCTTTAGATGAATACAGGAATGCTAGCTGATGCTCTTATTGATGCACAAGCTATTTCCAAATTCTAAAAGACCGGTAAAAAAAAAAAAAAAAAAAAAAAAAAAATATAGGATATAGTCGGCCGATCCCGTGCAAAGGAAAGAAGGATGTGTGCAAAGTTCCAGAACGATAGCTTTAAAACTGAGAGACTAGTTTGCGTAGAAACAGACAGACGGACAGACGGACATGCTCATATCAACTCAGGAGGTGATCCTGATCAAGAATATATATACTTTTTAGGGTCGGAGATGTCTCCTTCACTGCGTTGCACACTTTTGGACAAAATTATAATACCCTCTGCAAGGGTATAAAAAAAGTTCTGATGGTATCAATTTATATTTCTCCCGGAAAATCTATCACGGAAATCAAAAGGTTTATTCACCATGTACGCTTGGCATACACGGAAGGTGGTTCAAGACTGTTAAATGAAAATTACCATGAGTTGCCAATGATCGTTACCGGAGATTTTAATGTCAATTTCGCGAGCAAAGAATCGTTTGAACTTTTGGAATTTTTTAGAGAAGTCTTGGAAATAGATATTGTCAACGATGTAAATGTTGGTACAACTAGACAGGAAATGCATGGAACAACCAACTTAGAAGTTTCACTTCTGCCGTGCGTGAGTCTGACACACCCAGTTTTTTTTGGTCAAATAATCCGAACTACCAAATTTCATAACAATCAGTCGACTATATCTTATAGCTGCCATATAACTGAACAATCGGAAATGGTTTTTGGAATAAATACCAACTTTGGATTTTTAAAGATGGAAGTTTGGGAATTGTTTTAAAGTTTGCATTATTATAAATTGGTTTATATTCGGTTAGGATCGGCCAACTATATCCGATGTTTGCGATATATGGCCGGTTTTAACTGCAAGGGTAAATCAACTTCGGCTCCGCCCGAAATTAGCTTTCCTTTCTTGTTTTTCTCTATGTTTGAGGACAGAAACTTAAGAAGAGGCTCTGCAGCGTTTGGTGTAACTGGTGGTTCTACAGCGGTTTCCTCAGGATCCCTTTCCTCTGCATCAGCATCACGGTGTTGTGACGTAGTCGAATGGTGCCAGAATGGTTTGAATGTCATCCAACAGTTCAATGTCGTCTGCGGTCAGTGGATCAGGTGGTCTTGACAGGGCGAGGAGGACGGCCGATAGGAACTCTTTTGTGGCTAAAACTCTTTCCACCATTTTAAAAGCACCATTCCATCTGGTGCTTACTTCTTGGATCAGACTGTATGCATTGTCACCCTAAGCTTGCTTGAATTTTTCGTCGGCTATAGTGCTACATTTAAAAAATTTTACAATTCTTTTGCATTTGGTCAAAACATGCTTTATCGAATCGTCCTCCAAGCAATCTTGCACCACCAGGTTGAGACAGTGAGCAAAGCATGGAAAGTGACGCTTTTGTAAAATTTCGCACGACTTAATTCTTCACTGGCATTGTCTGTCACTAGCCATTTACTTTTGACTTTAAGTTCCATTTGGAGAGCACAACTCGAACCGATGCTGCTATATTTTCAGCATTGTGGTTAATTTTTCCATCAAGTTTTCTGTTGACAAAACAGCGGCGTTCAGCTCAAATGAGACATTAATGAAGTGTACTGTAACTGTGAGGTAGCCATCGTTCGCCCTCGACGTCCAACCATCCATGGTAATGGCACATTAGTCCACTTTGCTCAGTGTGAGTTGGAGCTTTGATGTGAAATCGTCACAAATATTTTTCATGTGGACATTTTTTAATATCTTCCGACATGGAATGGTGTATCGAGGATCTTGCAGATTAACAAAATCCCAAGTCCTCTACAATTGAGAATGGTTGGACGTTGGAATGATAGCCACCATTTTCATCAGTGCCTTGTTTCATTGTCAACTTTTAAGAACTTGGAAATTGGGCTTGTGGGCCCACATTGAAAGAAAATAAGTAAAAGCTTTAAATGATCCCTTGAAACTCAAACTTAAGAATTTGTATATATAATAGTGTTCAATGCTTGAGCAGCATGTGTACAGTAACATACGAGTATGTATGTTTATGATATGTATTCTCCCTTTTTCACATGCGTGTACATATGTAGTACTCGAAATATATGTACATACATTCTTTAATTAACTAATTAACACTTATTTCTTTTAATACAGGAACCGGAACTGTGTTGGACAACGAGAACGATGAAAACATACCGAGTCCCAAGCGACAAAAAAGGAAATATCAAAGGCATGGGAATTTTTCCAAAAAGTTTCAAATCAAACAGCGACTTGTTTGAAATGTGGTAAAGTCTATAAGACTTCGGGAAATACTAGCAATTTAATGCAGCACTTAAATACTGCTCATCATTTAGACAGTGTGCAAAACAATCCCAGTTCGCCGTCGCCATGTATGGACAAATTCTTAAACAAAATAAAGCAATATGAAAATGGCTCTGCACGGAAGGCTGCAATTGACAAAGCTGTTTTAAAAATGATAGCCAAAGATGTGCAACCATTTAGCGTAGTATCGGATCCAGGTTTTATAGACCTGGTAAAAACCCTGGATCCGATGTATAAGCTGCCAAGAAAAACGCATATGCGTAACGTTACCCTTAAAAGCGAATACGAGGCCTTAAGGATCAAACTCCAAGACGTTTTAAACCAAGTGGAGCACGTTGGCATTACAACGCGAGCGTGGTAAAGGCCTGTAGAAATTTTGAGTTAAAGCACTTGCCATGCTTCGCACATACCATTAACCTGCTGGTCCAGTAAGTGTCTTTTTTTAAAAGCAGCACGATTGCTTATAAAAAGTTTAAGCAGGCCCAAGGTTCTAAAAAAGCATATAGCTTAGTCCAAGAGGTTCCCACCCGCTGGAACTCTGCTCTTTACATGGTGCAGCGCATATTAGCCACAAACGAGCATATTTCAGCAGTTCTTTTGATCACACCAAAAGCCCCACAGCCGTTCTCAGCAGAGGACATCTTTATTTTAGAAGACTTTGCAAACTTTTTGGAGCCTTTTGAGCACGCTACAAGGTCAATTTCCCAAGAAAAGAACGCTTCAATATCGATATTAATTCCTGTCATATGCGAATTAAATAAAAAAAATGGTTGATATTAAGCCAAAAGTTAAAACTACAGAGGGGAAATCATTTTTCGATTATCTAACGGCCCGTATACCAGAGCGTTTCGCCCATTATGAAGCAAGAACAGTCCCAAGAGTGGCAACTATTCTGGACTCAAGGTTCAAAAAAGATGGTTTTCTGTCTCAATAAAATGCAGACCAAGCTGCTAAGGCTTTAGAAAATAAGCTGTTCAACACATTGTCCAAAACACAGCACGATCCTCCAACACCACCAAACCCAGAACCGGAAAAGAAAAAATTTACGTTTCTACAGCAAAAAGTGGCTGTTAAATCGAAGTCGACCAGGACAGACGCTATTATAGCTCTAATGCAGTATTTGGAGGCCCCAAATTCCCCGGAGAACGTCGAGCCCCTAGAGTTCTACAAGGTTTAAAATTGTACAATTTATCCTTTTAAATCTAATGGTTATTTTTTATAGACATGCCCAGATTCCATGGAAGCTTTAAAAAGCATAGCAAAGCAATACTTTTGCATTCCAGCATCCTCCACGGCGTCCAAAAGGATCTTCAGCAAAGCTGGTCAAGTCATTAGTGAGCGTAGGAGTTCTCTTAAACCAAATATAGTTAATAAGTTGTTATTTTTGAACAAAAACAGTTTCCTTTCTGATCTCAATTAAATAATATAAATTTAAACGGCAAAAAAATATTCGTTTTTTTTCGATAATCGATTATAATCGATGTTTTCATCCCAAAACATCGACAACATCGATGTTTTTCCAGCTCTAGTTCGAGAATTTTCGGCAACTATTCGCAGAATTTTTGATTCATTCCGTCTTGAGAGTTTTGGTGGCCTGCCATTTGATGTGTTTAATGCCAATCGATTCTCCTTATTAGAACGATTCATAATATTGTAAACGGTGCGCAACTTAATTTTAAGTAATTCAGAAATTTCTTTGGCGGATTTTCCAGTTGCATGGTGAAAATAAACCAATTGAATAATATTTTGGCACGTGCGTTCTCCAGGCAATTTGAAAATCGAATATTAAGCTGTAAGACGACTCCAAACGCTGCAACCCGATGCTTAAGGCAATAGGCAAATACTCGGAATTTGAAAATACCAAGAATTTTCTTTCCTAACTTTTTCCTCTTAGCTTTTTCGGCGTCATTCGAAGTTGAGTTTGCATTTGGCAAACAATTATTTGACACAGTGAATTTTGCCTATTTTTAGTTTTGTTGTTTATTAATCGATAAGAATTGATTTTTGAAGTTTGTTTTTGATCCCATATCATAGTTAATACTTTTAAGAATATTATAACTAAAAAAAATTTTTTTAAAAGCTTTGTGTTACCATGAAATACTCTCTTGAAAATACATTTTGGTGCCTTTTTTATTTTGCAACCAATTACTTGACTTGACACTGTTACATGACACTGTATGTGCGTGTGATTTCGTTTATATGTGTTGTTTCAAGCTCTGTCGTAAGGCAGTTATGGACACCACTGATCTAAATTAAGTTCCAACTTTCCATCTTTAAAAAAAACCAAAGTTACAGCATTTCTGATCAATTAGTTATATGGCACCTATAGGATATAGTCGGCCGATCCCGACTTATATACTGCGTGCAAAGGAAAGAAGGGCGTGAGCAAAGTTTGAACTCGATAGCTTAAAACAGACATACAGACATGCTTATATCAACTCAGAGGGGATCCTGATCAAGAATATATCTCATTATCTTGCTGGAACCAGAAATTATCAGAAAGACCCAGTTTTCTCGCGCTTTGGTGTAAATTCTTGTTCTTTAGGATTTTCATATAAGCTTCGTTGTCCATCGTGGAGTTCATAAACACCAGATTTCCAACTCCATTTGCCGCCAAACAACCCCACACCATTACACCGCCACCACCGTGCTTCACAGTCGGAGTCAGGTTTTGTACATTTTCCACCACACTAGCTTTCGTCCTTTGATGCCAAAAATTTTATTTACTTTCGTCGCTAAATAGCACATCATTCCAGAAAGCTGAAGGCTCTTCCATGTATTTTTTGGCGACAGCTACACGGTTCTTTTTGTTGACCTCTGATATAAGGGATTTGTTTTTTGCAGTGCGGACATGAAGGTCCTCCCTTTTTAATATTATTCGGATTGTATCAGTATGAAGTTCCTTCTTAAACTTCTGTTTAATGTCCTGAGTAATTTCAGATGCCGTCACTTTGAGATTAAGCCTAACAGTCTTCAAAACAACCCGCTTTTCACGTGCAGACAGTTTTGGCGGCCTTCCAGATCGTGGTTTTGACTTAACCGAGCCAGTTAAATATAGATTTTTTATCACTCTTTGTACGTTGGAGTGAGTTCTGTCAACAATTTTCCCGATTTCCCGGAAAGATTTCCCCTCGGTTCGGAGTTTTACGATTAATTTTCGTAAATCGGCGTTGATTTCTTTTGTCTTCTTGCCCATCGCGATATTTTCCAAGTAATGACAAAACTCGCAAAAATACTGACCAAAGTAAGGAATGCTGTTTTCACCGATATTTGTGATCTAACGGTACTAAGAGCTGCTTACAGAGCGTATACAGAGTTATAAGTTTGTACGCATATTTTTCCGCACCAAAAATAGATTTTCGTTTTTATACCCTTGCAGAGTGCATTATAATTTTGTCCAAATGTGTGTAACGCAGTGAAGGACACATTTTTGACCGTATAAACTTTATACTAAAAACTATACTACTAAACTATTACTACTATACTATACTAAACTTTATACCGTATAAACTAAATTAATATTAATGCAAGATATAACTGAACTTGTTCAGAGTGGAGTCATTTTTATACCCTTGCAGAGGGTATTATAATTTTGTTCAAAAGTGTGCAACGCAGTGAATGAGACATCTCCGACCCTATAAAGTATATATATTCTTGATCAGGATCACCTCCTGAGTTGATATGAGCATGTCCGTCTGTCCGTCTGTCTGTTTCTACGCGAACTAGTCTCTCAGTTTTAAAGCTATCGACTTGAAACTTTGCACACACCCTACTTTCCTTTGCACGCAGTATATAAGCCGGACCGACCGGGATTGGCCGACTATATCCTATAGCTGCCATATAACTGATTGATCGGAAAAGGTATAACTTTGGTGTTTTTAGAGTTAGACAGTTCAAATTTGACACAAGAGCTATATTTGTACGACAATAAAATATTACGACATGCCAAATTTCATAAGAATCGGCCGACTATATCTTATAGCTGCCATATAACTGAACAATCGGAAATGACCCAACTTTCGTGTTTTTGAAGATAGAAAGCTGGAACTTGGTACAGATTATACTTTTGGTCAGTTAATCCGACCTACGAAATTTCATTAGGATCTGCCAACTATATCCTATAGCTGCCATATAACTGCACGATCGGAAATAGTATTTGGTAGAAATATTGTTAAGAGGAGCCCTAAATAAATAGGTCTTACTCCAATGAGCTCCATATGGAAACTGATTTTATTTGGTAAAGTTCTCTTATAAGTACGATACATGAGAATCTTAAAACTATGTATTTAAAACTACTTATCTATGCACTGCACGTTGACATGCTATGCGACCCTTTCTCAAGTGCGATAAGCGGATGCGCTTATGTTTGTGTTATTTATGTTAGGCTGCAGGGGATCGGTTTTACATTATGCTGTTTGACTCGTATTTCATGGATCCGATCCCTTGAAACTCTAACTTAAGAATTTCTATAAAAAATAGTGTTCAATGCTTGAACATTCTGGAAAGGGCCACAAAAAGAGGCGTAAATTTGATGTGTTTTTGATTAATATTTTTTGAATAAATTTGATGTTACTTTAACCTTTTCTTTGATTATAATTTTTAGTGGACTGTATAAATGTTTGTTTTTGTTCTTGCATTTTGTTAATACATTTTTTTTCTTTTTATGATTTGTGAAAGAATTATTTAATTTGAATTTTTAATATTTAAAATTATTTAATCTTTTATTTGTTATGTTCAACCTAATGTTTGAACATCCTGCAAGGGGCCACAAAAGTGCCTTAGTATATATTTTTTTCATTTTAGATTTACTTTGAAAAATTAATTTTTTCTTCGATGTAGTGGACTGTAATATTAAAATTTTTGTTTTACTGAGGGCTAATTTCTTTTCAAATTTTAATTTTTTTGTTAATTGAATTTAATTGATAATTAAATCTTTTTTATCGATTTTTTTTTTTTAATCATAATTTTTTCAAATTGTAAATATTTTTTTTTTAAGTTTTTCCATACCATACAATTTTTAAATTTTCTTTTTTGATGCGTGTTCCTCCTGCAGATGATGTAAAAGGATCCGCCCTTGATGCTGCTGATGGTGTAGCTCGTTGCTTTTTCTGCCGCTGATGTTGTTCTTCTACTCGGTGGTCCTGCCGCAGACGTTGGACCCGCCGAATAAAATGCCAAAGACTTCGGCTGTCGTTGTTTCCAGGAACCCGACTTTTTCTTTTTGCTCGATATTTGGCCTCGAACACGCCGTACATTATTTTCAATATTTATGAATTTCCGGTGTTGTTCCGGAAAAACATACTTTTTTTTTTGTACACAAGTTGTGTTTTTAACTCCTTGCGCCGTATCGCTTTGGAGATCCGATGGCTGAATTCCAGCCCAAAGATTTTTAATAAATATTCCGACTTAGGCCTCGGATAGCCGTGCGCTAAACAAAAAACGCACTTATTGCTCGATGGCAATTCTCAATCTCTGTGTCCCTTACCACTTGGGGGGAAACGACAAAGGACTACGATTTTACACTGAGCTCTTTTATGCCCAGTTCGCAGCCATCTTAGCTACCTTTGACTGACTGTGTCAATGCACATCTAGCCACTATTTAGGTGCCAATTTTAATAGGAGCCCCAAAATACGGTTGAGAATACTCCTTGAGCCTTTTTATTTTTTGACTCTTTATTATTTTTTTTATTTTATGCCCATTGTGCATTTATATAATTTTATTCTCTGTGTCCCTTACCTCTTGGGGAAACAACAGAGGACTACGGTTTTTAAACTGGGCTTTTTTTACCCAGATCGCAGTCTTATTTTTTAGCTACCCTGGGCTGAGCATTTTTTCTACAGCCACTTATAGGTGCCAGTTTTTTAACCCTGAGTCTCTTACCACAGGGGGGAAAACGTCAGGGTGCCCCGAAGGACCAAATGTTAAGAGGAGCCCTAAATAAATAGGTCTTACTCCAATGAGCTCCATATGGAAACTGATTTTATTTGGTAAAGTTCTCTTATAAGTACGATACATGAGAATCTTAAAACTATGTATTTAAAACTACTTATCTATGCACTGCACGTTGACATGCTATGCGACCCTTTCTCAAGTGCGATAAGCGGATGCGCTTATGTTTGTGTTATTTATGTTAGGCTGCAGGGGATCGGTTTTACATTATGCTGTTTGACTCGTATTTCATGGATCCGATCCCTTGAAACTCTAACTTAAGAATTTCTATAAAAAATAGTGTTCAATGCTTGAACAAATATCAACTTTCGTATTTTTCAAGATAGAAGCTTGGGACTTTTTTTTAGATTTTTTATTGTAATTAATTGGTTTTATTATGATGTAATCATAAGGATCGGCCAACTATATCCGATGTTTGCGATGTATATCCGGTTTTAACTGCAAGGGTATATCAACTTCGGCTCCGCCCGAAGTTAGCTTTGCTTTCTTGTTATACCCTTGCAGAGGGTATTATAATTTTGGTCAAAAGTATGCAACGCAGTGAAGGAGACATCTCCGACCCTATAAAGTATATATATTCTTGATCAGGATCACCTCCTGAGTTGATATGAGCATGTCCGTCTGTCTGTCTGTCTGTTTCTACGCGAACTAGTCTCTCAGTTTTAAAGCTATCGACTTGAAACTTTGCACACACCCTACTTTCCTTTGCACGCAGTATATAAGCCGGACCGACCGGGATTGGCCGACTATATCCTATAGCTGCCATATAACTGATTGATCGGAAAAGGTATAACTTTGGTGTTTTTAGAGTTAGACAGTTCAAATTTGACACAAGAGCTATATTTGTACGACAATAAAATATTACGACATGCCAAATTTCATAAGAATCGGCCGACTATATCTTATAGCTGCCATATAACTGAACAATCGGAAATGACCCAACTTTCGTGTTTTTGAAGATAGAAAGCTGGAACTTGGTACAGATTATACTTTTGGTCAGTTAATCCGACCTACGAAATTTCATTAGGATCTGCCAACTATATCCTATAGCTGCCATATAACTGCACGATCGGAAATAGTATTTGGTAGAAATATCAACTTTCGTATTTTTGAAGATAGAAGCTTGGGACTTTTTTTTAGATTTTTTATTGTAATTAATTGGTTTTATTATGATGTAATCATAAGGATCGGCCACCTATATCCGATGTTTGCGATGTATATCCGGTTTTAACTGCATGGGTATATCAACTTCGGCTCCGCCCGAAGTTAGCTTTGCTTTCTTGTTATACCCTTGCAGAGGGTATTATAATTTAGGTCAAAAGTGTGCAACGCAGTGAAGGAGACATCTCCGACCCTATAAAGTATATATATTCTTGATCAGGATCACCTCCTGAGTTGATATGAGTATGTCCGTCTGTCCGTCTGTCTGTCTGTCTGTTTCTACGCGAACTAGTCTCTCAGTTTTAAAGCTATCGACTTGAAACTTTGCACACACCCTACTTTCCTTTGCACGCAGTATATAAGCCGGACCGACCGGGATTGGCCGACTATATCCTATAGCTGCCATATAACTGATTGATCGGAAAAGGTATAACTTTGGTGTTTTTAGAGTTAGACAGTTCAAATTTGACACAAGAGCTATATTTGTACGACAATAAAATATTACGACATGCCAAATTTCATAAGAATCGGCCGACTATATCTTATAGCTGCCATATAACTGAACAATCGGAAATGACCCAACTTTCGTGTTTTTGAAGATAGAAAGCTGGAACTTGGTACAGATTATACTTTTGGTCAGTTAATCCGACCTACGAAATTTCATTAGGATCTGCCGACTATATCCTATAGCTGCCATATAACTGCACGATCGGAAATAGTATTTGGTAGAAATATCAACTTTCGTATTTTTGAAGATAGAAGCTTGGGACTTTTTTTTAGATTTTTTATTGTAATTAATTGGTTTTATTATGATGTAATCATAAGGATCGGCCACCTATATCCGATGTTTGCGATGTATATCCGGTTTTAACTGCATGGGTATATCAACTTCGGCTCCGCCCGAAGTTAGCTTTGCTTTCTTGTTATACCCTTGCAGAGGGTATTATAATTTAGGTCAAAAGTGTGCAACGCAGTGAAGGAGACATCTCCGACCCTATAAAGTATATATATTCTTGATCAGGATCACCTCCTGAGTTGATATGAGTATGTCCGTCTGTCCGTCTGTCTGTCTGTCTGTTTCTACGCGAACTAGTCTCTCAGTTTTAAAGCTATCGTCTTGAAACTTTGCACACACCCTTCTTTCCTTTGCACGCAGTATATAAGTCGGAACGACCGGGATCGGCCGACTATATCCTATAGCTGCCATATAACTGATTGATCGGAAATAGTATAACTTTGGTGTTTTTAGAGTTAGTTCAAATTTGACACGAGTGCTATTTTTGGCAAAACATTACGGCATGCCAAATTTCATAAGGATCGGCAGACTATATCCTATAGCTGCCATACAACTGAACGATCGGAAATGACCCAACTTTCGGGTTTTTGAAGATAGAAAGCTGGAACTTGGTACAGATTATATTTTTGGTCAGTTTATCCGACCTACCAAATTTCATAACGATCGGCCGACTATATCTTATAGCTGCCATATAACTGAACGATCGGAAATGGTTTTTGGTAGAAATACCAACTTTGGTATGTTTGAAGATAGAAGTTTGGGACTTTTTTTAGATTTTGTATTGTAAAAAATTGGATTATATATTCATATTCCCATAAGGATCGGCCAACTATATCTTATGTTTGCGATATATATCCGGTTTTAACTGCAAGGGTATATAAACTTCGGCTCCGCCCGAAGTTAGCTTTCCTTTCTTGTTTTTATTAGACTAGGAAATCTGGGGGATAATGGCGGACTTTGACAAATTGCAAAATAAACCCAGTGGTCAACTTTTTCCTAACATAGAAAGCACTTAATTTAACATTAGCTCTTTAGATTCATTAATGTAGATTTAATTAAATTACCATTTTAAGCAAATAATAAGCAAATAAAATATGGATTAACAAGAAAGGAAAGCAAACTTCGGGCGGAGCCGAAGTTGATATACCCTTGCAGTTAAAACCGGATATATATCGCAAACATCGGATATAGTTGGCCGATCCTTATGAATACATCATAATAAAACCAATTAACTACAAGAAAGGAAAGCTAACTTCGGGCGGAGCCGAAGTTTATATACCCTTGCAGTTAAAACCGGATATATATCGCAAACATCGGATATAGTTGGCCGATCCTTATGGGAATAGGAATATATAATCCAATTTATTACAATACAAAATCT
The DNA here is from genome assembly GCA_018153455.1 of Drosophila parabipectinata. NCBI lineage: Eukaryota > Metazoa > Arthropoda > Insecta > Diptera > Drosophilidae > Drosophila > Drosophila parabipectinata. The sequence continues at coordinate 11,596,038 of JAECYA010000053.1, forward strand.
AAAAAAAGTCCCAAACTTCTATTTTCAAAAATACGAAAGTTGATATTTCTACCAAATACCATTTCCGATCGTTCAGTTATATGGCAGCTATGGGATATAGTCGGCCGATCCTAATGAAATTTGGTAGGTTGGATCAACTGACCAAGAATTAAATCTGTACTAAGTTCCAGCTTTCTATCTTCAAAAACACGAAAGTTGGGTCATTTCCGATCGTTCAGTTATATGGCAGCTATAGGATATAGTCGGCCGATCCTTATGAAATTTGGCATGACGTAATGTTTTGCCAAAAATAGCTCACATGTCAAATTTGAACTCTCTAACTCTAAAAACACCAAAGTTATACCATTTCCGATCAATCAGTTATATGGCAGCTATAGGATATAGTCGGCCGATCCGGGCCGTTCCGACTTATATACTGCGTGCAAAGGAAAGAAGGGTGTGTGCAAAGTTTCAAGACGATAGCTTTAAAACTGAGAGACTAGTTCGCGTAGAAACAGACAGACGGACAGACGGACAGACGGACAGACGGACAGACGGACATGCTCATATCAACTCAGGAGGTGATCCTGATCAAGAATATATATACTTTATAGGGTCGGAGATGTCTCCTTCACTGCTTTGCACACTTTTGACCAAAATTATAATACCCTCTGCAAGGGTATAAAAATAATAAATCTAAAAAAAAGTCCCAAGCTTCTATCTTCAAAAATACGAAAGTTGATATTTCTACCAAATACCATTTCCGATCGTTCAGTTATATGGAAGCTATAGGATATAGTCGGCCGATCCTAATGAAATTTCGTAGATTGGATCAACTGGCCAAAAATATAATCTGTACCAAGTTTCAGCTTTCTATCTTCAAAAACACGAAAGTTGGGTCAATTCCGATCGTATATGGCAGCTATAAAATATAGTCGGCCGATCCTTATGAAATTTGGCATGTCGTAATGTGTTGCCAAAAATAGCTCTCGTGTCAAATTTGAACTCTCTAACTCTAAAAACACCAGAGTTATACCATTTCCGATCAATCAGTTATATGGCAGCTATAGGATATAGTCGGCCGATCCGGGCCGTTCCGACTTATATACTGCGTGCAAAGGAAAGAAGGGTGTGTGCAAAGTTTCAAGTCGATAGCTTTAAAACTGAGAGACTAGTTCGCGTAGAAACAGACAGACAGACAGACGGACAGACGGACAGACGGACATGCTCATATCAACTCAGGAGGTGATCCTGATCAAGAATATATATACTTTATAGGGTCGGAGATGTCTCCTTCACTGCGTTGCACACTTTTGGACAAAATTATAATACCCTCTGCAAGGGTATAAAAATGGCTGGTTGAAACCGAGTGGCACAAGGCCCTCAAATGAAAACTTTTCGAATTTAGAGCCAATCAAACAAAATTTAAATTTTGGATTCTTTGTCTTATAATTGGCAGTCGTGGCCATTCAGGATAGAAATAGTGATTTTTGAGTAAATTGAAACTATTAATTTCTACATGTTGCCGTTGAGGGAGTAGCATGACCCGGAGAGTGTGAAACAACTAGGCACGTGAAAGTGAGGTTTTGTAAGAAACCTCACGTTGAGGTCCATGACCTGGGCCAACAAAAGAAATGGCGGCGCAGCCTGTCGCCCTTACTCGGAAAAACTTTCTCGAGGCTATCTTCCGCACTAAAACTTATGATTTTTTCCATGTAACTCAATCGTTTGGGTCTATTCACATTTTCTTTATGTGAATTTTGGAGTCATTTTAGGCTTAGAGACCTACCTAATGATATGCCCCAACAAAGGGTGCACTTGAGAACGTTCACTCTTGGCCAACGTTCCGTATTGGCCACTGCACTATGGGAAAAAAGGCATAAACTCGATTTTTTTGGCATAAACTCTAGTTTTAAAGATAAAAACTTGAAATTTATTATATTTACTATTAAGATCAATGTGCAATTTCGGATTTTGTTGCTTTTTGAATCGGACCATTGCCTTCATTCACCCACCCCCCACCACCCACCAATAAACTAAATTTGTAAATTTGCTGCAAGCCACTTATATTATACCCTTGCAGAGGGTATTACAATTTTGTCCAAAAGTGTGCAACGCAGTGAAGGAGACATCTCCGACCCTATAAAGTATATATATTCTTGATCAGGATCACCTCCTAAGTTGATATAAGCATGTCCGTCTGTCCGTCTGTCTGTCTGTCCGTTTCTACGCGAACTAGTCTCTCAGTTTTGAAGCTATCGTCTTGAAACTTTGCACACACCCTTCTTTCCTTTGCACGCAGTATATAAGTCGGAACGGCCCGGATCGGCCGACTATATCCTATAGCTGCCATATAACTGATTGATCGGAAATGGTATAACTTTGGTGTTTTTTGAGTTAGAGACTTCAAATTTGACATAAGAGCTATTTTTGGCAACACATTACGACTTGCCAAATTTCATAAGGATCGGCCGACTATATCCTATAGCTGCCATATAACTGAACGATCAAAAATGACCCAACTTTCGTGTTTTTGAAGATAGAAAGCTGAAACTTAGTACATATTCTATTTTTGGTCAGTTCATCCAACCTGCCAATTTTCATTAGGCCGACTATATCCTATAGCTGCAATATACTTGAACGATCGGAAATGGTATTTGGTAGAAATATCAACTTTCGTATTTTTGAAGATAGAAGCTTGGGACTTTTTTTTAGATTTTTTATTGTAGTTTATTGGTTTTATTATGATTGAATCATAAGAATCGGCCAACTATATCCGATGTTTGCGATATATATCCGGTTTTAACTGCAAGGGTATATCAACTTCAGCTCCGCCCGAAGTTAGCTTTCCTTTCTTGTTTTTTTTTTTTTTTTATATTTTTATTATAATTAATGTACAGTTTAATCAGATTCCTTTTCCTCTAAATATATTTCCAAACAATCTCTTTCATTATCGTAATCGGATTCATCTTCGGACGAGCTTACGGAGGTTTCTTTGTCTTTTTTATTCAATATTGGCTCCTCAAAAAGATAGATAGCCTCTGCTGGAAGACGCTTTTATTTCTTTTGTCCTTTGGTGATGCGGAGATTAGAGAGTAAAGGATCGGACGAATCCATAGCCCTGTGAAACATTTCAGACATATTGTCAATGCGGCTACATTTTCTTGCGTGATGCTTTCTTTAAGCTTTAAATAATTTATGCCTTGCTTCCGATGCACCTTCTCCCAAAGAGCCAACTGGAACTATTGATCCTTGTATGATTTTATATCCGTGTACTAAAATTTTGTGTACAGTCGGAGACATGGGGTACCAAGGATAGCTCGACATATATGTGGTGAAAGTTTCAAAACATAATAATTATTTATGGGATAATTACAATTTATAGCCATCAAAATAATGTAAAGGCGATGAATCAAATGGTGGTCTACTCCTAAAATCGAAGACAATTGTTTTAAATTAGAGAATGCTCTTCTCGCCGTGTTTCCGTCATTACTGTTGCCCATACCATTTTGCCTCGGCTTGTCTACATGAAGTCCCATATCTTTCCAAAACGAATTTTGAATTTGCTGCTTTCGTGCCGCCAGTTTGTCTATACCTTTGACATGCCACTTTTTTAGCTCGATTCTATATGATAATTTAAGTACAAACTCAAAGCAACATATCCACGCATGAAGGGGGCATATTCCATATTGATCCGTATTTGGCTTCATATCAAATGTTTTGGAATAGAAATCATTTATTTCAAGAATTTGAGTTGGCTTTGCTCCACACATTGGACATGACTGACAAGATTTCGTTCCTGTTAAAACTTTTAAATATAAATATATATTAAAACTTTTAAATATATTAACAGGAACGAAATCTTGTTAGGTTTTAAATTAAAACCTTGCCGTCTATTAGGGTTAGGTGACCAGTAAATTTCACTGATATTTCGCTGTTCTTATAAGAGTGCATGTAGACATTCAGATTTTTAATTTGAGTGTCTAAGTTTTCTTTTTCGTTTATTATGAGAGATGTTGATTCTTTAATATACGAAATTTTCAGAGGACGGCAAAATCTTGTGGATTGCGGAGATTTATTCAGCCAAATAACTCTTTCTGCTTGATCTACCATTTTAATAGGTATTATTGAGGTCACAAAAAGAGAGTAATCTAAAGTTGGAGATTCAGTTATGTTACATTTTTGTTTGTATAAGCTATGACCTGTAGAACCATCAAAACCGTAGCTGAAAATAAGTAAGCACTGAGCTAGTATATCTGTAAGCGATTCACAGACTTCGTCTTGCATGATTAGTATTCGGGAAGCGGTATGGTTCAATAAGTTTTTTAAGGAGAATTGAGCTTCATTTTCGCTGCAAACTATTTCATCACTATTCCATTTAATTTCTCCTCCACTATTTTTGAATATGGTGGGTAGATATCGCATGGTGCCAGCGTGGAGTAAAAGAGAACTTGAATTGTTTGCTTCTGCAAGTTCAGATGCTATTTTTCTTTTGAGCCTTACGCCAGCATCCTCATAACATATGACATATTTTGAGCACAAACGCTTAAACTCATATTGCCGGCTAGCCACAAAGAGTGTTTTTTCTTAAATTGGTCCATTATACGGTAGCATTTTGGCAAATGTTTTTTAATATAACCAATGAAACATTCAATTTTGGTTGATATTTGCTGATTTAAAGTTTCATCAAATTGCTCGCCGTAAAGTTTTATTTGTATGTAGCTTCTTAGAGCATCTTCGGAGCGCCTGTTTTTCTCCCAAACTTCGAGAAGTGCAGCGTGTGGGAGCTCATAAGTTGCTGGACATACATAAGTAAGTTAAAACAAGAAAGGAAAGCTAACTTGGGGCGGAGCCGAAGTTTATATACCCTTGCAGTTAAAACCGGATATATATCGCAAACATCGGATATAGTTGGCCGATCCTTATGGGAATAGGAATATATAATCCAATTTATTACAATACAAAATCTAAAAAAAGTCCCAAACTTCTATCTTCAAAAATACGAAAGTTGATATTTCTACCAAATACCATTTCCGATCGTTCAGTTATATGGCAGCTATGGGATATAGTTGGCCGATCCTAATGAAATTTGGTAGGTTGGATCAACTGACAAAAAATAAAATCTGTATTAAATTCCAGCTTTCTATCTTCAAAAACACGAAAGTAAGGTCATTTCCGATCGTTCAGTTATATGGCAGCTATAAGATATAGTCGGCCGATCCTTATGAAATTTGGCATGTCGTAATATTTTGCCAAAAATAGCTCTCATGTCAAATTTGAACTCTCTAACTTTAAAAACACCAAAGTTATACTATTTCCGATCAATCAGTTATATGGCAGCTATAGGATATAGTCGGCCGATCCGGGCCGTTCCGACTTATATACTGCGTGCAAAGGAAAGAAGGGTGTGTGCAAAGTTTCAAGACGATAGCTTTAAAACTGAGAGACTAGTTCGCGTAGAAACAGACAGACAGACGGACAGACGGACATGCTCATATCAACTCAGGAGGTGATCCTGATCAAGAATATATATACTTTATAGGGTCGGAGGTGTCTCCTTCACTGCGTTGCACACTTTTGACCAAAATTATAATACCCTCTGCAAGGGTATAAAAAACGTGCAAAAATTTGCAAAAATGATTAGTTTTACGATATTAAGGATACATTTGGTAATAACTTTGCGTTTTTACCTTTTTGCAACGTTGTACCATTTATAAGTTAAACACCACGGAACACAAAAAAACTTGTTAGTTTTTAAGCTAAAAAGATACACATATAAAACAGTTCACAGTTGGACAACAAGTCATAATAATCAAAACATGTAATCTAAGATACATTTATAAATACCTTTGCTACGATTTGCCATAATCAGAATTAATAAATCAATTTGTTGCACCACAAATTAAACAGTGAAAGTTTGCAAAGATTTTTCACTAATTTAAGCACACTACAAAGTCAATCGAACAGCTGACTTTGTTCGTTTATCAACACTATAGTATTGTTAGTAAAAAATCTTAGATAACGGTTCTTGGCTAATAAGGGTATGTAAATTCAAAAAATGTATTTTACTTTTAAAAATAATTTGTAAAATAATTTGATTTTATGCCAAAAAAATTGACTTTTTCCCCATAGCGCACTGCTGAGCTTGCTCGCAGTGAGGTTGTACACGACCTCTCGTAGGAATATTTTGGCCCGACCTGAGCCAATAATGGGCAATAGGTTTTAATATTGATTCGTGAAAAATAGCTCCTCTCCACTTACGCACACACACGGCACGGAACGGAACTTTTAAGTCCGGCTCGTAAAATTTTATGGATCGTCTGTCGGTGGGTAATGCTCGCTTTGTGGGTACGGGGCTTTATCCTAACGACACTGTTTGCACTTCTTTCTGGGTGTGCGGTCCAATTGGAAAAGAAATTTAAATTTGAAGTTCAAAGAGATGTGCGGGCGGCTTAGAAAATTTGCAACTGCATTAACAGCTGCATTTGCGACCACGCTTATCAACACTCTTTCTCGGCTGTTAATACCATTGAAAGTAACAAAAATACTAACTATCAGTTAATAACTATTGCTACTGTAACTACTAAAATAGTAGTAAAAAGAAAGGAAAGCTAACTTCAGGCGGAGCCGAAGTTGATATACCCTTGCAGCTAAAACCGGATATATATCGCAAACATCGGATATAGTTGGCCGATCCTTATGAAATTTGGTAGGATGGATCAAAATATAATCTGTACCAAGTTCCAGCTTTCTATCTTCAAAAATACAAAAGTTGGGTCATTTCCGATCGTTCAGTTATATGGCAGCTATAGGATATAGTCGGCCGATCCTTGCGAAATTTGGCATGTCGTATTATTTTGCTAAAAGTAGCACTCATGTAAAATTTAAACTCTCTTACTCTAAAAACACTACAGTTATACCATTTCCGATCAATCAGTTATATGGCAGCTAGTCGGCCGATCCGAGCCGTTCCGACTTATACACTGCGTGCAAAGGAAAGAAGGGTGTGTGCATACTGTATACTGCACAGTATGCACACAACCTCAGGTTGTATACTATCATGCACCGAAGATCTAAATGCACAACTGATTTTATTTAAAAGTTCATCCCAATCTTTCTGAACCGGATGAATATAGGCTCGGCCAGCGGTGAGCGTATGCCTAACCCCATATTGTTGCATTAATTTCTGGAATGTGTGAGAAAAAAATCGTGACCCGATGTCCGATACGACAGTCTCGGGAGTTCCAAAAGTCATAAATAACTCTCCCTCTAAATATTTTATTACGCTTGTACCTATTTTCCGTACTGCCTTCAGAAATACATATTTGGTGAAATGGTCAAGAACTATACAGTTGCCAATGTTACCACTCCGTGACCTAGGGTGCGGTCCTGGAAAATCAACAAAAAGCCGTTGGAAAAACCGCTGACTTTCCGGCGCTTTACCCAGCGGTGGTCGCAATATGTGATTTGGAGCTTTCGTTGATTTGCAAACCTGACATGAATTAATGTAAGCCATTACATCGGGTACGAGTCCAGGCCAGAAGTAATACCGCCTTATTTTCTCAATGGTTTTGTGTATCCCACAATGGGATGCCAACGGACACTATCGTGTGCTGGCGAAAGTATCTCTGGAACTAATCCTTTAGGGATCCAGAGTTTTCATGCAAATTCGTCATGTACTTGCTCCTCCGTTAAATGTTCGGCTTTTCGATAAAGATAACCGCTATCGGTTTTAAGATCCAGAAAATTGTTTTGATTTTCTCCGACTTTCTGAACGTACTTTCTGACGACTTAAAATGTTCAGAATTTAAGTCCACCAGAAACCCTTCCCGCAAATCTATGGCGGCTATAACCTCCTCGTTGACTCGAGACAATGAATCTGGAACGACATTGAGAGTTCCTTTTTGGTGCTCAATCTTGCAATGCTAAAGACCATCGGGCCAGCCGTGAACTCAAATCGTGATTAGACATCAGCCATTTCAACGACGCATGATCGGTTATGATCTTAAATTCGAGTCCTTCGACACACGCCCTAAAAACCTTTAAAGCCACTATCGCGGCCAGACACTCTTGCTCGGTAACAGTATAGTTAAGGCGAGCTTTATTTAATTTTTTTGAGATAAATGCGATACGACGGTCGTCTCCTTCTTCCGAAATCTGCACTAATACGGCTTCAACCGCTGTCTTACTCGCGTCACAATGAATGGCGAAAGGTTTTGTAAAATCAGGACTACACAATACTGGAGCTTCACTAAGACATTTTTTTAATGCCTCAAAAGCTTTTATGGCCTCCTCTGTCCAACTAAACTTCCGCTTTGTGGTCATTAAATCCGTTAACGGAGCAGCAACAGAGGCAAAATTTGGAACGAACTTCCGATACCACCCGCACAGGCCCATAAAGCTCCGCAGTCCCCTCAAACTAAGTGGCAAGGGCCAATTTGTTATCTCATCCACCTTTTCAGGATCGCACAGTGGTCGATTTAGCCAATCTGGCAGTCAATAATTAATATCAAGCTAAATAAACAAGTTATGTTTTTGAAATTATTTTTATACAAGTTTGTACTTTAGTATGTAAATTAACAAATATTTTAAGATACTTTTTTTTTAATTTCTTAATTTAAAAAATTTTTTAAATTTTAAAATAAATGAATTAATTTTGATTTTTTTTTGGAAAATTTTATGCTCTGTATTTTATTATAACAAAATTGGAACATCAAATTTGATGTTAAAAGATACTTTTTTTTAATTTTTTAATTTAAAAAATTTTTTAAATTAAAAAGTACATGTATTAATTTTGATTTTTTTTGAAAAATTTTAAGCTCTGTATTTTATTATAACAAAATTGGAAAATCAAATTTGATGTAAAAAAACTATTAAATTGCACTATAGGCCGGATGACCACTTTTTCTGGCCAAAATTAATAACTTCTAAACGAAACAAAATATTTGGGTTCTGTTTTTTGATTTGGAATCTTAGTAAGCTAAGAAACATATTTTGAGAAAATAGGCGTGGCACCGCCACCTCTGGGCGGAACTAGATTTTATGTCTTCCAAAGTAATATAAAAGTAGATAACAAAAAAATATAAGTTAAAAACAAACAATAATATTAAGGTCTGGTTTTTTTATTTTGGTTTTTCATAAGCTTAGGTATTAAAAAAAAGGCGTGTCACCGACACTTTCTGGCAGGAACTATGGACATGTTTTCTACAATTGCTACGCCCAAACCGTTTAAAGTAATTATTATTAAAAAGGCCTGAAAGGTAAAATATAATCTAAACTGTTTCACATGCGCACCTAATCAACATCTTCTTCGGTCTCAAGTTCCATTTCCCTGAACTCAAGTGGATATTTTCTGATACTGATCATCAGCGCTCCTTAAGGGACTGTGAAGCAATTCTAATACTTCTTTTGGAAGAAGCTATCTGTTTTGTTGTTTGATACGGTTGGCTAGGTTAACCGATGATGTTGTAGGGTCTGATATGTATAATGATCTGTGGAATACGTTCTTTAAACTTTTGCTTCGACTGCTTTTTCTCGCATGCTTTTTCTCGGCTTCAAATACAGAACCAGCTATAGAATCTTTGTATCTAGCCAATATTGCATTCTCTTTCGCACATTTGGTCGCAGCAGATCTCCAAACATCGAAAAACTCCATGTTGGCCAACGCTGAGATTAAAGGGCACTTTAATATTACATTCATATGAACAAGAATTGAATTACCTTCAACCCAGTATAAATATTAAGGTCAAACTAGCTCAAAGACCGTTTATATCTCTAACTAAACATTAGTTATTGATTAACACACACAAAAGCTCTGTTAAAAACACTCAATTACAGGGACAATCCCAAACAAACCAACATTTGAGAATCGAAAACATATAGTACAAATCACTCCCTTTCGATGCCATAACAACTTTTTTATAAATTACTAAGTTTAGTGCCTATTTTATAAGATTTAAAAGGATTTTTTTTTCCGATAACAAGCACACGTGATCACGACAGCTTTTTTTGAAAGCCGATAACCTAACGGAGCGTGGCTCTGTCAAAATTAATGATATCATAAAATCTTAATTATAAGAACTTTCGAAAAATGTGTTTTTGGCCAGAAAAAGTGTTCATCCGGCCTATAGTGCATTGCTATGTTGCTAATTTCGGGGATGATTTCCAAAAGCTGAATCACCTCGTCATCCAAAGCAATATACATACTTTTTAGAGAACGCGGAAGTCTATTTTGACATCGATGATATTAGCGGGTCTGATGTCAGTAAAAGTGAAAGCATAAGGTCTTCCACCGTATTTATTCTGGACGTTTTTCGAGTGTGATTCAAGCGATAGTTACGCATATCTTTATTTCGCGCTTCAAGCGCTTCCTCGGACATCATGCCGATTGGAAGGGAAACATTCTTTATTATGTCTGCTCCATGAATAAAAATTTTGTGAATGGATGAAGGCATATGAAACCAAGGGTATTCTTTCACAAATATAGAAGCTTCATCCCATGTGTATTGGCAAAAAGCTTCAACATTAACATTGTACCCACATGCCATGGTGTGTAAAATAACGCTAAATTTTTTAATAAGGTCAATGTTTACCCCTATAATTGTAGACGTTAAATATGGATCTTTGAATAGTGTTCTTGCTGTATTTCCATTATTCGTGTTCCACGAACCAACCATGGGAATATCGACTAAAATACCCATTTGTTTTCGGAGTGCAGTTTGAATTTCTGCCTTTCTTTGCGCAACTATTTCTTTATCTTCTCCGCGAACCAATTCCGCAGCCACGACCTGTTCTTCGCATGGGGTTTCCTTAACAATGTCGGAAACTCTTTGAACTTGGCGATGAGGTTTGCAATCAGAGAAAGCTTTAACTGGGCGCCCAGAGCTACTAGAGGCTATTTCCGTTAGCACAATAAACTCATTTAGCCAATTTTCATTTTGTTTTTGAAAATATATGTGGTTTCTACGGCATTTTTTCTCGTTTTCCGATTTCATTTATTTGCTTGTATTCATTGTCGCTAATATTGTTCTTATCAATAAGGAATGAAACAAGAAAGGAAAGCTAACTTCGGGCGGAGCCGAAGTTTATATACCCTTGCAGCTAAAACCGGATATATATCGCAAACATCGGATATAGTTGGCCGACCCTTATGAAATTTGGTAGGTTGGATCAACTGACCAAATATATAATCTGTACCAAGCTTCAGCTTTCTATCTTAAAAAACACGAGTTGGGTCAAAGTTGGGTCATTTCCGATCGTTCAGTTATATGGCAGCTATAAGATATAGTCGGCCGATCCTTATGAAATTTGCCATGTCGTAATTTGTTGCCAAAAATAGCTCTCATGTCAAATTTGAAGTCTCTAACTCTAAAAACACCAAAGTTATACCATTTCCGATCAATCAGTTATATGGCAGCTATAGGATATAGTCGGCCGATCCTTATGAAATTTCGTAGGTCGGATTAACTGACCAAAAATATAATCTGTACCAAATTCCAGCTTTCTATCTTCAAAAACACGAAAGTTGGGTCATTTCCGATAGTTCAGTTGTATGGCAGCTATAGGATATAGTCGGCCGATCCGAGCCGTTCCAATATATATATACTGCGTGCAAAGGAAAGAAGGGTGTGTGCAAAGTTTCAAGTCGATAGCTTTAAAACTGAGAGACTAGTTTGCGTAGAAACAGACAGACGGACAGACAGACGGACATGCTCATATCAACTCAGGAGGTGATCCTGATCAAGAATATATATACTTTATAGGGTCGGAGATGTCTCCTTCACTGCGTTGCACACTTTTGGACAAAATTATAATACCCTCTGCAAGGGTATTAAAGAAAGACGGGGAAGCCTTAAAAAAAGAAAATTTAGTTGGCACGGTAAAGCATGGAGGAACCGGAGTAATGGTGTGGGGGTGTATGGCAGCAAGCGGCGTGGGAAATTTGACCTTCATCGAGGAAATAATGAATCAAAGTGCCTATATAGACATCCTTAAAAATAATTTAAGAGCAAGTGCTGAGAAATTGGGGCTGGAACATGAATATTGGTTCTAGCAAGACAATGACCCGAAGCACACGGCCGTAAATACAAAGCTCTGGCTGCTGTATAATGTTAAAAACCAGCTGCGAACACCTCCCCAGAGTCCGGATCTAAATCCAATAGAGCATTTGCGGGATCTACTAGAGCGCAAGATCCGTAAACACAACATAACATCAACAAAAATGCTTAAGGATGTAGTTGTGGAGGAATGGGGCAAAATTACTGCAGAGGAGACCAAAAAATTAGTCGATTCTATGCCGAGACGCCTTACGGAGGTTTTGCAGAGAAAAAAAAAACCCTACTAGCTATTAAAAAAAGTAAACTTCCAATTAAAAATAGTTTTTTTGTTGGCTGTACGCAGACTTTTGCGTGTAAATTTTTTCGTAGCGCTAAGTTTAAAATTAAGATTAAAATATAAGACATTGTTGAATAAATTTAGAAAAAATAGGTCATTAAAGACAATAAATGAAAGTTTTGTTAAAAAAAAAATTGGTCGAATATATGAATAAATGGCCAATCTATTGGTGTTTAAAGTTTGAAATTGAAATTTTCGAGGGGTGAACGCAGAGATATGCGAGTGAGTGTACATCGATTTACCACGAATACAAACAAACACCCCTGCCGAACTGGAGGTGTCGATTGGCCATGGGTAAGTGCTTACCTCGCCGATCACTACATGGGTACTTACTAAAGTGACCCTATAGTAAACGACGGTCGAACCACCTAGTCGACTCGAGTTTGCGATTGACCCTAGGTAAGTGCTTACCTCGCCGATCACTACATGGGTACTACTAGATTAACCCTACAGTAATCGAACGTCGAACCACCTAGTCGATTCGATTTTGCGATTAGCCCTGGGTAAGTGCTTACCTCGTCGATCTTTACATGGGTACTTACTAGATTAACCCTATAGTAATCGAACGTCGAACCACCCAGTTGATAAATATACATATGCGCATTAAAGCATAAGTACAAAATTACTTTTGTTGGATTTTGTTTTTGTTCGTTTTTGTTTTTGTTATTTTTTGGAAAGAGCATACACAAGATTAAAGACAAAACTTCGATTATGCTTTACATCGCTGTTTGTTTACGCGTCTTCGGTGCAATGCTTACAAAAACAATTGTGCAGAAAGAACAGTTTGTTTTGTTTTGTTCCACTCTTTCGCATAAACGCAGCTGTGTTTGCTGCAGTGTTGCCAGGTATTGAGCTCGCAAATAGGCTAGATTTTGGGTAAAAATAGGCTAGAATAGGCTAAAACTCAGAAAAATATCTGAAAAATAAGCTATATATTAAAACCCAATACTATGTACCAAATTAAAGTAATTTTCATTTTTTTATTATATTAAACACGTTAAAAAACTTTCAATATCGTCGTTCTCCCCGTCATTCAAAGAGCCTCCCCGTCAGGCTATTTAAAAATTTTATAGGCTAGATCATTTAAAAATAGGCTAAATCTAGCCTGAAATAGGCTAAACTGGCAACACTGGTTTGCTGGCTGACCAAATTTTTGCAAGCATTTAAGTTAAGAAGTGCAAAGCGGATCAATCGATTATTAGGTGAGTGACTTAAAATATAATATGTGTTTGTAATATAAAATATCTTTGTAATATGTTTCTATGTGTACTAATGTGTAAATATTAAATAAACAATAAAAGTACGGCAGTTACAATAATGTATAGTGAACGACATAGAAGAAGGCTTAAGTAGCAGCAAAAGAAAAATATAAAGGAAAGTTAACTTCCACAGTGCACTATGGGCGATTAGTTGATTTTGGCGGCATAAAGTCCACACATAGAGCTAGGAGCTTAATTTTTTTTAAGGGTTACTAATATTTTAGTTTGTTTTCGGATTTTTTTTTAGTCAATTTGACCACGCCTTTATTTTCCGCCCCTTTATAGCCCCGGCACTCGTACAAAAATTTAAATTTTTATTATAAAGCAAAGCATAAAAATAGAAAAAATAATATTTTACCATGTTTTAACAATATTCTAAACCTAAAAAAACAAAAAGTTAATAATCTTCTTCATCTAAAACAAAAGAATTCTCATGTTTGTCATTGCTTTCGTTGTCTGATTCGGTGTCTTCATCATTAAAAAAATTGTATGAACTCAGCTCTGATGTTGGATGTTCAAGTGCATTTTTCTTTTAAAGGAACAAAAAAGAGCAAAAAACATGATTACTACAATAAACTAGACACTTTCGTTAGTAACTTGCCATTTTTGTTTGGATGTTTTGATATGCACTTTTCAAGAAATACTCCACGGAACACAATTAAAATTGTTAGATTTTTGCTAAAAATACAATCAACAATAACACTGGAAATTAAAAACACCACGAACATTTATACACATTTATCGTAAATAAAAGATTATATTGTTATCCATATTACACTTATTAATTTAAACGAAGCCAATAATAATTTAGGCACTTTCAACAGCATGAAAATTTCGTGCCAATTTATATAATTGCGAGCATCAACAGATCATCTGGTTTTGAAGGGCTGCCACAAAAAGAGAGTTGCTCCCCGATAAAAAAAAAAATTGTTTTTCAGCTAACTGAATAAAAAAAACATTTCCTTAATATTTCACCATAAATTTTATGACTTTATGCCGCCCATTATGAAAAATCGCCCAAAGTGCAGTGGAGAACGAAAATGTGCCCAAAGAAGAAGTGGAAATTATAAGAGAAAATGTACAATATGTAAATAATGACAGTGAAACTAATTTTTTTGGGGAAATAATTTATGAAGACAATATTGACAATGAACTAAAGACGAAAAGAAACGACGATAACAATAACTTAAATGACGATCTTAAAAAATGGTTTCTAAAACATAGGCCAACGCGTGACTGTGCAATTGATTTAGTTCGAATACTAAAAAAAATAGTTTAGATGTCGGACCATTTTACAAATACAGTGCGCCTAAAAAAGCTGAAATAATGCAAATGAGTAGTGGCCGTTATTTGCACATTGGCATTAAAACTCAGATTGCTAAGCTCTTGAATTTAATTAACTTTACTGACGACATAACTATTGACATAAACATTGATGGAATTCCTCTATTCAAAAGTTTAAATTCTCAACTATGGCCAATTTTAATAAAAGTGACAAATATTACAAATTCTCCTATTTTCCCTGTTGGAATATTTTTGGGAAAATCTAAGCCCAATAATCTGGACGAATTTTGAAGCCATTTTACTTGTGAGCTAAAAGATCTTCTTCAAAATGGAATTGACACAGACGAAAGAAATATAAAATTAAAATTAAGGGCTATTGTTTGTGATGCACCAGCTAGGGCTTACATCAGTGGGACTCCCGGACATACATCTTCGCATGGATGTTCAAAACGCATACGTGTCGGAAATAAAAAAATAAATAATGTTTTAACATACAAAACAAAGAGTGAAGACTTTATAACCGACGAGGACTTAAGGGGTTACGCCACCCTGACCGCGTGGAAACGGGACGGTTTTTCAGAAATTTCTTGTGACTAAACTAGTTGAGATAGGATTTTTCCACTTTTATTTCTATTTAATACAACTAATGAGCTTTATAAATTCTAAAAAAAAACTTGTGTTCAATTCAAAATGGCGGAGATATGAACATCGGCGATCATGGGTTTTTCCGGAGTGCTCCTAGATGGTGGGCATGATTAACGTGTCAATTTTCATCTCAATCAAGTAAACAAAATTTTTTTTTTAAAAGTGATAAATTTGGAACAGAGTGACGCAGCCGTTTTAGAAAAAAAAAAAATTACGCAAATGAGAGCACTTCAAAACTTGACTCAATGTTTTGGGCAAAAAATTTCGTACTAAAAATTGCATAAAAAAATTTCTATCCATTGGATCCAAAAAATCCTACGTCACTCTGTGGAAAATCTATGTAAGAAGATGTGTTTCAATTTTCAAGTCAATCGGTTGAACAGTTTTTGAGTTATCATGCCCACCGTTTTGAAAAAAGTAGTTTCGAAAAAAAGCAAAAGAAGAAAAAGAAGTGTCTTAGGTGCCCTCCTGCCGTGCCGATTTCAAATAAACATAACTTCCATAATTATCAAGATATTGTCTTCGGGGACGTCTTAAAATACGCGTAAGAATATAGTCTTTTAAATTGAGTAAAAAAAAATCGATTTTTTGAAAATTTCAGGGTGGCGTGACCCCTTAAAAAGTAGGAAATATTCCGATCATCACTTAAAACAATATTTGACAAAAATGACAGCCCTTGAAACCGTGAATGTAAAAATGGTTTCCAAAATTCCATTACACTGCATGCATTTATTTGACTTAGGAGTCATGCGTAAATTTCTTGTTCGATTGATAACAAATAACACTTATAATAAATTGACGAACGACAAGAAATCTAAAATTTCTCAAAAATTAATTGACATACGCAAAAAGATGTGTGAGGGTACGACTTAAAATACAAAAGGAAATTATGAAAATAAATTTTAGTTTTAGTTTAGATAAATATTAAGTCGATAACAACTTCGCTGTTAACCCAAATTTGGGCTGTTAAGCGCAAACTTTCTGGCACCTCGATCGCGTCACAACTGAAGTACGGCAACCTCCTTGACGGCCATTTTAAATGCGCTGGATATAAGTGTTCTTTTGCATTTAAACTCTTGACGAGAAAAGACGCGAATTAAAAGAGTGCTCTCTACTTAAAACTCTAACTACTGCTCTCTAAAGAGACTCTACTTAAAACCCGGGAAAATATTAAAACCCCAAAGTAAGGCCACAACGCAGTCGAAACAGTGGCGCAACAGCAACACAGACTTGGCCGTGTTGTGCGCACATTTCGGCAACTGCACGTGGGTGGGAAAACCTACAGAACTTGGACGGGTAGTGCCAGGGAAAGCCACCGGCGAGCGGAAAGTACCCTCGCCAATCCCGAAATCCCGAGCGAAGCACAGCCACGACAAGTGGTCAAGTGCGACCCATCTCGATCAGCCCCTAAACGTGCACGGAGCCGGACCAGGCTCAAGCTGCGAACGGCGAGGAGTCCTGCAGCTTCCGGGACGTGTGCGTGATTGGGGCAGCATAGGATCAGGAGAAGGGTCGAAACCTTGCGGAATGAGAACCTAAGAGGGAACCTCGTGGATACATAACCTCACTAACTCGTGCCGAACCGCATGTCGACCTAAGCTAGCATCGGCCATGTGCAAGCCGGACTCCCACTCTCGTCTATACTGACAACATTTAAAAATCAATATCAGCCAAACAATGGAAGGAGCGTACCAAAGCGTCGCCAGAATTAGCGCGGATCGTTAAGTTAAACGGAATACTTATTTTTTTTTTTCTTTTTCTTAGTTAATATTCCTGTATTAGACCTGTACTCATACCTTTTTTCTATAGAGCATAATTCGATTTTGGCATCATGATTAGCAAGACCCTATAATTTTACTTTGAATTAATCACCCTTCATCAAGCCACACAGCGCTCCAGTCTACAGGCCTGCAGACGTCGAGGGATTGGTTTGTGAGTACCCATATAATTTGATTGTCTAACTATGCTATCATAAAAGAAAGAGTATGAAGAATTAATCATAAAAACTCTATTAAATTAACTAGATGTAAGATTCTAAAACATTCTTTCTTAATAATTTCTAATAATCTAATTCAAACTTTATTAAAGATCTAGCAGTTAAGACAAAGCAGTTAATTTCAATTGATTAGGATTAAAGAAAACCAGTAGGAGTAAAGATTTAGGCTAAGTAGATTGTAAGGAGAAAGAAGATGAAAATTAGAGGAATTATATAATGGATTGTGAACTGAAGAAAATGAAGTAAATTAGATTATTTTTATGGGCACCTGAGCTAAACGATTTCTCTTTATATGGGTAAAGGCAGCAATAATTAATAAGTCTTTACAGGAAGGGCGGGCCAAGCAGAAGAACTATCCCATCTGAGTTCTTCAATAACAAAAGCTGTTTGTCTCATATTCAGGTCCACCCGAAATGACTGTTTCCCCTCCTAATCCTTTCCAACTCTGTCTACAAAATTTTATTGTGTGGCGGTGATCCTGATTAGGAAGTAACCCAACCCCCTGGACTCTTCACTGAGCTAGGCCGGTCCCGTAGGCAGAGTATGCTACCAATCGGTATCCACCTCACCGTGTTCGTCACAGAATAAATGGCGCCCAACGTGGGGCGAGCAAGCAAGCGAAAACTAAAGCAAAAGAATAACCAGAATACCACCATGCTTTTCCGAGCTTCCCCCAACATACCCTAACAGTCATCCATCTAGAAAAGTTGTTTTAGTTTCCGTAATCCCTTGCTTATTCTTCTAGGATTGCTGCGTTTTGGGAAACACCTCAAAAGCAGACCAGGGAATAAACTAAAGGTGTAGAACGTTAGATCTTATATATTTATTCAAGTCAAAAGAAATCGAGATTGTATTCATTGGAAAATTCAGTGGTAACTCTTTCTTAAACACTTGAAACCCTAATACAACCCGTTAATATCTCCAGGAGTTAGAGAATTGTAGTTGTTGGAAAATTCAACAGTACCTCATTCCAGAATATTACGGCCTCAAATATTGTCACAATATAATTGATCAGTTAAGTTGCATAAACGAAATCGAGATTGATTCTGGCTGGAACGATTCAGCAGGATACTCTTTCATTTAGCGCAATGAACACATCAGGTTATTTTAGATTCAGTATAAATGTGAAGATGCAGACAAAAGCTATTGTTATATTAAAAAGGAAATCGTAATAGCAATGGATAAGACCCAGATTATCAGTTGAAAATTCAGGCTTCCGAATTTTGTTAGTAGTGCCAATTTGTAGCAAGTATTAGTATTAGTATCTGCATATAAATATCCTTTGTTGTGGTAAAATATTGAAAACGAAATAATGTCAGTCAGGCGCAGTCCTGAGAATACTTCGAGATTGCCCGTTGAGTTGGTGCAATGCTCCGTATGCAATGAATCCAACGCGGATGCAGAATTTGTTGAAACACCCTGTAAACACCGGTTTCACCGCACTTGTGTAACTACGTGGTTACAGCAAAATGAAACATGTCCCAATTGTCGTCAGCTATGTCTACCCTCGCAGCTAACTAATAGCACAAGGGAAACACAGGACGCTAATTTAGAAATTCCAAGGGTCCAAAACGGATCTACTTCAAACTCGCGAACAGGTGCCATCCCAAGAAATCGCCCCAATACTAGACCTACCACAAGAGCAACAACTGCTGGACCCAATAGTCGTCCAAGCACAAGTTCGCAAGCTCAGCGCTCACCACGTGTAGGAGGTTCGCAAAGAACAAATAGCGTTTCAGAAGGAAGAATTCAGGAACTCATAGCACATGAGTTAGAATCCTATCAATCCCAACTCTCTTCAACGTTATCAGAACAAATTAGTCTGGCGATGCAAAACCTTAACATACCGTCCTCCCAAAGACAATCCCTTGAATGGGATACGGAGCTGCCTCCAGCAGACCCCTTAATAAATCAGCCTTTTGATCATCACGTATCCGTTAACCATAATATCTCAGGTAATCGTTCACTAGATAATCGTAGAGAGGACCACATCATCCGTCCAGACCAAATTTCAAGCTTATTGGTTCACTGGAAACTACAGTTTTCTGGTTCACCAAAAGACATTTTTGTCGATGACTTTATATACCGGGTAAACACATTAACGCGACGATCGTTGAATGGAAACTTCGATCTCTTGTATGAGTACGCAAATTTATTGTTTGTAGGCCCAGCATTAACATTCTTTTGGAGATGCCATAGAAGTTCAGAGCAGATGAATTGGCATGTACTTTGTTCTCGTTTGAGGGAGAGATATAAAGACCAAAGATCAGATCAAGACATACGAGATGCAATGCGTAGAAGGAAGCAAGGAAATAATGAATGTTTTGATGATTTTCTTGACTCAATCTTGGCCATTGCGGATGCCTTATCCGAGCCTATGACCGACTCTGATTTAGTTCAGGCAGTTAGGAACAACTTAAGATCGGACATAGGACACGACATCTTGCATATCGAAACCCCAACTATAGCCGCGTTACGCAGACAGTGTCACCGTCACGAAGAGTTCTTCAATTCTCTAAGAGCTAAGAACAACTTCCGTAACCCAGTTGTAAGGCGAAACATAAATGAAATATCGATAGACGAAGAATCCGAAGTACCCTTTCAAGAAAACGAACCACAGATTTCGGCGATTCGAAATGAGAATCGAACGAAATGTTGGAACTGTGAGACTATAGGTCATAGATTCAAAGATTGTCCCCAGCCGCACCGAGTATTTTGCTACGGTTGTGGCGCAGTAAATATGTATAAGCCATCATGTCCAAAATGCTCACAAAAATCGGGAAGACAAGAAGACAAGAATAAAACGACCGAACATGTATCAATCCGCAAAGAATCGATACAGTCATCTGACCATTCTAACACCCGGTCTTTTAAGCCTTATCATGTTCGACTAAAAGAATATAACGAAACGAGGCGAAGAATCTTTACAAACGATACCGATAGAAAAACTAGAAGTCGTTCAGCAATAAGACAGCGGGACTTCTGGAAATCAAAGCACCAATACAATAGTTGTTTAATATCAGCAATAAGCAAAGTAAGCAATGACATTCGTCCTTTCGCAAATCTAGTTTTACTCGATGAACCGTATTTAGCTTTACTAGATAGTGGAGCTAATAAAAGCGTAGTCGGAGGAACTTTAGCTAAAAGTATTGTTTCGGGAAAATACAAGTTCTCTAGGGCGCACGGCAACGTACGAACGGCTGACGGAACAAAACAATCCACTTTTGGCACTATAACCATTCCGATTAATTATAATAACAGGGAAAAAGATATGGAATTTTTAGTAGTACCATCTATTACACAAGAAGTTATTTGTGGGATGGACTTTTGGGAAAAATTCGGAATCTCCGTCTCCTTAGGAGGCAGTGTGAATGAATTGAACTTTGAAGAAGAATCCACAAAGCTCAGTTTATCGGAAGTCCAGAAATCCAGACTTAAAAGTGTAATAGATTTCTTCCCGTCATCCGACAGAGATGGTCTTGGCATGACAACCTTAATCGAACACTCGATTGATACCGGCAATGCCAAGCCAATAAAACAAAGGCGCGTGAAAAACGTCACCTTTGTCACCAGCGCGTGAAAAACTCCTATGTACGGAGATTGATAGGATGATAAAATTAGGAGTTATTGAAGAAGCCCTAACTTCATCGTGGTCATCTCCTGTCGTTTTAATAGTCAAGCCGGATAAGGTCAGGTTCTGCTTAGATTCGAGAAAGGTGAACGATGTTACAATAAAAGATTCATACCCAATCCCAAACCTAGAGGGACTTTTAAGCCGCCTTCCTCCAGTTCACTGCATTTCAAAAATTGATTTGAAAGATGCCTTTTGGCAAATCAATTTAGACCCGCAGTCTCGCCCAAAAACCGCATTCACAGTTCCGAATAGGCCATTATACCAATTTAGGCGTATGCCTTTTGGACTGTGCAACGCCCCTCAGACGATGTGTCGTCTTATGGATCAGGTCATACCCTACCAACTGAAATCTCACGTATTTGTCTATTTGGACGACCTTCTGGTTATGTCATCAAGCTTTGATGATCATTTAAAACATCTCTCAGAAGTGGCGACTCGTTTACGGCATGCCGGTCTAACGATCAATATCAAAAAGAGCCAATTTGGTCTTCGGAAGGTCGAATATTTAGGTTACGTTGTAGGCGAAGGAACACTACAAGTAAACCCGAAAAAGATCAGTGCGGTATCTGAGTTTCCTGTCCCCAAAAGTCAAACGCAACTAAGACGCTTCCTTGGCATGTGCGGATGGTACCGTCGGTTTATATCTCACTATTCAACAATAACAGTCCCCCTTACAGACCTACTTCGTGGAAAGACTTTTACTTGGAACGAAGACGCACAAGCGGCATTCGACGAAATTAAGCATAAGCTTTGTTCCGCTCCGCTTCTAGTTCATCCAGACTATGACAAGCCGTTTCTAATACAATGCGATGCATCTAAATGCGGAGTCGGAGGAGTATTAGCACAGTGCGACGAATTAGGCAACGAACGTCCTATCGCATATATGTCCCAAAAATTGAATGGAGCTCAACGTAACTACACAGTTACAGAGTTAGAATGTCTTGCAGTCGTGTTCGCAATCCAGAAGTTTCGTATGTATGTAGAAGGTCACAGTTTTACGGTCATAACCGATCACTCAGCATTGCGATGGTTAATGAAACAAACAGACCTCAGCGGGAGACTAGCCCGTTGGGCTATTAAGTTACAAGGCTTTGTATTCAAAATCGAGCATCGCAAGGGGGTTCAAAATGTTGTACCAGACGCCTTGTCACGGTCGTTCGAGGACTCGACAGAAATCGCAGAGATAGATGTAGACATCCTGCCAGAGATTGATTTGCAATCAGACACATTTCAATCGGACGAATACAGTCAGTTAAGAGACCGTGTACAAAATGCAAAAGTACCGGGATTTAGGGTCGTGGATATCTATATATATTATAGAGCAGGCTTTGCCAGCGGAAATCCACAAGTTGACGAGGGCGACTACAAACTCTGGGTCCCAAGTGAATTGAGAGCAGGCGTAATTCAGTCTGCACATGATCAACCATCATCGGCACATGGTGGAGTAGCCAAATGTCTTGAGCGAATTCGAAGAAACTTTTATTGGCCGAATATGGTAACCGATGTTCGAAGTTATGTAGCTCGTTGTGATATATGCAAAACCTGCAAACATCCGACACAACGTCTTCGCCCGCCAATGGGTTGTCAAGCCACTAGTGAAAGACCGTTTCAACGGATCTATGTAGACTTTATCGGTCCATTTCCCAGAACCCGGAACGGAAATATAGGTATCTTAATTCTCCTAGACCATTTTTCTAAATTCACTTGGCTCAAGCCTGTTAAGAAGTTCACTTCTAAGGTAGTGATCGACTATTTAAAGGATGATATTTTTGTGTGTTTCGGAACTCCGGAAGTTTTGGTGAGCGATAATGGCACTCAGTTTAAAAGCCAGGACTTCGCAGCCTTTACTGCTAAGCACGGAATTCAACATATTTTCACAGGCGCGTACTCCCCGCAGTCAAACGCGGCGGAGCGTGTAAATCGTTCAATAAATGCTGCTCTCAGAAGCTATATTCAATCAGATCAAAGATTGTGGGATAGTTATATAGGAAGTATAAACTCTGCATTGAGGAATGGTATACACCAATCCATTGGAGAATCACCATACTATGTAGTCTTTGGCCAGCACATGCTCACACATGGCAAAGACTATAAGTTGCTACGAAACATCCATATGTTGTCCGAAGGATCAGCAAAGATCGCTAGAGTAGATTAATTCCCGAAAATCCGAGCGGATATCGCCAAGCGAATGGCAAAAGCATACCACAAAAACAGAGATGAATATGATTTACGTTCCCGATGTCGAACCTTTGACGTAGGGCAGGAAGTAATAAAAATAAATTTTGTCTTAAGTAACCAGGCTTCGCATATTAATGCCAAATTAGCACCTGTAGGAATAAAAGCTAAAATAAAGGAGAAACGAGGTCAGTCGTTATATTTACTCGAAGACAAAAACGGAAAAGAGCTAGGAACCTTCCATGCCAAGGATCTCTGGTAATGTACCCTTTTTCAGCTTTCATCTCCGTTAATATCACATCGATAAAACCTGTGGTGTGAGGGTACGACTTAAAATACAAAAGGAAATTATGAAAATAAATTTTAGTTTTAGTTTAGATAAATATTAAGTCGATAACAACTTCGCTGTTAACCCAAATTTGGGCTGTTAAGCGCAAACTTTCTGGCACCTCGATCGCGTCACAACTGAAGTACGGCAACCTCCTTGACGGCCATTTTAAATGCGCTGGATATAAGTGTTCTTTTGCATTTAAACTCTTGACGAGAAAAGACGCGAATTAAAAGAGTGCTCTCTACTTAAAACTCTAACTACTGCTCTCTAAAGAGACTCTACTTAAAACCCGGGAAAATATTAAAACCCCAAAGTAAGGCCACAACGCAGTCGAAACAGTGGCGCAACAGCAACACAGACTTGGCCGTGTTGTGCGCACATTTCGGCAACTGCACGTGGGTGGGAAAACCTACAGAACTTGGACGGGTAGTGCCAGGGAAAGCCACCGGCGAGCGGAAAGTACCCTCGCCAATCCCGAAATCCCGAGCGAAGCACAGCCACGACAAGTGGTCAAGTGCGACCCATCTCGATCAGCCCCTAAACGTGCACGGAGCCGGACCAGGCTCAAGCCGCGAACGGCGAGGAGTCCTGCAGCTTCCGGGACGTGTGCGTGATTGGGGCAGCATAGGATCAGGAGAAGGGTCGAAACCTTGCGGAATGAGAACCTAAGAGGGAACCTCGTGGATACATAACCTCACTAACTCGTGCCGAACCGCATGTCGACCTAAGCTAGCATCGGCCATGTGCAAGCCGGACTCCCACTCTCGTCTATACTGACAACATTTAAAAATCAATATCAGCCAAACAATGGAAGGAGCGTACCAAAGCGTCGCCAGAATTAGCGCGGATCGTTAAGTTAAACGGAATACTTTATTTTTTTCTTTTTCTTAGTTAATATTCCTGTATTAGACCTGTACTCATACCTTTTTTCTATAGAGCATAATTCGATTTTGGCATCATGATTAGCAAGACCCTATAATTTTACTTTGAATTAATCACCCTTCATCAAGCCACACAGCGCTCCAGTCTACAGGCCTGCAGACGTCGAGGGATTGGTTTGTGAGTACCCATATAATTTGATTGTCTAACTATGCTATCATAAAAGAAAGAGTATGATGAATTAATCATAAAAACTCTATTAAATTAACTAGATGTAAGATTCTAAAACATTCTTTCTTAATAATTTCTAATAATCTAATTCAAACTTTATTAAAGATCTAGCGGTTAAGACAAAGCAGTTAATTTCAATTGATTAGGATTAAAGAAAACCAGTAGGAGTAAAGATTTAGGCTAAGTAGATTGTAAGGAGAAAGAAGATGAAAATTAGAGGAATTATATAATGGATTGTGAACTGAAGAAAATGAAGTAAATTAGATTATTTTTATGGGCACCTGAGCTAAACGATTTCTCTTTATATGGGTAAAGGCAGCAATAATTAATAAGTCTTTACAGGAAGGGCGGGCCAAGCAGAAGAACTATCCCATCTGAGTTCTTCAATAACAAAAGCTGTTTGTCTCATATTCAGGTCCACCCGAAATGACTGTTTCCCCTCCTAATCCTTTCCAACTCTGTCTACAAAATTTTATTGTGTGGCGGTGATCCTGATTAGGAAGTAACCCAACCCCCTGGACTCTTCACTGAGCTAGGCCGGTCCCGTAGGCAGAGTATGCTACCAATCGGTATCCACCTCACCGTGTTCGTCACAGATGCCTAAAGAATTCGCAAGAAAGCCAAGACCCTTAAGTGAACTATACAACTGGAAAGCAATGGAATTTAGACAATTTTTACTTTATACGGGAATATTTGTACTCAAAAATGAATTATCTGACGACCAATATTATGTGTTTTTGTTATTGCATTGTGCGTATAGGATGCTTTGCTGCCCATATCAGCGAACAATTAATTTGGAAACCTGTCAGCGAATTTTGAACCTATTTGTTTCAAACTTTCCAATTATATTTGGAGAAAATAGTGTTTCATATAATATACATAGCTTACTACATGTTAAAGAAACAGTGGAACAGGTTGGTGATCCAGTTAAAGGCTTTGCTTATGCTTTTGAAAATTATTTGCAACATTTAAAAAATTTTGTTAGAAAGCCAACAATTTGTTTTTACAACAAATTTTATAATTTTTTTTTTAATTTATTTAACTTATAATTTATTTTAAATTTCTAAAAAAAGAGTCAAACTAGCCATGTACTTAGCCTCATATAAGAAAGTAGGAGCAATGCGTCTGTAACTTTTTAACGAAGTACGGTATCGATCTGAAAAATGAAATATATATTCAAAGGCACTTTAAGCAACTAAATAAAAGTAGGCGCGGCATGATAAAAGGCGGAATTTAATTTAATTTTTTATTATAAAGTTTATTTGCTCTCCAACAAGTAGGTAGTTTTTGCATTTTATTGACTTGAACTATAACGTCATTTTAATAGAATAATAGAGTCTTTCTTTGACTCCATTTGAGGAACTTTGGAACGACTTTCTAAAGTCAATGACATAACAGCATCTCGATTCTGGGGCATAACTCGTCGTAAGACATGTGTTAACAACTGCACACATCGTTCGGTGCCCTGTATGTGCGATGGCATTGCTGGATCTGGCAGTGGTATTTCAGCAGAATTGATGTATTCCAACAAGTGATCGTGTGGGATGTTTGCAGTGAATGGAGGTTCAAATAAGATGTCGTCATTATCCTAGTCAACTAAATGCATATAATCGGTGCAATCGAAATTAATGCGATTCTTTTTATAAGTTCTAAGTTTAGTTGGGTCATATAATTTCTCGCGATAATACATAATTTTATTTATTGCACTTTCGCGAACTGTTTTTCTTTCATCGAAAAGCATTGTTAACAAAATATTTTCCGTATGGGCGAAGAATGCATTGTTTTGGATTGTTTTGTTTACAATTTCCCTCAGATTTTGTGGTAAAAATTGCGTTGATTGAATAAAATTAAATAAAAGTTTACTGCCATATCCCACCGAATTAAAAAATTTGACATTAAAATACATGGGTATATAAACTTTCACAATGAAATTAGCCAAAATTTTTAAATTTGTCGAAGGTAAACTACTTGCGACATAAAGACGTAAAACTCTGCTGGCTTTTGTTAACCAACGAGAATGAACCATTTTTCCGGGTTTCATGCTGGCAAGATTTTTTGTACACAAACCTTCCGATACAGCTTATACGATATACGATACGATACGATACGATACAGCTATTCGATAGAGATATAAAACGTCTGTCGAAAGACTTTTTTCATCTCTATTATCCATTGCTGGAGGCATGTTCCCCAATGAAATGGGTTCAAAATCAGGTATGGCCTAAAACAAAATGTTTGTTTTAATTTGAAAAGGCTCTATTAAAACTTTGCTATTACCGGAAGTTGTTCACAGGTCTGAAGTAACTTCATAAAAGTCCCACTAGCTGTACGTGGTCCACTTGTAGTTGCATTTTCCAAGGCATTGAACAAATGGCGAAATGGAAGTTCGTTAAAATGCAACAAACAAACAAACCAATGTAATGGTCTATTCAATAAAAGTTCAACTTTTCGAATTATTCCACTTTCAATTCCAGTATTGGTTGGTTCTCCATCACAGCAAACTCCAATCAAGCTACTAAGCGTTAATTTTTTTTCCTTAAAGAACTCACATACACTTATGGACAAAATAAATTGGTAAAATAATAAATTATTACTTTTATTAATACTTTTTTATTATGGTCACACTGTTACGATCAATTTTTGGTGAATTCCCGGAAGTCAGAAGCTCTCTGAAGAAAATTGTGGATATTTTATTGTTCAGACTGCAAATTCGCCTGGACAATAAAATAGGTGTGTCGAGGAAAACTTTAACCTAAAGCTACTAAGGATAATTGTTTGGTTGCAGAAGGTAAGGTATTACGATTATTTAACTAAATGGGGACTTAACAATCACTAAAATTGCATTAGATGGGCCGTGGGAGACATTGCAGTGCGGAAGAGAGGAAGCTCATTCGACGACTCCGAGATGTAGGAAAAACATATAAATCGATTGCTGTTTTAATGAAACGATCTCAGAATTTTGTAACCAATGCGTTAAAACCGAAAAAAGTATGTGAAACTCGGGGAGCACCCAGAAAAACATCATCTAGGGACGATGATCGCATGGTTAGGTTGGTTAAACGAGACCCGTTCAAGTCTTCCAGGACGATTTCCAACGAAATTGGAAATATTGTGTAATCACGGACCGTTCGGCGACGTTTGGCAATGGCAAACCTACCAGGTAGGATTGCCCGCAAAGTTCCTTTGCTTCGGCCGAAAAATAAAAAGATGAAACAATTTGCTCTAGATCGTAAAGCCTGGTCAGGACCGGAGGGTGAGAAAAAATGATATAACACTCTCTGGAGTGACGAAACCAAAATAAATTTATTTTGAAATGATGCTAAAAGGAATGTTCACCGTCCGAAAGGCAAAGAATTTGATCCCAAGTGGTGCTCATAGACTTAAGCCACAAGATTTCAACCAAGAATTTTAACGAAAATTAAGAAAAATTTTTATTTCACAGCTCCAATTAGTTGTGTCACATTAGTTCTATATATCAGTGTCCTTATAGAAGAATAACCAAGTTATAAAAATATATGTTCAACGAAAAACTTAAAAAATCTCAGGCCATCTCCAAAATGTCCTGCTCACATACTTAAGCCACCTAGAAGAAAATGGTTGAAAAAGTTCGAAAATTTGCCCAATATTCCTAATTATTGTAATGAATTTACTTTAATATTGAGTGGGATGACCTTTCTGCTTAAAAACAGCGGAGCAACGCTTTGGCATTGAACCCACAAGACGTGCGCACTGTCACTGTTGTGTGATTTTCTTCCGCTCTTACTGCAAAATTCGCCCCAAATCGATTTTATTATTTTTTTTTTTTTTTATTTATTTATTTATTTCGCCAACGGACAAATCCTTGCATGGCTACATAATAACAACTTACACCTAATAAATAAAACTACAAAATTAACAAAAACTTAATTAATGCCTTATTTCCTTGCGTTTTAACACACCCTTATCAGAGCCCCACTCAATTCGGAGGCTAGGCGGCAAAGAATTAAAATAAGAAAGAGCCCGCTCTATCGGCTCATTTAAAAGATAATTGGCCCTATGACACTTGACCCGAAAGGGGCCAAAGGTACGAAGATCCTTTTGAGGAACATTAAAATTAACGAGTCCCAACAAAAAAGGACAATCAATGTTATCAACGATTAAATTATTTAAAAAAGTTAACGCTGCCAGTTTACGCCGATCCTCCAACGTGCAAACGTTCAGAAGAAGGCAACGGCTCTGGTATGAAGGAACAGGATCCTGAAACCTTAGAGGCAGAAGTGGAACTAACTTTACACTCCGGATTCCAAATGATTGAGGCATATTCCAGCCTCGACCGAATGAATGCAGCATAGACGCTGAGGCTCGAGTATGGACTTTTGAACTGGTTCACGTGCCTCTTAACAAAGCCCAGCATAGCATACGCTTTAGGTAGAATATAGTCTAAGTGACCAGAAAATTTAAATTTTCTGTCGAATAAGACACCAAGGTCTAACACCTCTTCTTTAGCTGCCAAATTATAATTATTGATGGAATAACCCGTACAGATTTTAAGAGACCGCCTACTGTAACGCGTAAACATACACTTAGATAAGTTTAATGGAAAAAGATTGCGGGAGCACCATGAGTAAACTCTGGATATATCCTCCTGTAACAAGTAACTGTCACTAATGCAGCTAATCTCTTTATAGATTTTAAGGTCATCCGCATACATTAAAAAGTGCGAATGACGAAAGCATGACGAGATGTCATTAATGAAAATGATAAATAGAAGAGGTCCAAGAGAGCTGCATTGTGGAAGACAAGAGGAGGTGACAAATGGACTTGAGATAGCGTCTCCAACAATAACGTGGCAAGGTCGGTCAGCCAGATAAGACTCGAACCAACTTAATAGGCAGGAATGAAAACCTAATTTATATAATTTGGCCAGAAGGGCAGCATGACACACTTTGTCGAAGGCTTTGGAGAAGTCGGTGTAAATGGCATCAACCTGAAATCGGTTTTCAAAAGCTTCAAAGCAGTGCTTAGAGAAGACAGCTAAATTAGTGGTAGTGGACCTCCCAGGCAGAAAACCATGCTGGTTGGGGGATATGAAATTGCGAGCCAGAAAAGTCAATTTTTTAGTTACTATCCGCTCCAGTATCTTAGCGACGTTGCAAATTTTGGCTATAGGTCGATAATTGGTAACATCACACCTACTGCCACCTTTGTGAATAGGCGTTATAGAAGTCATCTTCCACCGGTGGGGGAATCTACCAGATGAGAGCGAAAAGGAGAACAGCAGCTGAAGGGGAGTAGAAAGAGAAGCGATACTCCTCTTAAGAAAGAATGGGGAGATACCGCCCACCTCAGGTGTGAGCGACTCGGTCAAATGTCCAGTGGCTTCAATTAGGTCACCGTCCAAAATGTCCATGTTACTCACATTAAGAAAAGGCTCAATGCTAAGAAGAGTTTCATGATCACTCCAAGGAACCTTCGGCCCAAGTTAGAGGCAAAGTATTTTGCAAAAAGATCAGAAACGCCCTGATCCGAGTCGGCTGCTAAATTACCATAACATATGGATGAAGGTATGTCCGATTTTGACTTTTTGCTGTTAAAAAACCGCCAAAAAGCTTTAGGATTGGATCAAAGGCTAGCTTCGACATCGGATATATACTGATTGTAGAGGAACTTATTAAGGAAATCAAATTCCCGCTTAAATTGCCGGTACAGCTCTCCTGCTCGAGTCTGACCTGTCATTATAAATCGTTTGTAGTGCTTATCCCTTCTATTCTTTAAGTTTTTTAAACCTTTTGTATACCAGGGAAGCCTATAGGATCTTTGTACCCTCACAGGGGCATAAGTATCAATAATATGAAAAAGGGCAACCAAGAACTTATTATAACAATCATCGATTGAGCCATCCGAAAAAAGGGAAACCCAATCAAAGGCTGAAATAGAGGCGTTAAAAGTGACAAGATAGTATCATTCAGATGATAATATGGAATGGGAGAAGCAGAAGCAGAAAACTATAAAACTCAATATTAATAACCAACGGCTTGTGGTGCATATCACAAGGACTTAATGGTTAACATTGCATAATTCTACTTTACTATTAACCAAATTATTTAAAAATATAAGATCAAGAATTTTGGATAAATAATTAAAAATATTATTTACTTGGGAGAGGCCCAGACTAAAAATATCATCTAAAACTACAATTTCATGACTCTGGTGAACGTTGCTAGGTAGCATGCAGGGAGAATCCGGGTCCAGACAATGGAGCTCAGTTTGAAATCGCCAGCTACCATCAAAGCGGCAGGGTCCGACGTTCTAGCACAGACACTACTGATGTTTTCCATATGCGCATGATAGATACTAAATGCGCTGTTCGGAGGGATGTATGATGCAATGATGACGAACGGACCATG
Organism: Drosophila parabipectinata; assembly: GCA_018153455.1. NCBI lineage: Eukaryota > Metazoa > Arthropoda > Insecta > Diptera > Drosophilidae > Drosophila > Drosophila parabipectinata. Next base: position 11,627,230 of record JAECYA010000053.1, read on the forward strand.
GACGCCCTGGATTGAAACCGCAAGCTGATCCAGTAAAGGGTCGGCCACCGGAAGGCGCAGTGGTGTAGCCTGAAGAGATCGACGGATAGCGATGATCACACCTCCACCCCGCTCACACTGGGTACTAAATGCATCTCGGTCCTTTCGAAATACATGGTACAAATTAGGCTCGAAAAACTCAGAAGAGCTGAATTTGTCATTGAGCCAGGTTTCCACAAGGATGATTACATCAAAATCGCAGGCAGAAGAATTGAGGAATACCATCCGGGTCTTGATTCTCATTCCCGATATATTTTGGAATAGAACTTTTAGGCTTTTATTAGGGTCCGAGGACGACGAGTAGCTACAGTCCAAACTGGGAATTGGACGGCAAGGCGGTGATGGTGAAAGTGCACTCCTGGTTCTGGTGCATGTGGAGGCATATCCAATACGCATAGCTTGCAAAATAGCCGACAAGGACATATAGACATTTCCATTAGACTCATCAGTAGACCTGCGAGAGTCCAGTAGCAAGGCAGATTCCGTATCGGGTGAAAACATTGAGCCTTCATAGTCGGCACATCCAAACACAGAAAAGATCCACACGTCCAAAACGTAAATAAACATCTTCCATCGGCGAAAAGAAAGCACCAGCGAGTGGCCCAGCGAAAAGAGATAAGATAGGCGTTGCGCTGCCAACGTCTCGATTACCATCGTCTTGTTGTTGCTGGGCATCCACAAGTGAAGAAAAGAAATAAACAACTCGCCTTGAAAAAAAGTTGTTGTTGTTGAAGAATATCGATCAGCAAACGAAGCCAATTATTGGAGGAATTGAAGACAGCGTCAGCCGTTACCATGAACGCCCACGCCGATTGTTGTTGGTAGCGCAGCAGAGAGCAATCGGGGTGACGAACTGCAGCTTGAGAAGAATAAGATGTAACGGCGCCAGCGGCGCCGCTTACTGGGGGGTTTTTGAAGATTGCGAATGCGGCAAAGGTAGAATCGCCGGGAGGTCAATAACCTTAGCCGGCTCTCTATGAACAAACCGGCTGACTTTTACCGACATAGGCCAAAAATCGTCATTGAAGACTGTTGGGAAATTTTGCTCCGGAACTCCCACTTTAAAATTGACGAAATTGAGGGCGTTGATGTCAGCATCCTTTTTGATCAGCATAGCACAGACTAAATCATTGGGCTCCACGTTCAGCTTATCTGCGACAAATTTGCGCAGTGCATCCGGTTGAGTAGACGTCGCGAATTTACCCACATGAAGGTATTTCAAGGTGGGAAGCACTTGAAGTTGAGCGCAACTGGGTGCTTGTCCCACAATGCGCCTATTAGGGTTGATCCGCATCTTCTTCGGGACAGCCCCCTTAGATGCCGTTGTGGCCTGCCCCAGAGTAGCCTTTATGCTCCCAGTGCTGGTGGGCATAGCAGGGGGAGCAACAACATGCACCCCAGCCGAGGAGGCGCGTCCAGCGGGCACAGCCGCTCCATTTACCAGGGCAAGGTCAACTTTGGCATTAAGGCTTTCGAAGCGGGACTCCAGATCTAGAACTTTATGATTTAGCTCATCAATTTTGGAATGCGAATCATTTCCAATGACGCAGCTATCACATTGCCACATTAAGTTCGGAATGTTTATAAGTAGTTTTATAGCCTCCGAGGGCAAATCAACACAAGCGGTGTGATAGGCACGCCGGCAGATCGACGCGCACCGAACGGCCTCACACCCACGAAGTTGGGTAGCAGTAACTTCTGCACTGCACTCGGTGCAAACGAGAGGCGACATGAGCGAAAAAGTAGACGTCCGAACTAAAAGAAAGCTAGATGAAGATCTAGCTATTTCCCAACGACTTGTTTAAGAATTCCCCACAAGTTCTCTATAAGGTTCAAGTCGGAGCTCTGCGGTGGCCATTGCAAAACATTGATTTTCTCTTGGCTAAGCCACGACTTGACTATCTTGCTGGTGTGTTTGTTGTGGTCGTTGTCCTGTTGAAATATCCAGGCAAGTGGCAAATTATCAGCATATTCTCCAGATAAATTGTTAATAAGGATGTCCCTGTACATTTCGCCGTTCATAATGCCTTCTATCCTCACTAGGGGATCTGCGTCCGATGCGGTGAAACAGCCCCAGACCATAATCGAAGCGCCACCATGTTTAACGATCTTCTTCGTGTATTTGGAGTCCAATTGTTTGTTGGGAGGACGTCGCACATATGGTTTACCATCACTCCCAAAGACATTTAACTTGGATTCGTCGCTCCAAACAATCATGTTCAAAAATTGGGCCCTTTTTGAATATGCTCTTTGGCGAATTGAAGGCGCTTTTTAACATTTTTTTTTGCCAGCTATGGTTTTTTTTGGGCAATGCGTCCATATAACCCGAATTCATTTAGCCGGCTTCTTATGGTCTTAGATGACACATTCACGCCATAATCTGCCACCATTTGACCTCTGATTTGCGTCGATGTCAAGAACGGATCGGCTTTACTGATTTTGGCAATTCGTCTATCGTCGTTTAAAGTGGGTTTTCTGGGCTTTTCACCTGAAATATTTTTCTAAGTTTTCATGTATCTTATAAAATGCAATGGCATTCCTTACTTTGCCACGCGAAAAATGTAATGTCTTACATATTTGTAGAATATATGTGTTTTTTTCGTAATATTCCCATATTAGCTTTCTTTCGGCCGGATTTGTATTTTTATTTTTACCCATAGCGATCATATTGTTTTGGGAAACGTATTAGGTATTCAATATTTTAGTTTTAGAAAATAACTAGCACAACTTTCCCGGAAAAATCACAAGTTTGACGATTAAAGCTTAAGGTGGCTTAAGTATATGAGCAGATCGCAATGCTCCTTTCTGAAATTTAGTCATTTTTTTGGGACCCCCGAATTCCTACTTGTCATTTTTTACTGTGATCAGCTGCTTAAATAGCAGGCTTGCAACATTTAAAAAATTTCACGCAAAAATAAATATGTTCAAAAAAGTTATTAAGAAAACAGTCTATGGTAGTGGCAGTGGCTTAGGTCTATGAGCACCACTGTAGATGGGACATCTCACACAAAGAAAAATTTTCTATGGCGGGTTCCAGCAGTGGAACCCGCTGGAACGAGCGGATTTCATTGCGCGACAAGTTAAGTTTGAGAAATTTTTCGCGCGACAACGAATGAGGAATAGCCGAGTGGTAGAGTGCTTGGCTGGTGTGCAAAGTAAAACGAGTTCAAACCAGGCTGGGGAAGTCAATTTTTTTTTAATTTTAAATCTATTTATATTATATTTTTATTATTTTAATGTGTTTTCCTAAATTTATAATCCAATAAAAAACAATACAAAATTGTAAAATAACCTTAACATCGTCTCAGTTCGTAGTGGAACCCGCTGTAAAAATGTCTATAAGTGCGGGTCCTACGGCATTTTGGTAGGCCGCGTCATGGAACCCGCTCTCAAATGTTTTCATTTTTTCCGTCGTGGAACCCGCTGTAATAATGAAAACATTTGAGAGCGGGTTCCACGACAAACGGCTGGCAGATGAGATAGGGAGAGAGAGAATTCTATTTTTAGATCGTAACATCTTTGGAACGATGAGAATTTGAAACGTTGTAATCGAACCAATGTAAGAGTAAAGAGATTAGAAATATCTTTTACTATCCTTACTCGTCAACTCTGTTTTTGGTATAGATTCTAGCGCCTCCTTTAACACCAATTTTAAGTATCATTAATCAACTTCGAGGGTAGCCTAGATGGATAGTGCGTGGTCCTTATTCATGGGGTCCTGGGTTCGTCTTCAGTAGCGGGCGGTTGTTTCGATTTTGACAAAGTTTTAGTTTTATGATTCTTTTTATATTTACTTTTATTTTTTATTATTTTTTCTTTTACTTTTAATTTTTACGTTATTATTATTATTTTTAATTGCATTCTATAACAATTGTTGTAAAAATAAGTGACGGACGTGTCGGATGACAAAATGCCGAAAAGACTCCCTTGAAATTTTATTAGCCGGACATAATGAAGAATTCAACAATTTTACAATTGTAAAATTAAAGAAAAATTTTACAATTAAAGAAAAAAAAATAATAATAATTATAAAAGAAAGAAAAAGTTCATAGTCCTTACGAGGATTTGAACACAGAAAAATTACACATAGAGTAACTACTCTATGCATTACGCTACCACACTGTCTCGATCTGCGGCGATCAAAAATACTATTTGTTCTACCAACTACCACATCGGCGCATCGAAAACAGAAACGAGAAATTGAAATTTGGAAGCCAAAACATTTTTACTCCGTCGTGCGAGCAGTCACACATAGGCTCACATTTTTGGTGACGGGTACATGTAAAGAGTTCTAAAAATAGAATCGTATGCAAGTTATCCAACCCCTAAATACAGGCCACTTATGGCTTTTATAAACAATATTTTCAATCTCTGCATTTGCCTTTGGCTTGATCTTTGGCTCAATTATCCAACCCATAAATCCAGGCCACTTATGGCTTTCCACTTATGAATTTTATAAACAATATTTTCAAACTCTGCATTTGCCTTCGGCTTTGTCTTTGGCTCTGAGGTCCGATCTCGGTTCCCCATAAACAAATCAAAATCAAAAGTAAACATCAGCTTCCCTCCGAAGCCCAATCAATTACGCCTTTTGCGTTTCAAGTACCCACCAAATTGCATCGATCAGCGTAATCGAATTTCACAATAAGATGCGACAGTTTCATCTTAAGTCTCTAATCTAAACACAACTGATGGCCGAGGTTCTTTGGATCAGATTTAGAATTAAGAAGTCAGTCCTATTTTGACCGAGACCGCGAACGGTTGACAAAAGTATTTCAGAAAAAACCAAAAGTGTCTTGTAATTTTTGCGTTTAATAAATAAAGGTTTAACACCAAGTTGTGAAATTAAAAATAAAAATTACATTTTTTAACTCACCGAACTAAAAACAATTTAACTGGCGCCCAACTCAAGGGGCCGCGTCACATAAAGCTCAAAAAATAGTTTAATGAAAAATAAGTTAAACATAAACAGAACTTGCGCGGTCAACAACTCAACATTTTTAGTGGAAAAAATTAAAACATCCACCAAACGACACTACCAAGTGACAGTGATCGTTAACAATAAAGTAAATGGAAATTAATTAATGAAATAATCCATAAAGAGTGAATTAAAACAAAGGTGGACCGAAATTTTAAACCAAACAATTACAAGAACACAAAAACTAAAAAAAATCAACGCAGAAAAAAAACAAACAAGAACAACAAAAACAAATAAAACGACAACTCCAACAAGAAAAACCAGGAAAGGAAGGCAGGACATTCTCAAACAAAAACGACAACTCGCTCCAACAAAAAAACCCAAGGAAGGAAGACAGGACATTCTCTATCAACCACCAACCACACAGAAGGAAGACCCCAACGGGACAATATCGTGAGGAATTAATTTAAAATAATAAAAAATTAAAGACTAAAATTTAAGACCTGTAAATTTGAGAAAAATAATATAAGATTTATATAAAAAGTAAGATTCGAGATTTAACAAAAAAATATAAAGAATAAATCTGGAAGATTTGATAAATAGCTTTTGTGAACTAAATCTAACAATGGCCACCGGAGGTTCAGCACCAAATTTTTCTGCAGGCAGTGTAGCCACAGCCGGCAGTTTAACAGTATAATTGATAAACAGATTAATAAACGCTCAATTGAATGAAGTTAGCAGGAAAGTAGAATGTTCAGAAGGAAGGCTAGCCACAGATGCAAACACTGTGGAAGATTATAAAGTACAAACAATTGACCCAGCTATAAAATGCGATACAACACTTGAAGTGGTAAAATCCTTAACAAATTTCACAGGGGAAACAACACAATATGTAGGTTGGAGGGAAGCTGCAGAAACTGCAATGAGTCTCTATAAAATTGAAAGTGAACAATATTTTATCGCCCTAACAATTTTACGAAATAAAATTATGGGAGCTGCCCATGATGCTCTTACCAATCATGGCACAGTTTTAAACTTTAAAGCAATCTTATCCCGATTGGACTTTATATATAGTGACAAACGACCAATACATGTTCTCGAGTCAGAACTAAGTATCCTCAGGCAAGGACGAATGACAATTACTGAGTACTATAACGAAGTCCATAAAAAAATGACCTTACTAATAAACAAAACCATAATGACATACGGAAAGGACAGTGTAATTACCAAAGAAACAAACAATTCAATAAGGGGAAATGCTCTACGAGTATTTATATCCGGACTTAATGGATCTATTTCAGAAACTCTTTTCTCATTAAATCCACCAGATTTGCCCAATGCTTTGGCAAAGTTCCAAGAATTAGAATCAAACAACTTCCGTGCTCAATTCGCAAATAGGTTTAATGGATTTAAAAATGAAAGTAAATATCGGGGAAACAACTTACGATTTGATCAAATACGGCAAAATAATAATACCACTAAAATGGGAAATAATTTTAATCATAACCAAAATTACAATTGGCCACAAAAGGAAATTTTTGGCAAAATAATAATCATAAGCAACAAGCTATCGAGCCAATGGATGTTGATCCACCGATTCAACTCCATAATAAATCTAATAACAATCGGCAGCCGAGCCAAAATTGGCAGTCAAATAGTAACCAGGGAAGATATAATAATTGGCAGGCAAACGATAATCAAGGTAGATATAATAATAATTATCATCAAAATAAAAATCGTTCAAATTTTTATAACACAAATCAAAATAGCAAACTCAAGCTCAAAAAAGGGAATCAGATGGAACAGAAAGTCAGCCAGCTAATAAAGTAACCAGATTAAATAATATTAATGAAGACCATTTTTTTAGACCAGACCCCTACAGAGGAATGCCTTATTTAAATAGGATAGATCGAAAAACCAAGAAGCAGATACGGAGCCACTGCCACATAATAGATACAGGAGCCACTGCTTGTTACATAAAAAGGGGAATTTTTGAAAATAAAAACGAGCTACCAATATACAAAAAGGTAACAACAGTTCATGGCTACTCAATTATTAGGTATTACCATATTATAAATATATTTGAAACAAAACAATTATTTTATGAAATCGAAGGTTTAGAATCTGATATTCTAATTGGATTCAATCTATTAAGAAAAATTGGAGCTATAATAAATATAGATAAGGGAATCTTGGAATATAATGGGAAACAGGAGAAGTTAAAATATTATGATAATGAGGAGAAAAACGAAATACGTTTAATTGAAGAAAATAATATTCTTCCGTTAAAAGAATTTATTATAAAAAATATTTTGATGATAATGGTAGCAAAAACCCAGATTCATTATTTGTTGAAAATAGTGAGAAAAGCTTGGGAGTTAAAAATCCCGAGAACGCCGACGTAGAAATATCCGTCAACAAAAATACAAATATCTTGGGAACAAAAAATCCCGAGAACGCCGACGTAGAAATATCCGTCAACAAAAATACAAATGTCTTGGGAACAAAAAATCCTGAGAACGCCGACGTAGAAATATCCGTCAATAAAAATAAAAATATCTTGGGAATTAAAAATCCTGAGAACGCCGACTTAGAAATATCCGTCAATAAAAATAAAAATATCTCGGGAATTAAAAATCCTGAGAGTGCCGACGAAGTAAATACCGTCAAAAATCAAATAAATAATATAGGTACCGACCAATTAGGCGGACTGAGGGAAAAGATAGTTCACTATATTGAAAAGGAGCATTCAAAGATAAATATGCAAATTCCTTTTAGAACAGACATAAAGGGGGAAATAAATCTAATCCATGATAGGCCAATATACGGGAAGCAATATCCGTATGCTCTATCTGTCAACGACTTCGTGAATAGCGAAATCAAAAGAATGTTATCAGAAAAAATAATAGGGCCTAGCAGAAGCCCTTACAATTCACCACTTCTGGTAGTCCCAAAGAAAGGAGAGAATCAAGACGGAAGCCGTAAATTAAGACTCGTCATTGATTACAAAAAATTGAATGAAAGTACTATACCTGACAGGTACCCAATGCAAGACCCATCAGTAATTCTATCAAATTTGGGAAAAGCAAGATATTTTTCAACAATAGATTTAGAGTCAGGATTTCATCAGATACTAATGAAAGAATCTGATGTCAGAAAAACAGCCTTTTCAATAAATAATGGAAAAAAGAGTTTTTAAGAATGCCATTCGGATTAACAAATGCACCAAGAATATTTCAGAGAGCAATGGACGATATTCTAAGAGAACAAATAGGGAAAACGTGTCATGTCTATATGGACGACATTATAATATTCTCAAACTCAATCGAACAACACTATACAGATTTAAACAAAATTATAAATATATTATTGAGGGCAAACATGAAAATCTCTTTAGAAAAATCTAAGTTTTTTCAAACGCGAAACCCGTTTTCTAGGATACATGGTATCCTATAACGTCATCAAGACAGACCCTGAGAAAATTGAAACCATTAGAAAATATCCGCTTCCAGAAAATATTCGGGAACTAAGAAGTTTCCTAGGTTTTACGGGCTATTATAGAAAATTTGTTTCAAATTACGCCTACATAGCCAAACCTCTAACAAAATATCTTGGAGGTCATAATGGCAAAATCTCGAAAAGAATGTTAACAAAAATATTGATTCAGCTGGATGAACCAGCAATTAAAGCTTTTAACGAGCTGAAAGAAAATCTCATTGCTCAGGTAGAACTAGTTCAACCGGACTATAATAAAAAATTTACCTTGACCACCGACGCTTCAGACGTCGCAATTGGTGCAGTTTTTATCTCAAGAAGGAAAACCAATTACTTTTATTTCAAAAACCTTGTCTAAAACAGAACAAGCTTATGCGACTAATAAGAAGGAACTTTTAGCGATAGTATGGGCTCTTAAAAATCTAAGAAATTACTTATACGGAGTAATTGGAATTGAAATTCAAACCGACCATCAAACTTTATCTTACACAATTTCGGATAAAAATCCCAATGTAGATATGAAAGGATGGTATTCTTTCATTCAAAGTTTTACACCGAAAATAACATTTAAGCCCGGTACAACAAATGTAGTTGCAGACGCATTATCTCGAATTCAGATAAATAATATTACAGACAGCGATATAGAACAAACAGACCAGTCAGACTCAGATCAGAACACACAGCATTCAGCTGAAAGTAGTTTTGAAAATGTAATACAAGAGACCCGTAAACCGTTAAATCAATTTAAACAACAACTGTTATTAACAACGGGGAGGTATACAATACATGAGTCACTGAAAATTTTTGACAGGACACGACATTTGATTGAATATGACACACCAGAAAATTGAATAACTATATTAAGAAAGTATCTTCCACCTAACATTACGGTAGGAATTCATTGTACCTTAGAGGACTTATTTAAAATTCAATTACCTTTAAAAAATAATTTCACAAACACATTCCTTTTTACAAGAATCTTTCTACAAGACGTGGAAAACGAGGAAGATAAAGCTATAATAATAGAAGAAACGCACAGCCGTGCTCATAGGGGGGCTAGAAGAGAATTACAAACAGATCAGTAAATTATATTATTGGCCAAACTGTTTTAAAAAATTAAAAGAATATATTAAAAATTGCGTGATTTGTAACGAAAATAAATATAACAGGCACCCAATAAAAATTCCAATTGGGGAAGCCCCAATTCCAAGTAAAGAAGGAGAAAATTTACACATTGACATATATTACGCGCAAGGTCTTACTTTCATAACTTGTATTGACGCTTACTCAAAATTTTTAGTAGTAAAAGAAATCCAAAATAAATTAAATATCGAAAATAAAGTAATGGAACTTCTTCAGCATTTTCCACAAGCAAAAGCAATAATGACCGATAATGAACCGAGCTTTACCTCGGCCCAATTTAAATCTTTCGCACAAAGGTGCAATTTAACTTTACATTACGCAGATCCGAGGCATAGCACGTGAAACGGACAGGTTGAAAGGGCACATTCTACATTAACAGAATTAGCTCGATGCATTAAAGAAGAATTTAATTTAACTGACTTTTCCGAAATAATAATAAGAGCCGCTCAAGAATATAATCAGAGCATTCATTCTACAACGAACCAAAAACCTTTTGACGTATTATATAATAAAATAGAGCACGATAACATTCCTGAACTTTTGAAAAATACTCAAGAGAAAATGTTGGAAACACATAATGAAAACAGAAAAGAAAAAAGAATATCATGTAGGACAGGTAGTCTATGAAAAGAAACACGGGGGAAAGAAATAAACTTAAAACCAGATATAAAAAACAAATAGTTAAGGAAAATTTACCCAACAAAATAATAATCAACAATAGAAATAGAATTATTCACAAAGATAATATAAAATTCTAAGTATTTATATATCATCCTTTTTTCTTTCCTTTCCCAGAAAATGTTTTATTAGGTGCTCATACTACACCTTATTTTATTAACAAAATCAGAAATAATTGACTATACAAGTCACGAATATCTTCTATTTAAGGACAATAAAGACGTATTAACGTACGATTCATACGCAGATTTATTCCATGTAACTAACTTAAGCTTTTATAAAGGAATAATAAATTTGGAATCAGATAATATTAAAAGAGATACTAATAAAAGGTCACAATGGGAAATAAAATATGACATAAAAGTAATCGAACTAATTTTATCGCAATTAGTATCAACTAGATCAAAAAGAGGGATAAATGAGTTAGACACCGTGTGGAAATGGTTAGCTGGAACTCCGGACCATGATGATTTTATTACAGTTCAGAATAAAATTAATGAATTAATTGAAAACAATAATAAGCAGTCTATTATCAATTCCCGATTATTCAAAGAAATAGAATCTCTTTCCGATGATTTTAAAAAGTATTTATTGATCAAGATCTACCACTTCGAAAACATCGCTTGCGATTATTAACATTTGATCTGCAAAATTTAATTGACACAATCACTCTAGCAAAAATAGACGTTTTTAATACCAAAATTTTAAACAATGATGACATCTTGGAAATATTAAAACATGAACAAAAACCAGTAATTATAGCTGATTTAATGGACATCTCTTCTCTTAAAATCGCATTGCATAAAGAACTTTTTATAATTTATATAAAATACCCAATAATAAAAAACAGATGTGAGCGATGAACAGATGTCACGCTAGAGCGATTTCCCGAAACGATGGAAAACTATTAAGCGATCAAGTCGCAAAATGCGAAAATATGTTTTACAAAATGTCTAATTTTAAGAACGAACTTTTTAATAATTATTGCACTCTAAGTAACCAAAAAACTTGTTTTACCCGATTATTAAATGGTGAGAAATCAACCTGTAAAAAAATAAGAGAAAAAAATAAAAAAATAGACATCATACAAGATGGTGCCATCCTAATAAATGGGAACAATATTGTTAACAACTCCCATTTAAACGGTTCGTTTTTAATAACATTTAATGGTACAACTAAAATTAATAATAACTCGTATACCAATTTGGAAAATAAAATTCTTGAATACGTAACTACGAACCACTTTAAAAATTATGAAATATCCGATTACATATTATCAAATAACTCTGATCTTTCTTTAGATAATATAAACATTTTAAACCCATTCGTTAAAATTAAGAATACTAAAATATCACTTACCTTTATATTATTAATTTTAATCATTATATATTTGATTCTTTCACTTATTATAAAATACAGAAATGCTATATTATTTGTAACCAAAAAACGTCGGCCTGAACCAGAAAAATCTATTAACCAAGAAATTTTTTTAACAGAATTAAGAGATCATTTAAGCGAATTTCATATTGAATCGGGACGATCCATTTTAGAAGAGGGAGAGTTATCCAACCCCTAAATACAGGCCACTTATGGCTTTTATAAACAATATTTTCAATCTCTGCATTTGCCTTTGGCTTGATCTTTGGCTCAATTATCCAACCCATAAATCCAGGCCACTTATGGCTTTCCACTTATGAATTTTATAAACAATATTTTCAAACTCTGCATTTGCCTTCGGCTTTGTCTTTGGCTCTGAGGTCCGATCTCGGTTCCCCATAAACAAATCAAAATCAAAAGTAAACATCAGCTTCCCTCCGAAGCCCAATCAATTACGCCTTTTGCGTTTCAAGTACCCACCAAATTGCATCGATCAGCGTAATCGAATTTCACAATAAGATGCGACAGTTTCATCTTAAGCCTCTAATCTAAACACAACTGATGGCTGAGGTTCTTTGGATCAGATTTAGAATTAAGAAGTCAGTCCTATTTTGACCGAGACCGCGAACGGTTGACAAAAGTATTTAAGAAAAAACCAAAAGTGTCTTGTAATTTTTGCGTTTAATAAATAAAGGTTTAACACCAAGTTGTGAAATTAAAAAATAAAATTTTCAATTTTTTAATTCACCGAACTACAAACAATTTAACTTGCATGTGCGTTCATACTCAACTTAATGTACAAAAAGATCAAAAATAGTGAAATATCCATTTAGTTTAAACGTTTAGTTCCTTACACCTATTATTGTGTCCAGCCAAATGTGTCCAATTTAGGAAAAAAATCTACTTCTGTTGTTAATGAAAAGGTTTATAGTATTGTTTTTTTTTTTTTTTTTAAGACAATTAATATAAGTTTTAAAAAAACTTTGTCCTATAGCTGCCATAGAACTGATTGATCGGAAATGGTATAACTTTGACGTTTTTAAAGTTAGAGAGTTCAAATTTAACACAAGAGCTATTTTTGGCAAAATATTACGACATGCCAAATTTCATAAGGGTCGGCCGACTATATCTTTATAGCTGCCATATAACTGAACGATCGAAAATGACCCAACTTTCGTGTTTTAAAAGATAGAAAGCTGGAACTTAGTACAGATTATATCTTTGGTCAGTTGATCCAACCTATCAAATTTCATTAGGATCGGACGACTATATCCTATAGCTGCCATATAACTGATTGATCGGAAATGGTATAACTTTGGTGTTTTGAAAGTTAGAGAGTTCAAATTTTAGGTGAGAGCTATTTTTGGCAAAAATACGACATGCTAAATTTCGTAAGGATCGGCCGACAATATCCTATAGCTGCCATATAACTGAACGATCGGAAATGACCCAACTTTGACCCAACTCGTGTT